>OX457025.1:29543734-29773534 GCA_949752745.1 Protula sp. h YS-2021
TTAAAAGCTCATGGTCTCCCCCTCCTGGGGAAATGTACTGTTCGATTTTCAGTTTTCTGACACTAGTCCAATTTCACTCGCTGAAAAATTTGGATTAAAATGATGTTAACCAAATGATCCTTTTCAGTTGCCAATTAAACCAGAATACGAGATCTGCTTGAATCCCGGACAGAACCCCTATATCAATCCACCGCACCTCCCCCCCCCCCCCCCCCCCCAGAATAAAAACCTTACTTGTTGCAATAGGAAAAAATCACATTGATGGTGATGCAAACACCTACATCTAACTTTTTTCCTTTTTTCGTTTATTTATTGGTAAATTCTCAAAACTAAGGCAAAATAAATATTGCGAGAAAACAAATGAAAAAATATTACGAATGAAGCATTCAAGCTTTGATTGGGCTAGTGCTACCCCCCTCCCATCCTGAAACCTTAAATTCTATAACTGGGTTGAAATACTTCTGTGGACTTAAGTTTTGAATACTTTTGCTTACAAAAACGTCTTTGAAATGATGAAATTAACATAAAACAAAATATATAAACAAACAAATCACACACAAGCACAATACTACATCGCGATGGAGTGAGATAGCTGAGCCTGAGGCGCTACTGTATATTCTTGAGAAGGCTCTATTTTAATATGCTCTGACTCGGAACTGTCTTTCATGTTATCGGAAACGTTCTGAATGTTTGCGATGGCATCCTCTCGTTTCCGCTTCTGTTTTCGCTCTTTGGCTCGCCGATTCTGGAACCATATTTTAACTTGTCTTTCCGACAACCCAATTTGTCTGGCAAGTTCTGCTTTTCTTTGTATTGTTATATATTTGCTGTATAAATATTCTTTTTCCAGTTCAACTTTTTGATATTCACTGTAGACGATTCTGTACTTGTCCTTCGTCCGCGTTTTACCTGAAAATATGGAAAAAAATATATAAACACATGTAAAAAAAGCTATGAAACAGAACACGCATGGCAGGGGATGCAACGTTTCTATTCTAGAAAGAAACAACAAACTTAAATAGATCTTAATGGTTTGAAGAGAGGTCGAGTTAAGCACACATTTTTGTCTTGTTTATAGGCAGACGTTTCGCTGGAGAATGAAGAACCAGCTGACTTGACGCAACAGGCAGAAAATCTACATGTTTCATCTTCTGCAGATCTTTTTTTTTTTCATTTTTAATGTTCTTTTTTAATGCTTCGGTTGGAGATGGCAATGTCTAATACATTATATCAACATGACCGTGGCTCTCACAGCTGTTCACAATAAACACTTTTTTTCAGAATAAGCGTAAAATATTAAAGATTTACAGATTGTGATATTGAAAACAAATCGTAAAAAAATATGGGGCTGAGAATATTGTTTAATAAATAGGGACACAGTTCTTGCTTTTTTCAACTTTGCATAAAATTTGTTCGTTGTGGTTATCATGGAAATAGAAGGCGTCGGGTGACAGATAAAAATCAGTCACGTCAAATATATCTTTGTGACATTTGACATTTGTGTATGTGTCCAGCTAAAAGGTTAGAGACGCCTGTTCAAAAAGCGTTGATGTGTCCCAAGTGTGTGTTTGGTGAGTAATATAGCTGATACACAAACTTGATACACAAATTGCTGTATAGTTTATTGACTTAACTGACAAGATTTTCTAACTTATTCTTGATAATGTTCCCGTATATAAGAGGTGTAAAAAGACTCAAGGCAATAAAAAAGCAGTATTTATTTAACGTATCAGTGGTCACCAATACCCGTCATTACGGTCATAAGGCAAACATCTTGGGTGTTTGCAGGATTTGATTAAAGCATTTGATTTGCTTGTTCACGCCCTCTTACAAGTATTTGTTCTTAAACACGACTTTCTGTTAGATCACAAGCAATCCACTTAAATATAGTTTCCCCTGGTAGTTGCGTAGATTGATTGGTAAATTGGCCTCACTTTTTTCTTGAGGAAGTCACTCAATATTTGGTTGCAATTGAAAGTTCCATTCCTCACCGATTCAACTTGCTTGATGGTATTGTATTCGAGTCCTGTTTCTGGGATGGCATTTAACGAGGCCCGTTTCTGGGGTAGTGCTTATCGAGGCCCGTTACTGGGGTGGGATTTATCCAGGTCAGTTTCTGGAGTACCAAGAAGGCCTGTTTCTGGAGTAGTTTTTAACAAGGCCCGTTTCTGGGGTTGCATTTAATGAGGCTCGTTTCTGGAGTAGTATTTATCGACGCCCGTTTCGAGAGAGGTATTTATAGAGGCCCGTTTCTGGGGTAGCATTTAACGAGGCTCGTTTCTGGAGTGGTAAGTAAGAAGCCCTGTTTTTTTGTTTTTGTTTTCGTTTTTTTTTTTTTTTTTGAAGTTCTAGATCTTTTTCATCAGAGCCCCATTTATTCATTTGAATTGTGTCTGTCCATTCGTCAGCCACTTTGTCGATCTCTTTTCAGTTTCAATTGCAATATATAATTGCAATCACTATTGCTTAAGCTGTTGAGTAATTTTTAAACTCACTTTGTTTTATGTTGTTACATCTTTTTCAAACCACCAAACCCATTTTATCAGTTTCAGACCTCTAGATAAAACATAAAAAAACAGCCAAGAGAAAAAATAGCGATAAACAAATTCAAATGATTAAATTAGTCCAGAACACACAGATGTTGAAATGATTAGTCTCCGATACAGACTGCCATAAATCCCAATCAATGACTCTTCACTTCAATGTTGGACCCACTTCAATCTCAGTTTGAGTGGTCTCATATTAGTGCACATTTTAATTGTTTTATTCTTTTTATTTCATCAAAAACGTCGTAGTTTTTATTTGATCAAAGGATCAAACAAATTAAAGTATTTATTCGGGATTTTGTAGGCGGTGTTTATTGCATCAATGTTGTTAGAAAGTCGTAAATCGGTATATTCAAAGAAACAAACATAAATTCAATTGTACTGATAAACTCGAGCACCCCTGGAGATGCATTGACATGGGAAGGGTTGTGTATCAGTTCCAGGGCGGCAAGTCCCCCCCCCCCCCCTCCCAGCTCCTTCTGACAAAACGCTCGAGATTAGCGGACAGGAAGGGGGAAAGGGATTCTGGCATGCTTTTTGCCTTATTTAGTTTGCGTTTAGTTTGCGTCGTTTCTTTAATGGATCCGAATTAGGGAAAGGAGAATTTCCGCCTGTAACTCCCACCCCGAGATTGCCTGGCACATATTTTACCTCCCCCCCCCCCACCCTAAGCGATTTAATTCCCCCCCCCCCCATGATCACACCTTTGGCGTGTGTCCTGAAAGGTCCTTTTAATTAATATTATTTTATTTATCTAAAATTGTAGCGTTTTAGAATAACATTGGTTTTTTCCCCTGTTCTAGCAACGGGTTTCTCTAAACATGTTTGCGTTGTGATTTGTGATTTTGTGGCCAGCTTTCAATGGTGTTTTTATTCAAACTATTTGACGTAATCTCTCTTCTGTCCACTCGGCATTGAAACGAGTTTCTAAAGGTATGTTTTCATTATAATTTGTAATTTCAAGACCTAAATTCAATGGTTTGTTTTTCTTGCTTTATAGGTGGATGTATCCGAAGCAATTTTACATCAAAAGACCTGTTTGAAGGTCGTTGGTATTCGGTGTCATCTGAAAAACAGTTTTGTAAGCATCCCCCGATGGGAACAAATTAAATTAAGAGCTTGAAGAGGATATCTTTATTTTGTTGCGCTTGTAATTTATTCAATTACAAAGCGATGGACGCTCGAATAAGCGGTAATGTTAGTTTGATCTCTTTTCAGTCTTTTGTCCACTGGCCTATAATTTTGCTTCAGCCCTCACACAAATGTATTTTAGAAGTCAAGTGGTTCCGCATGCAAATTTAAATGCATGTGTTGCCAATCCTAATAAATAAAATCAATTTATATCCTGATTGATATAAAAGAAAAACGGGTAAGTTCACAACTGTTATTTAATCTCATTTTCAATCTTCAAAACAACATTACGGTATTTTTGAAGTGAACTGAACAATAAGTCAGAAAGGGTTGCATCACATGAGGAGTGGTCAGAAGTAAAGGCTCTGAAGGAACAGGTGTGTGCAAAAGCGATCGAGGCTTCCATAACTTGATGAATTTAAATTACTTTGTTACTATTCATTGGGGAACTCCAGAATTTCATTCACCCCCCGTCCCCCCTCCCGCCCAACCCCCTTCAATCATCCGTTTGTGCCCAACGTTTTTTTTCTTTTTTGGAAATAAGCGCCCAAACCACAACGAACTATTTCCAAAAATTCAAGAGGTCACTACATTCCCATAGTATCCTCCCTTCGACACACAAAGCGACATTCTCAGGATACATGCAAAAGGAGGAAAGCACGAAAACACATAGATTTGAATGCTGTGTGGCCAACTGAAAAAAAAGCATTTTTCGTTCACAGAAAAGACTTATTCGCAAATGAAATATAAATACAGCGGGGTTTTTACGAAGGCCACAAGTAGAAATGTCTTTCTTTTTTCTGTTGATTTCCACAAAAAAGTTCGGATATTACATCGTTTCACTCTTAGTAATTGTAACTGGGGGGGGGGGGGGGGGGGTGGCACTTCTTAGCACATGCGCTACCGTGTGTATCTAAAATAAATGAGGAGAAACGGCACAATTTTAGTGCCACACGCGGTACACGCCAAGTGATGTTTTCAATTTCAAAAAGCAGCCAATTTTCATCGTGTTTCAAACAAAGGGGGGGGGGGTAGGGGGATGGGGTGGGACTTCTTTTCGTTTTGATAAAAAGGGGGGTATTTCTGGGCACCCCGCGCTTAGGGATCGTTTCAAAAAGTCATGAGCAAGCATAGTAACCAGTTAGTACTCGAGTATCCCCCCCCCTGCCCGTAAACTATTATTCAAGATGAAACATGAGAATCAAGCGAATCAGTCAGGATCTAAATAAATATTTTATGATTTCACAAATATGAAAATCAAAACTAAAACCAAGAATACCGCCCCCCCCCCCCCCCACCCATCCCTGCTAGTAAACTATTTATTCGAGAACCAAAAAAATGGAGAAAGAAAACAAATACATGCTTCACTTAACAAAATCAAAGATTTGATCATTATTTAATATATTCAGGTGCGAATGCAGTCAGGGGCTTCCGATGCTAATGGGGGGAGGGGGGGTGATGCAGAGTGTCTCGAAAATTTCCTGCGTTTTTAGCTTCGCAAGGGATTAGAGCCAGAGTCGAGGTGGGGGGAGGGCTAGGGGCTTACTAGAAACCCCTGGAACACCCTTAACTGTATACGCACCAGATAATTGATTGAATATTGATTGGAGGGAAAAGCAATACATACTTCCATG
Organism: Protula sp. h YS-2021; assembly: GCA_949752745.1. Classification (NCBI taxonomy): domain Eukaryota; kingdom Metazoa; phylum Annelida; class Polychaeta; order Sabellida; family Serpulidae; genus Protula; species Protula sp. h YS-2021. The sequence goes on from OX457025.1 coordinate 29,549,046, forward strand.
AATTTCTTCTTTACCTGAGGCATTGCTCGTCTGGTACGATTGTCTTTTCATCCAGCCGTACGGTTCGCGTGTTTGGCGACTGGCGCCAGCGCCTGCCATACTGTTCACTACGCTATCCGCCCCCGGTGGAGACGGTGATTGCTGGGCTGCCATGGCAACCGTATTGTGATGTTGCACGTGCGGGGTCATATATGCGGAATAGTCTGTAGCATGAGGGAAACCTCCCATAGCCTGTTTATAGCCAAGACTAGACGCAGAACTGTGCGGTGTCGATGTGGCGATGCCTCCTGGGGCGTTAGCGAAGTTGGCAGCGGTCCATTCTTCCAGAGAAGGACCAGGGCGGCTCACCGGAGTGCTACTGTACATGTTGGGCCATGATGTTGGGGAGGGACTTCCCGACTGGGCTATTCCCGTGTCTTGGTTAATTGGAAACGATGTGTAATCCTGAGGCGGGGGGTAAGCTCCCAGTTGCTGGGGACTGTAATAGTTCAGAGTTCCAGGCCCGTACGGGGCGTTCAGCCCCTGTCGTTGAAACATCGGCATGTTGTTTTCATACCCGAGTTCTTGAACCATGTTCCAATTTGCTGTCAACTGGAACAAATAAAAAAAAATGTTCAATTGTACGTAACTTATTTTAAGAATGTCCGTAAGGTCTCGATGTTTATATTTCTGGAATCTTGGAGCTGTAATTTATTGCCGATTTATCCCCAAAATCATAATTTTAAGACAAACCACCTTAATTTATTTCCCAAGCTTGATGATTTATGAACTATTTTAGCACTTCTTCGCAAACTCCGCTCGTTCCACGACATTATTATTATTATTATTATTATTATTATTATTATTATTATTATTATTATTATTATTATTATTATTATTATTATTATTATTATTTGCCTTAAAGAACATCATGTATTTTTTACATTTAGTTTCATCTTCGATATCGAACCTCTTCAAGCGATATGTGTGAATCTGACCTTGCGTTTATATGGACACAGTATTTTATTAACTAAAGTTACCTATCGCATTTCTAAAAAAAAAAAAAAAACAGTAGCAGCTTGAGCAAAGTGTATGTATATCATATTCGTTATTTATCCTAGATTATTTTTATGATGCCTATCCATCTCTCTGAAGAATTTTATGGTACTGTTCGTCTACAGAAGGAGCTGACCTATTGTTATAAACTCACCAGTCAAATCTTTAACACCTCGTGTGAACAACTTTATTGCCCAACTTTTGTCTATTTCGAGATATCAACTTTCAATAGTCATCATAATGTTTTTGCCATTTTTATTAACAAAAATGAATCCGTCTAGTGCATTTATCCATGAAAGTTTTGTCAATATTTTAGATCAAAAGACGAAGAATTTTTTAGTTAATAAAATTTGTTGTGGCGTGTATTAGTAGAATAGCGATATTTTCCCCCTGATTTTAGGCTGAAGACTTGGGAAATCTTTACCAAATAGCGCATTCAATTGGCGCAAGTTCTTAGACTAACTCCGTCTGAGTATCAGAACCTCGTATGCTAGGAGACCGCTTAAAGCGATTGACTCTCTGGACCTTGCAAAAACAAAATCACATCTCTTGTGGGTTGTCAACAAGCCATTTCTTGAGATCGGGACAATTATCAGCAAATATACTGATTAAAAATAAGCTTGTTAGTTTGCAATCGCCTTTGATCAAACACGGTGCGAGTTGATAAAACTAGAGTGTGGCACGCTTGTGTGTGTTATGCTGTTAAGTTGGAAGTCGACAGCCGAATGAATAATTGCTTGTCTGACATTTCGTCACATGTTCAGACATTTCCATCTTTTTTGTATTTATTTTTGTGTCTTTTTAAAATCAATATTTTTAGAATCAAAATAATGTTATTCTAGTTCAAAATAACACCCTAAACTTCCATTGTTTTAAAAAAGTAAAGAAATAGAGATATGTAATTTCACTCTTCAAACGCGAGTCATTTTCAATTCCTTTGGTTATTTTTTTAAATAAATGCCAAATCTTCACAATCACAAACGTACTTGTCATTTTAAAAAAAACTCACTAAAATACTATGTGCTACTTTCAGGTACCAAAGCTACTCAAATACACAACTACTTTCCGATGGTATTGCAAAAAGTAATAAGAAAAAAATCAGTTGCATTATAAATGTGCAATAAATTCAGTAACATAATAACCATTACCTTTCGTTGATCATCAGCAGATAATAAATTATCGTTGCTTAATAACTCCGTCTTTTATTTTATGGCCAATGTGCCGTCCTCTTAAAGCAGTTTAAGTCCGTGTAATAATAATATATATTCAACTCTTTTCCATGTGATAGTGACCTCCACAAGGCATACACGCACGTTTTTAGATATATTGCTATCCAACGTTTTAAATTTATTGAGGAATTATAGTCGTCCCAGTAAATATTAATGGAATTTGCTTGACTAGTACATGCTGCACGAAAAGTTTCAACGACTTTTTGTGCCAGAATTAAGTCTTTGGGTGCCAATGCAGGTGTGCCAATCCGAGAACAACTTTATTGCGATTATTTTACCCGAGAGCGGGAACAACAAGCCTCTTTTTTAATCTCTCATGAAAGTGATTCTCTTGGGTTAGAAGTCAGCTACCCAACTCCAAGCCTATATCGCACCGAAATAGGCACTATCATAAAACCATAAAAGTTAAAATGCGAGACGCTCCTGGGAGGGTTTTGATCAATTTACACAGGTCCCTCAATGACTCTGAGTCTATCAGTGAGAAAAATCGGCAATTATTTTCAACTCGGCAATATATAGCATAGAACACAAGCTAGATGGTAACATGTATGTTCTGTTTATTACTTTGATACACAACTCGACAGTAAAACAATTTATGGCTTTTTACCTGCAGACGGTTAATGGGTTTTCAGTAACTTGAGCGCGATTGGCTCATTTTTACAATGTAGTGCACTTCAAAGGCATATGCCGCATGTTTCAACCAATCAGAATGCCGTCTGCAGCTTGGGCGGAATAATTTATGCTCTGAGGTTTTTATTGTCCCAAAAAGGCGTTACCCGAAATAATTTTAGGAGTGACTGTTTTAAATTTTACTTCAGATCTATTGAATTCTAATTATTTTTTATTGATAAACACATATCATTAGTTTAGTGTTTTATGACTTAATTTATATTTGCAAATACAATTTTAAACCCGAGCCTTTCACCATAGTTATAACATGTAGAAATACCCAGCAGCCAAACGAATATCGTTTTTTCGTTTGTCTTCGCGCAGTTTTCAAAATTGTTTTTTCCTTATTTTTATTTCTACATTCGATGAGTTTCAAAGTCTATGGGTTTCAGGTGAAAATTACTATTATACACTTAACAAGCACAATTAAAGAAGGTGTTAAAAACAACTGTTCAAGAAAGGAAATTTTTAAGTGCCGACATTTTCTTAGATCCTGTATCAATGACTTAATTTAATCCAGGGGTGACAAAATAGCTCAGCTGAAAGAGTTACCCCTTCATATGATGATATTATATTAGATAACATAAACTTTATTGAGTCACACTCGGGCTTTCAAAAAGTGCGAAGGATACAGCAATACTTGTTATTTTCACCCCAAACAAGTATATTTTTATTCCTTTATTATAATACTGTGGCAACACACTCATATGCATCTATTTATTTTTGTTGATTGTTTATTGTCATTGGGAACCATCAAAACTCGCCGTGTGTGAAGCACTTGTATATCCCTTTGGATATCCTTTCACCTTCCCCCCCCTACCCCCTTCCCCCATCCCTTGGCAATACACATTTGGTGTCTATTTTCTCAGCTTCATTCTTTTCATCTAATTCGATCAAACGTTGGTGCACAATTTTTTTTGTTAAATATGGTATACCATTCAATAACTCCCAAAAAATTATGACCTAAACTCAAGGCAATTTCGTGCGCAATTTTGGATGGGGTTTTAATTAAATTTTTCGACATCAGTAAGCTCGATAAGAAATACAGACGAAATTCGTGTCAAAGATGTTGCGGCAATACTATTTTGAATTTGTATGAATAAGCAAATATTTTGGCATTTGGAAAGCAAATGATTTTTTTAAGTACAACAATTTCCTCATATTCCTTTGTTAAAAACAGTACTTGCATTTTTTCATAAAAACTTAATCCATTACTTAATTTACTTTAATCCATTGTTAAAATACTTTTCAGAATGTAAAATTTATTATCGAAAATAGATGCTGTTAGGTATAACAATTTTAATCGGACTCAGAATCAGAAATATGAAAACACTTTGCGAGAAATATGTATGAAAACAAACCTGTTTTTTCATGGCTGATACTCGCTTTTTGTTTTGCTATCCACACACAAATTTGTTATAAATTATATAAAATCATAATGTGTTGTTCATCACTCTTATAGTACAAGTCCAAGCTAATATAAAGTTCACAAATTGCTGTAATAATTCAATAACATCCCCGAAGTAAAACTCTCCACTTTATATGGTACGAGCTATTTTAGTGTTGCGACAAATTAGGAAGGACTATTGATAAGCTCGGTTATTGGCCACTGGAGCTGTCTATAAGCAATACAGGCATGCGGATGATCGAAAGGTTCATATAAATATCTGTAAAAAGGGGGGGGGTTATAATATTCAGGAAAGGTGTTAGCTGTAATAGTATTTTCATGAAGTGTAAACTACCGTTTATTAGATTTTCTCATAATTTATTCTGTGTCAAACATGGGCTGTAAAACTATTTACGTGGTTACAATCGTTTTGTAGGCGATAACATCGAAATAGTGATTTACAGAGGCCATTCGGCAAATAAAATAATAATAGTTAGATAAACTAGGAAGCATAAAATGTCGTTTTCAAAACAACATACTCAAAAAGACGCTATAAATAAATTAGTAGCATGAAACTCTAGGGGATATTTTGTTTTGTGCTCAGATAATTACCGCATCTTACAAGTGCAATTGTCTCTATTATATAATGCCACTAAAAACAGAGCGAGAAATAACTATTTTAAGATGGATTAAAGACGTAACGATACGAGCAATTTTCACCGTCACAGTCACGGGTAGGTCCTTCGCTTTCCCACACTTGAATTGACCCCTAGTTATTTTGCAATTTATATATTTCTATCACAAATTGATATTACACAATACGGGGTTGCATTGACCAAAAACAACGTAATGACAGGTTGTATGGTAAGATACCATTCCTCTGGTCCCAGCTTCAAAAGGGAAAACACCCAATTGATAAATTCAAAAGATTTGGAGATTAGCGCCTAAGATTAAATTAAATAAATGGACTTAAATTTTCCAGGTTCTAATTTTTTGGCCCGATCTTTATTAAGAAAATGTCCAATATTTTCGTTGTGTTTTTATTAATTTCAAGGACTCTTTTTTAATTGTGCTTGAAATTACGTCTCATTTTATTTGCCTTGCTATTTATAAACCATTTGCAGAACAAATAATTTTTTTTTAATTCCATAACAAATGCCACAAGAGAAATAGGACAAAAATATATTCTTCTTCTTCTTCTTCTTCTTCTTCTTCTTCTCCTTATTATTATTATTATTATTATTATTATTATTATTATTATTATTATTATTATTATTATTATTATTATTATTATTATTATTATTATTATTATTATTATTATTATTATTATTATTATTATTATTATTATTGCTTTGTTTTGTGTTTTGCTAACTTAGAAAGAACAGTTCAACTTTTGAAGTCAGGTCATAGGTCGTGTGAAGTGTGTTTCTTGGAAACAGTTAAGAGATAGGGCGATTTTGACGGATTTTTTCGAACTTAACCCAAAAGAATGCAGAAGGGATTGCAATCTGAATCGTCATTTGACTGGCATAATCCGGTGTAACAGTATATCTTGCCCCCCTTACACCCCCCCCCCCCGCTGGAAGATAGATTAGGCTATCTCCTACCCCCTGGTATTTTTTACCCCCCCCCCCCCCCATTGGTATCACTTTCTAAAAGGAAGATGAAGTTCAACACACAAGAAAACGCTTCTTGGATAATGTGGATGTTACTTATAATAATCTCAGCGATCAGTAGTATCCACCTGGGCTCTCTAAAATGCTAAATAGATATTAAGAGAAAAATAAAGAACTTTCTGATCAAGGATGCCTTTTTATATTTTGTTTGAATTATGTTGAATTTAGTCAATAAAGTAGTTCAAGATAGTTTTATACAGTTTAATTGAGTCCATTTATTCTCATGAAGCATATTATCAAAAATGTTTACACGCAAAAAAGTTCGGGGGGGGGGGGGTATACTGAAGGGGGAGATAGCCTAGTGTAGCCCCCCCCCCCCCCCAGGGGAAAGGGAAACTGTACAGGGGATAAGATAGCCTGTTACACCGGAAATCGTTATAGATAGAATTATTCTGATTTCAGTTTTGGACACCAACGCAGTTAAATAAGTGGTAACTTCGTGATTTGAACAATGCCCCCGAGTTCAGGATAATGTTTTGATATGAATATTAAATTGGGCAACTCGCAACTGGGAGTCGGCGGGTTGCTCCGTTACGAGTTTTCCCGTTGTAGGGTAGCCCCCATCACGAGTGTCTGGATACTTGAGGGCTGTGATTGTCTTTTTATATCAGGGTGTTTCGGATTGCACCTCTGAAATTCAGTGTACCGATTTTATATTACAAAATCTGTACTTCTACAGAACCTGTAATACAGATAACGTATCACCTGAAATTGCACATTTCGAGATAATTTTACTGATACCACTATTGTTAACTAGAGCGGCCAGTGCACGCAAAACATACGAGTATAGGCTTATATTATACACTTTCAATCGATATCTACTTAGTTTCTTGTTTTTGTCAACAAAAACGAATGTCTCCCCGACTACAACCATGAACCCCCCCCCCCCAACCAAAAAAAATCCTTTTTTTAATTACTGAAATAAAATATTCATTTCTGCAAACATAACCTTAATTCATTGTAAAAATCTCAAAACAAACCAAACAGATGGTGGTCACTTAAACAGATATAAATGGACTTTTTTTCATCCGGGTCTAAAAGGTGGTCGCTAAAACGGGGTTTACTGTAGGCCCTTCTTATCCAGATCTGAAGTTGGTCACTATAGTAGTTTTACTGTACGTTACATTTTTATCCGGGTCTGGAAGTTGGTCAAGACAGGCAGGTTTTACCGTTTTACCGTCTTTTTACCCGAATCTGGAAGGGGTCACCGCAAACGGGTCTTACTTCACATCTTTTTATCCAGGTCTTGAAGGTGGTCGGATTTTTTTGCTAACCATCATCCTCCACACGCACCCCCCTCCCCCTCCAGCTATTTAATGTAGGTCCGACTATAAAAACAACTCTAACCCTTTTACCAAAGGCAACGGTAACGGTCTGTACCCTAAGTGTAGTTATAGCCATGATAGACTTCCTTGTCTTCGCACATTTCCATCGGCCAAACAGCACTAGAAAGGCATTCTTCATAACTGCACATGAGATGACGCACCTCGATGGGAGAAGGGGGGAGACATTTCGGTGCAAAAATGGTGAGCTGCTTGTCACAACACAAGATATCAGATGACCCACTTTAATAGCGAGAAAGGCTTCTGCAAACAATGCTAATCGATACAAAATAGCTCCTATGTATAGAACACCTTGGCAACCGAATCAAGTATGCGGCGAAAAAAATCAATAGCTAGACCTGCTTAGACCTATAATACGACAATGACATTATTCCATGACCTCGTAGATAACGACGCCATCATGCACCACAACTGACACTGACCCCTGACTGAGTGGTATGTTACGTAACAGCCGTAGATGAGAAACGCACAAAAAGCTCAATTTCAGGCAATAACAAATAGCAATGGACCGACAGTAATGCTGTAGTGTTTTGAAGCTTTCTAAAGAATGCAGGATTCTTCTGGAAAACGCTGAAATCCCCAGCGTAGTTAACACTTATGCTTAGATAACAAAGGAACAAAAAAATGGGGAGGCGGGGGCTGTTGACGTTATGCACCTTTCTTGATTTTCTACACGAGTTTAATAATGTTTAACCAAAACCGTGCGACTTATCTGAGGAATAACTACCCCAAATTTAAAGTCGATCCGATTTTCCGATGTCGAGATATTTTGCTTAACAACAGACAATTTATTACCCGTCAAAAGTTAAAACAGTCGTCTGACTGAACTAAGGAATATCCATATATGACTTTCCGTTATCAAGATATTATGCATACAAGATCTGGTTCAAAATATACACATAATTTACGCGATGACGTCATTCGCCGCATTCGTTCGTTCTACTCTCGAAAAAAATAAAGTTTCTTTCGGACATACCAAGCAATAATCCCACCAAGTTTCAACTTTCTCCGATGTTCAGCAGCTGAGAAATTTCGCACACAAGACTTTTACGTAATGACGTCATACACCTGCCCTAATCACGTGACATGCGGGAAAGTTTATAGAACCGTCCGACTGACCCAAGGAATATCCATATAAAATTTTTCGATAGGACTTTCCATTATTGAGATATTTTGCACACAAGATCTTGTTCAAAATATATGCATAAATATGCAGAACCAACCAAGCAACAATCCCACCAAGTTTCAACTTTCTCTGATGTTCACAAAATTTTTACGTAATGACGTCATATGCCTGCCCTAATTGATAGAACCGTCCGACCTAACCACGGAATAAATCGATCAAGTTTGAAGTCGATCCGACGTTTCGTTCTCGAGATATCTTGCACACAACACTTTCACAACAGACTGACACACACACAAATACACACAGACACACGTACACACATACACACACAGAATGTACAAACACTATATGTCTCCCCTTGGTCGGGGAGACATAATTCTAGCCGTGTTTTTGTTATTGTTTCTGTCAACAACCACAAAATCGTCAATCACATTGTTGGGACTGAGTTTATTTCGCAAACGAGTTTTTACGAGTAAAACTGTAATTCGCGCTTTACATTTTGAAACATTTTCAAATTAGGCAAATAGAAATAGAAGACAAAATTTTCTCATTGCATTTCGAATAGTCCCTTTCCTCCACTCGGCGTACGTGCAGTACGTCGCAAAGAACACACAATTCATTCATTTAATGGCAGTTTTTTTTAAAACTAGGCCTTGTTGTAGGCTGGTGGATGGGAGGATAACCGTAAATATGGATATTTAGTAAATATTTGATATATCAGTGACTACTACTAAACACAGAACTAAGTTCAACTTCATTTTAATTTCCAATTAAATCTTGAGGACGGGATGGGGAGGAGACTTTCCTGCCCAACAAACATAATTAAGACAAATCAACACGGTTGGCTGAACACAGCTGACCGACACCACATTGCTCTGTTACCTTCCCCCTTCAACCTCCCACTATATGGAAACCCTGACGTGGGTATTAGTGAGTGAGAGAGAAACATAAAAATCAACCCTTTATTAATTTCATGTCCTAACAAACTGACAGAGGACCGAACATACGGACCATGAAAAACTAAATACTTATGTCTCTACAGTGACTGACTTCAGCTGCAAGTACATCAGTGTACGTTGTGTGAAAGCTTTAAGATAATACTTTATGAAGGAGTTGGAAATGGCTTTTATATATTTCTGACAAAGATAAAGAACATAGAGCCTAAAGGAGTTAGCAGTCAGGCACATCTGATGGCCTGAACCTTACACTAGAGCAGTAGCCCTTCTCACGTCTGTGTCTTGCCATATACAGCTGAGATAACCAAGACCTTTGGCTGTTAGACCCCATGGCTTGAGAATGAAAGAGCTTTCACTGGACATAACAACACCACACTTTCTCGTACCTGTTCCGACTGCAAGGCCGGAAGAACGGTGCGTTCGAAGATACCCATGCTCTGAGCAGCTATGTGGGGTTTAAAGCCGGTCCTAAGGGACAGCAAGGCTGCATCCTTCTCCGAGCCCTGCTGATACGCCGTGACTAGACTGAGGGAAATGGACAGCTTCTGACCGTGTATCCTTCGGTGAAAGAGTAGGGGAGTAGCCGTCGAGCAACCATGTCCGCCCAGTCGCTCCAGAACCTGCTTATCCTTCACCTGGGAGCAAGGATATGCAAGAGACCAACTCCTAAAAATTTTTTGAGGATAGAAAAGCATCGTTTAGAGACAGAACCATCTCCTCTGGGCTTTAATTTGGTGGGCTGCTACCTGGTTGGCTTCGCCTGGTCGAAGCCTTGGCACAAGTCTACTGAAGGCTGCTGGAACCTCTTCTATTTGCTTGAAGTGCTGGCAGGCAAACTGACAGGCTACCCATAACACGGAGCGAGACCGTGTGACAGAGCCCTACTTTTTTATTCATCCGCTGAGGGGGAGCAGTTCTCTTTCCCCTGAGATGAGGGTGTGGCCAAGCTCTCGCATCCATCTCCTCGCGCAAAACAATCCTTTATCAACACATAAAGCTAGTAGCGCAGGTAAGTAATCCTGTAAACTACTTTTCCTTAAATGAAAGTGGAGGCAACTTAGCCGGGTTTGTAAAAAAAGCACGCGGGAAAGTCTGCACTCTCTGTACAAAACGCGGGAAAATCTACATGGGGGAAACTCTCCGTCCACCACGCAAAGGTCCTCCCATTTTGACTTCAGGGCCTAAAGTGTATGATCCTCTAATGACAGTAAGGATGTGACTGAACAACGCCTCTGTGGACTTTGCATCTCTCTGCACTGACGGTATGTCTGAATCAGTTTTACCTGAGGGCATTCAATCTGTGCATTTCACAGGTTGTTCCAACGCTTCCAATGGCACAAGAGCGTCGGAGGACCAGTACGGACCAAGGAGAACGTGACAGTGTTTTGACGGATGAAAGCGTGACCATGTACGTCCCTCTGCCGCATCCATTATCTTGCATTTATTAGACAGGATTATGATGGTGTTGGTGACATGCTGGTTCGTCATTAATGCTACAAAGGTATCCTGTGGGGTATTTTGATACGCCATGTGAATGGGAGGGTCTTCCTTATCAGCTAGGGGACCGGAAGACACTTGTGCCAGACGCGCAATCTCCTTGACGTAAACCTGGATGCCACATCTTCGGACTCAATTGACACTAAGCGATTGGCGCGACAGACGGAGTAGTCTCTTCCGGTGATAGGCCGAATTTGGGAAGGGGAAAGAGCGCGGATTGAGCGTCTTCCAGAAGCCGCTGGGTCTCCACATAAATACTCCCTTTCCCCCCAGATCGTGAAAGTCTACTACAGTGGTATTGCTGGCTGGGATGTGATATGGGACTCTTCAGATCCCGAATCCGCTAACTCCTCCTCTCTGATTCCTGACCCTCTGAAAACTGCTGTTCCTCCTAAGGGCCACCCGTGTGTGCTTTCAAAGACCGACGAGGTGGCGGCTTGGGAGAGCTCCTCTTCCTCAGACTGCTCGAAAGACTGCTCGGATGGGGCAATGCTCGCAGACTCCGTGACCGGCTTTGGGGGTTGCGTAGGATGCATTGGGGTTGATGTCACCACCAATATCGATGTTCAGCCCGATCTTCTGATCAGTTCCATCTGCAGATGGGCCTGTCCCGTTTATGGATCACCAAACGGGAGGCCCATTTGCAGATCGGCCTCCAGTTTGGCGATCCAAAGATAGGAGAGTTCTGTTTGCGGATTTTTAGTTGCTTCCAATAAGGAGATCGGAACGGTTGTCCCATCTGCGGACATTTTTGTAACTCCTAAAAAGTAATTTAAAAATATTTTAAATAGATCTATTGTATAAAATGTTATTTCTTGTACTTTCAGCCGTCTTTCTTTTCGACAAAACGGATATTTTCTTTTAGAATAAATTAAATTCTTGCTCTTCTACTCAAAATCAAAGAAATATTCAATATATTTCGATACCAGTCACTCATGTCTACTCAAAATCAAAGAAATATTCCATAAATTTCCATCTCTGTCATCCATTTCTACTCAGAATCAAAGGAAAATCCAATATGCTCGAATCTGTGTCTAAGCTGAATGTCCTCTGCAGACAGTAATCCAAACGAGTCGCAGAGATTAAGCACCTAATACCCTAATCTAGGCGGCAAAGTGTGCACAACAATTAATCCCTATTGTCTCGAGATGCCACCCGAACTGTATATTAAGCTACTGATCGCATGGAAAAAGTTATATTATTTTATGGTCATAAAAGGATAGCTGAATAATAAAATTTTAAAATGGAAGACCCTGAGAGTAACCGGTCTAAAGTTGATAGTCACATACAGAAAATTTAGCAAGCGTGCGGTTTTATTAGCTGTTGGGAAATTCAACCAAATTATTAGTCATCTGAAAAATCCCGAAAAATTTTTTGACGCTCATTTCAAGCACTATGTTAAGAGCAAGCAATTCCAGATAATGGACGTTGTTTCTTTGTGTAACGAATGCGCTTGTTGTCACTTCTAAATTAGTGAATTCTAGTGGCGATGGACCAAATTTTTTGGGAGTCATTTCAGCTGGACGTATGTACGATCTTATTAAAAGCGATCGGCATTTTGAAACTTGACCACCCCGGGATTGACGGCTTGGAGGATACGCTACTCCAGGAATATTGCTCATGGGATGTATCGACTAGCGGATTTGTTAAGATATTGCACGTGAACAAAACCGCTGGATGACAATTTGAAAAATTGGAGACTAGAGAAACAATATCGCTGTTTACGACTCGATGTACCAGAAACCGTCGAATGATACACACAACCTTATAGCCAGGTACATGAATATGGGCAGACAAAAAATAGTGCTCAACATCATGAACGTACAGACAGACGGATGGCAGCGACTGTGGCATCTTTGCGATTGCCTATGCGAAACACTGTTGATGGGCAACAAACCCATGGAACTGTATCTACCCCCGGCAACACTTGGCGGAACATTTGCCGAAAGGTGCACTACCACCTTTCCCATCGGCTTTAGTCGTACAATCGCCTCGCATCCTCGGAAAATATTGATCAAGTTATTTCATTAGTGACTTTCGTTGTCGTAGTATGTATTTTGCACCACCATTCTCCTGGCCGTAGTCGTATGATCGCCTCGCATCGTCTGGAAATACTCATCAAGTTATTTCCTCAGTAACTTTCGTAGCTGTAGTGTTTTCGAAGTAGGTTATTTTACAGGATCTATTGAATGAAATATTGCAGGAAATATTATGTAAACTATGACTGCATTCGTATCACTTTGTGGAAAGTTTTTAGCAACTTTAGTTTATATTTTGCAAGTTAGAATAGCCAAAGTAGTTCATGGAATAAAATTTGGTGACAGAAATACGGTTCTTTTTATTCAAGTTTCATTTAACAATATATCCGCAGATGGGCCTGTTCGATCTACAGATGGAAAGCAACTAAAAATCCGCAAACGGGACTGTCCTATCTGTGGATCGCAAAACGGGAGGCCGATCTGCAGATGGGCCTCCCGTTTGGCGATCCGTAAAGGGGACAGACCCATCTGCAGATGGGACGGATCATGTAGGCTATATCTCGGTGGCAGGGAGCAAGTGATGATAACTGAGGGCTTTTGCTTCCTCTTGGGATTGGCTTGGACTTGACAACGATTGCATCTACAGCTTTGGCTCAAAATAGGTCATGCGACTTCTTTCATGTAGCTAATAACGCAATTTTTCCAATATTTCTATTTCTGTATCATCTTAATTTCAGCTAAGTGTCTACAGAAGGCTTTAAAGAACAAATACATGAGATAAAAAGGTATTTTAATATGCCCTGACCCATCATGAAGCCCACCAACCCACCTGGCACATGGCGCTATAAAGCGCCTGTGTGACGCTGAAGCAACAGCAATAAAGCTGTACTGACCTTCAGTACCCTGCTTAACCTGTGCTTTCACGTCATAAATATGGTGCTGTAATCCTGCAGTAACAAATATATTGACCTCAAGATCACTCGCTTAGCCAAAGCATAATGCATGGGGGTTTTAAATTGCCTACGCCCCTCTGTTGAAAGGATGTGAAAGAGAGTTAAAAATAATTGTGTTAGTTAACTTTGTAAGGAGCTAAGTTGTGAGTTTTACTTCTCAAAAGTTTCGAAGTCACTTATCCCAACTTTTTACATGTGGTTTCCTTTGAATATTGACTAATCAAACAAATAGAAATACAGCAAGTTTTCTCACAGTTCCAATATCCCGTCACTCTCCAGCCAGCCAGCCAACAGAGGCTATATGTGTACCACGTGGCATGCCACACACAGATTATCTCCTTTCTGTGTGGTTTTTCAAACATGCGCCATTCTGTGAGCTCCGTGAAAATTACTTAGGGGACTGCTGATAAGGTGCGTTTTGCATCTTTTATCATTTATTTAATAAGTCAGAATCTAGTTTAACAGTATCCTAATTTTGGATAAATTTAATGCAATAGAAGCTTGCATTTTGTCTTGTAGATGTGAGGTAACGTAGTAATGGTGACATTCATCCTGTCAAGGTGTGCCTCTTTCTTTACTGGTGAACAGGAACAGCAACATTCAAGCTGTACACAGACTTTATTCGTAGAGGTCGTTTAGGCATTTCAGTCCGTCTTGACTTCAAGCTTCTTGCCAGTTAGCGTAGCTTGCGCGCTCTGAAAGGTCATAGCTCACAATTTCGGACACCCTGGAACAAAGAGGTTTTTTATATCGTTTGTAGGGGCTGTGGCCTGCATGGCCTATATCCCTTCCATTCGACGGTGCTACCTGTGCCAATGTCCTCTGGTGGGTACACGGTACAATCACAGCCCGTGGGCTTTTGGTTATCATGGTCATTGGTGGGATATCCCACGTTGCTATGGGGTATCCCGTGCTGTGGGATATCCCATCACCCTTCTCTCCTGTTCGGTCCATACAGTACGGGCATGGGAGGGAATTGGAAGTCGGTGCCTATGCCATCCCCTATCCCTTCTGTGCAGTCGTAACGGCACAGGCATGGTAGGAGATAGTAATACGGTGTTGACGCTATCTGTCCTCACCCGCAGGTTCCAAGGCACATCAAAAACTGAATTAGTGTTAAGCCCTTACAAACATTTATCGTCAAAGATCACTGGAGTCAAGACAGTACATTTTATATTTCATGTTTTTAACTATATGCTTGCTGTAAAAATCTGCAGTTTATCTAACTCTTCCATTTGCTTGCATTTAAGAAATATGCGAAGACGACTTACGGTCACTACACAGGTGCCGTTCAGGAGGCGCTCCCATCCCCCCACAGCCGCTAACCCACATTCAGAATATGAGCGCTGTAAGAGATAAAACAGATATCCCCTCCGTGACGAAATCAGGACTTGTGCCCAGTGCGGGTGTATGTCACGCAGGGACTGGAAAATTATTTATCCGAACAGGCTGAGAAATGATTGGAGAGTGAAAAGACGCAAGGCATTAACCATTGCCACCGAATCCATGGACCCGGATATCATTGAGGATAGCATACCCAAAGCCAGCTTAGTGATTTCCGAGCAAGCGAATTTTCCAGTTCCTTGGATATGGGAACGGAGTTCGATACAGGTACATCCAAGATAAAACACCAAGAAACTGAGCACAAAGACATTCTCAATTGCCGAGCTGAACATCCCCGGGCTTGGTCAGTGATGAACTTTTACACGGCATAATCAACCCTGGAATGCTAGTGTAAAGCCCCCCCCCCCCTCCCGGCGAAAAACCCTTCCGTTTTTGCACCACCGGCGAGAAGCCCCCCCTCCTCGGCGAAAAGCCCCTCCTCTTCCTTATAAACCTTTTTTACAGATGTTTGTATTTTACAAACTTAAAAATCATTTTAACACTTTTTGATATGCAAATCATACATCACAGTTCACACGGTTATGGATCAGATTTCACACTTTTTTAGTTAGGAGATCACACCTTTAACGTTCAGAGTTCACAGTTTTCGTGCACAGTTTAGAGTTTAGCATAGGCGAACATCGTGCTCAAGCCCTGTCAGGGTTTCGACCAACGATTTCGGGCCGGTCGCAAAGGCACGGCAAAGTCTTTTCAGGCCCTCTTGTAGACGAACTGTCTCTTCTGTGCGTCGTCGCTTGGAGGGTGACTGGCCGCGTGCAGACTGCTCCATATGTGCACGCACGAGAGCAGCGTCTTGCTGGAGGCACTCAATGCCTACCCAGAGCGATGGATAGTCGTTCCCAACCATATTGCGAAATGCATTGTTCCACCCTTGCGCCAAGTATTAGTACGATCGCCATCTTCGAGAGTGGTGATGTGTTGTTTCCATGCTTCCGGCGCGTAGCGGGATGGTACGCGTCGGATCCGCGCTGGTGGGTGTGCGTCGTGGTCAACCGCAGGGGGCGGATCTGGCGATAGGAGCCCGAAACATATGTGCCGTCAAGACAGTCGAGAAGCTCCTCTGCACCATCATCATCCTCTGGCAACCTACCCCGCAAAAGCGCGACACCATCATTAATTGCATACGTAGGCACGAATGCAAGCCTACTTATCTCACGGGCAAATTTGTGAAATTCGCCTCTTTCTTTGTAGTGGTTTGAAAGGCCCAGCTCTTGGATCTTTCTCCAGATCGCCTGTTTGCTCCCGAATGAATTAAGTGGTCTCCTCATCAAACAACAGTTTGTGCTTTGAGGTTTCCACATCACACATCAAGGACTGGGCTCAGGATCTCCTCATAAAACAACAGTTTATGCTTTGAGTCTTCCATCAAGGAGTGGAGTCAGGAATTACGAGGGGCGATCGGCCTGATCCAGCCAGCAATAGCCTTTTGTGTAATTCATATCATAATAGACGGTGACGCCTTTGTGGTCTCCTCTTCAAAGAACAGTTTTGACAGTTGACCTATATTTTCTTTAAATTATTCAGAATTATCATCAATTATTTTTTATAATAATTATCAAAATTGATACATTTTAATAATAAATAAATATCAGATAGGGGGCTTTTCGCCGGGGGTGCAAAAATGGAAGGGCTTTTTGCCGGGGGGGGGGGGGCTTTAGGCCGTTTACCTCAACCCTGAGTCAGGTTCAAAGATTCAGTCCCCCCAGCGAACACCCAAACAGCTACGGGCAAGACCTTCTCGGTCACAGCGGACAGTTGTTAATCACAAGCAGCTGGAGCTTTCTCCATCCACGGACTAGTCATAAATTCCCATTTCACCGCTGAACTCAATTAATGTCACGGCCTTTGTTTTGTTGCAGTCACATAAAAGTACAGCACGTAAATAAGGCAGCCCATGCCCGCGCTGCAATAGCCCAAGATAAAACTGGCTTTTGTCCTAATAAAACAGTCCATCGTCGATATCAAGAGCTACACCAACCATTAGCCATAATGTGCAGGGACTGTGCAGGAGGAGAGAAAACTGTACAGAAGTCGCTTCGTAGGGTGGGACACAATATTCGCTGGAAACCTGTCAACCGCGAAAATCAGGAAGGCGATGAGTAGAAGAATAATCCATTGGCTAAAGAGAACAAGAGTTAGGTATTTTGCTCAAATAGAATTTTAGTTTCGAAGTGAGAATACAGAGCTAGAACAATTATTTCATTTGAAGATGCCTGATAAACGTTTGAACTTAAGACTAAACTGTTTTTGATAAATAAATCGTTTGAACATATAAGTAAGCATTTAATAAACCTTTGAAAGAAATCTCGACTTTTTGTCGCGTTTTCTATTTTTTGGCCTGTTGTCGCTCGGCTTTTTGTCGAGTCACTGAAAAAATACCAGATACAGACATTCCATGCTATAAGCAAGAAGCTAAGAAATAACTGATTCAAAACCAGAAAACAGATTTATTTAATCTCCATGCAGGTTCTTCAACAATATTTAAATTGCTATATTGCGGTTCTCTTGTCATTTTTATTTTCGATTAACCACATCATTCAGTTAATTTCTCTCGTAATTTAAATGGACAATATTAGGCATTTATATTTGTAATCCACTTGGAAATTCAACAGCTCGCAAATAAAGAGAATGGAATTTGTTGTCGCCTGTTCTTATTGACATCAGTTGGAGGGGACAAGCAAATATCAGTCAAAAATTGCTTCAATACATTGTTTAAGCTAGACAGAATTCCGCTACGTAGCGGAATTGGCCCGAGTTCAGAAACCACTGAAGAAACTATTCGTCTTAACTTATGACCAAGAAGCTCAAAGTCACGTTGTATCCATTCTTTTGCGTCGCTTTGGCAATATGGGTTAAAAATTACCCCAAAATCGCTAACCGTTTTCGAGATAATATTCAACTTAACCGTGGCTAAGAAGGTCAAGGTCATCGAGGTACCTCTTATGCAACGTTGTTTACGCCCAAAGGACAGAAAATGAGCTCAGATTGCTTTATCTCTAACCGTTTTAGAGATAATAGTCATCCTCCGGTTTCTGACCTTGACCTTGACATGCCTTTTATGTAACGTTGTTTTGGCCCACAAGGTCGAAAATGAACTAAAAATCGCTCTATCCTTAACCGTTTTCGATATAAGCTGGCCTTTCGTTTACAGTATTCGAAGTCATGTGACCTTTGACCTTGACCCTCAGGTCAAGGTTCAGGACGGAAGGCTTCTCCCTATTGAGTACGTTTTATACATTCAAACCATGATTTCAGCACTTTTTATGGCCACATTGCATGATTAGTAGGCGTCATGACAAATATATGACCTCACTTTGACCTTGACCTTTGAGGTCAAGGTAACAGAAATTTGCGGTTTCACCGAGACCTGATAATTGTCTGTAAGTGTACCAAATAAGTAGTTGAGAAATGACAGTCCTACGACACCCCTCCCCCTTGAAAATGGGATATGTGCATATTTTGACGTTTCAGACAATTTTGAACAACTTTAGCTTTTTTACCCTTCCTCCCGCCCGCGAGAAAATTTGTAATGTGGCCATATTTAGACGTTTCAACACGATTTTGAGAAACTTTGGTTTTTGACCTCCCACCCTGGTGGGAGAAATTTTGCATATTGTCAGACTGTTTCTACTTTTGACTGACAATCTGGAGTTTGCAGGTACGCCCACATCAATAAAAACAGTAAAGTTTGTTTGTATGGTAATTTATAATGCAGTCTTTTAAGTGGTTAAAAATTAATAAATAGTGGTTAAGTGATTCATAGTTACATGTCAATAAAAGTTTTAGTGTGGAGAATGAGTGTTTTCATTTTAAGTAAATATGGCAACGTGGAAAGAACCAACAACCAACAATAACCAACAACAACCAACCAACCACCAACAAACCACAACCAACAACCAGCAACAACCAGAACCAACAACGAACAACGACCAACCAACAAACAACCAGCCAACATCCAACAACAACCAACCAACAACCAACATCCAGCAACAACAACAACATGTTCAGGTTCGTCTAAAACGGATAAATATGCAAAAATCGCAAAATTTTCCCTCGGAGGGGGGGGGGGGGGTCAGCAGGTAAAAAAAAATGGTCACAAATCGTCCTAAACGTGTAAATATGCAAAAATCACAAATTTTTTTCACACGGGGAGGGGGGGGGTCAAAAGCCAAAGCTGCTCAAAATCGTCTGAAACGTCTAAATATGCACATATCACAAATTTTCCCACTGGGGTGTCGTAGAACTCTCATTTTTCCACTACTCAAATATAAAGTTATTCTGGAAATGATCCAAACGGGATAAAAGAGCATAATAAAAGGGGTAACAAATTACTACTTACCCGGTTGCAAACGAAGTTTGCAAGTGGGAATTAGATGAATTATTGATCCAGTAAAACCTACAACCGGTGTAATGAATCGCTTTTGACCCCCAAACAAATCGACCCCCCGGTCGATTTGTTTTAAAACAAACAGACCCCCCGGTCGATTTGTTTTAGGAAAACCCGCCATAACAGTCGGACCTCCCCCATAATAAAATGACCCCCTCCAAATAATCATGTTTAAATATAAAATGGAAGTAAAAAATGTGCCTGTCGTTTTTAAATACTATTTTAAGCATGTTCTATCTCTTGATGTAGGAAATTATTATTTTGAGCCTTTGAAATGCCATTATTTAGCTTGGACAAATTTTTTGGTAACTGTATGTTAGTGGTGTTGTAAGTGTTTTCGTGTTTGAAAATGTGGATGTTAGTTGCTAGATAAATTGTTATTCGTGGATATAGTTTTTATTTCAATAAAAGAAACTAATAAGGTGGCCATATATGGAAATAAATAAAGAAATCAACAACAAAATAAGAGGGTTAAAACATTTCAGAGGGGGTCTGTTTGTTTTAAAACAAATCGACCGGGGGTTCGGTTTGTTTTTAAACAAATCGACCGGGGGGTCGATTTATTTTGGGGTTGAAAACGTTTCCTTACACCGGGTCTGTAAAATTATGCACGGCGTAGCAGTATATATTACCCCTATACAGCCCCCCCCCCCGTCCCCCGGGAGGTGAAGCTTGGATAGTCTTTTCTTATGTGAAGGTAAGTGTCTCAAAATATTAATCGCTTCGATTAAACTGAGGCAGAAATCCTCCGGAATATGTCGGATTGAGCCATCATTGGCTATAACATGGAAGAATTTCTCAACTTGCTTGTCATCAGTAACAGTCACCAAAGCCCCAAAGCATGGTAATGAAGAGAGTAACTCGGAAAAAGGGAAAAAAGGAAAAGAAAAAAAACAGCAGCAGCTAGGCCATTTTAAAACTCAGGGCAGTTTTTGAGTTTATCCAAGGATGGAAAGCTAAAAGGTTTGAAATACGCAATTTTGGAGCTGCATTACAGAGAAAGAGAGAGGAGTACATTTATCCTAAGGGGGGGGGGGGGGAGAGATATCCTGTTACACCGGTCAACTCGCCATCGGATAATTTGCTCCCAAGTAATTCGATCCGGCTTTTTTTTTTAAAAAGATAAGATTGATGGCAACCACTCTCTATTCTATCTATTTATTTAGTTTTATTCATTTATTTATTTTCGGGTGCTAGAGCCACTTACCGAAACGTACAAGGGGTTAATTTCTGATGAGTGTTATTGTCCAGCGCTGTCAGTTTCCCCATTTCCTTATTAGTCTAGACTCGAGTGGCGCGGGGAGGGAGGTTATTAGATTAGCGGTAAAAAATATTGCAAAATGAAACAAAAAATCATACAAAATTAGAAAGAACGTCGGATGTATAATTTCTGCATAGATTTTGCGCGAGATAGGAAAGGTTTATTAACCGACGGATTGTTCATGTACTCCCTCTTTTAACTTTTTATCTATCATTTTATGTATCTCTTTATTTTTGTAAATGGATACCAATACATAGGAAATGGAGAGCAAGTTTGAATGCATGGTTTTCTATAACTTTTCATAAATCTGTTTGGCTGGCAAAACCGGCGAATTGGTAGCAGACAAATGGAGCGCTTGCAAATATGTATGGAGACCGGTTTATTTAAAACCTTCTGACATATTTGAAAATTGTTGTGGAGATTGCACAATAGCTGAAAAATTGGTCTGAATAATATCCAAACACAGTAAGAGTAGTGCTAAGGTCAGAGTGTTCAGCGGTAGGTATGTCTACAAACCCAAAATATCCGTTCAGTTTTTATTCAGTGGCCCAAACAATTCTTGTTTTGTTCCGTTCTTTTCAGAACCTGTCTTAAGATGAAGTGCTTTAAAGTGATGCTTTAAATCTGGAATTTTTCTGTTTGGTCATGAGTTGACTTTATAACGTGGATTCTGCTTTGGAAACGCATACTGCAAATTTCATATCAAAACATAAGAAAAGGGTCACCTAAAAACTGTACCACTGTGGCAAAACAAAAAATATCGCTTAAAACTAAAAGACTTTTCTTTGAACTGACGACATCACAGGTTGCAACCAGAAATTCAATCAGCCTGCTGAATGAATTTTATTGCTCATAAATGGGAGTAATAGCAAGAACGGACAAAAGGGGGCATCAACAAAACCAAATTAGGTAGATTGCAAATCTTAAAGGTTTCCACATTTATTGCACCAAAAGGATTCATTTTAATTTTGCGGACCCGCCCGCGCTATTTGCCTCTTTTCAGCGGCTGGTTTGGTCATCATGCAGCAGCTTGTTCCTCAAGCCTCACACAGTTTCTCTTTATCTTATTGTTACTTAATATGTGTGTAATATGATGGTGAAATTTCTCAAACCGTTACATAAATAAACCGTATCAAATAATGGCTCGATTTTGTTCCTGGTAACATGTTGTCATTTATTAGCTGAATAGATCAAATGTTATTTGTTTTAAATAAACGTGAGTGGTGTTGAAATAATCAATACAGAACTGCTCTTAGGGGACTGAGGGGTGCGAGGGAGGGAAGGAGGGAGGAGGAGGTGGAGGGGTGTAAAAACAATATTTTTTTAGTATTATCCTGGCTGGAAAGTCAGTACATTTTTGTCCGCTGTCCGCTGCGGCATCACCACCTTTTCTTGCGTTTTATTAACCCCTCTCAATCAAATATTTTTTCAACTAAAAATTACTTAAACCTATCCGAGGTAACCTGATAGGTATGGAATGCCGTTTTCACATTTATTAGTGAATTATTGATATTAAGAATTAATATGTGATCTCAAAAATTGATTTTTTGATATCAAGAATTAATTTTTGATCTCAATAAATCCATATTTTGATATCAAGAATTCATATTTGCTATCTGCAATTGTATTCTTGATATCTCTAAATGTATTCTTGATCTCAAAAAATAATTTTTGATATCAATAAATATTTAGAGATATCAAGAAATATTTATTGATATCAAAAATGATTTAATGATATCTAAAATTGATTTGTTGAGATCAAAAATTCAATTCTTGATAGCAAAAATGAAATATTTGAGAGCAAAATATTAATTTTGAGCTCACTAATTGATTTTCTATATATTGATATCAAGAATTTATTTCAGATATCATTATTTCAGACTGATACATTTTTAATTTGTATTTTGAAATCTGCAAACGATTTTTTTATCTCAAAACTGATTCTTGATATCAAAACATCAGTCTATTTTTTAAATAAAAAATTCAGAAATGCACATCTGTAAATAAATAATGGCTGACCTTGTATACAGAATCTTTATTTTAATTTTTTACTGTACAAAAAAGAAGCAATTCTTGAGATCAAAAATTATGTTGTTATTATTGATCTCAATAATTCAAATTTTCATCTCCAAAATTTAATTGACGATTCGCTATATTTTATGTGAATGTGTGTCTCCCGTAAGATTTTTTAGGTTTGTAAAATTGATTTTTTGATCTCAAAAATAAATTTTTGCCATCTAAAATTCAATTGTTGATAGCAAAATATAAATTAATGAGATCTAAATTGATTTATTGATATCTCTAAATATATTTTGATATCAAAAATAAGCATTAAATGTTAAAATGGCATTCCATAGATAGGTAACTTTTGATATGACTGCTGAAACTTAAAACTTTGAAAGCATAATTTCAGATCTTTTGCTCATGCTCATGGTCACGTCCAACTGTATTTCTCCAACCTTACAGAGTGAGGTCAAAATCTCCAACAGTTTTTTTTTTTAAAGAAACGAATGAGACGGGACCCAGTGAAATGAAGTTGCTGGTCATGTTGAATTTATTTCATATATAAACATGTATTTCTTATTATTAGATGCACTTTTAAGGGAATGTCGAAGTCTATAGCTGCTGTGAAAACATAGCTATTGTTAAAGGCTTTTTATGCACAACCTCCCCCCCCCCCGCCCCCCCCCCCCCGCCCCCCCTCGTCCCCCCTTCCTCCGCCTTCCCTTCGGAATGTTACTGCCCCTGGAAATTTCCTTCCGAGAAAGCATTATCCGTCCCTCCAAAGACTGTTGATATACTATTAGTAAATAAACAGTCTTTGGTCCCTCTAAGAAAATAATTTTCAGTTGATCATTCAGTGAACCTGTATACGAGTATCAATTTGTGTGGTTTTAACAACTAATGTGTCAAAATTCCCTTGTTGAGAGTTGTTAGTCCCCTGTCGCCGCGTAGCGGGGGAATATAGGATTCGGGTCCGTCCGTCCGTCCGCCCGTCGACACTTTTTTTGTCGGCGCTATATCTCCGTAACCACTGAACCGATTCAATTGCTCTCTTGCACATGCAAAGACTATATAGTGGACCCGTGCAACGAGGGGTTGTTTTGAGATTTTCACAAAATTGGGAAAACGAGAAAACTTTGAAAATTCCACACAATTGACCTATTCAATGGGTGTTTGTCGGCGCCATATTTCCGTAACTATTGAAGTAATTCAATTGTTCTCTTGCACATATAAAGATCATATAGTGGATCTGTAAAACGAGGGATTATTTTAAGATTTTCGTAAAAAATGGTTGTTGGCGGCATGTAGCCGTAACTGTTCAAGCTGATCAATTGTTAATTGAAATTCTGTGATTGCGGGGGACTTGTTCCATTTAATTTTTAAGCTGTTTACATTTTGTGTCTAAAAGTGTTTTCAATGCAGTAATAACGTATTGAACAGCTGCCTTTAGATAAACCTCTTCAAATTTTAAATGATTAATACATTATAATATTGATTTTTGAAATTCTGAGACAACATGATAATACAGATATTGATATGAACTATAATCGTGCAATATATTCAAGATATAAAATATATGGCAAGTTTTTTTACAGATATCTTTTTCGGGGTGTAGGAAAAAACGGCACTGGAAAAATGGCACCGGAAAAAATGACACCGGCAAACATGGCACTGGAAAAAATGGCACCGGAAGAAATGGCACTTTTGAACATACGGAAAAAATGGCACTTTTATTTTTCATGACATGTATATTAAACCCTGAATAAAAAAATAGAATTTCAGTTAAAAAAGAATCATTTCATGTATCAAGGATCAATTTTTAAAGGTTATATAAACAACTCGATACATATTTACGCTAGCACGTGATGAATTTTTACGTAACGTTTTATCTATGGGAATGTGGCATAGTATTACTCACTGGGGTTCCTTTATGGTCCTTTAGCCTTACCCTGAACGTTTCCCGGTGTAACAGTATATCTTGCCCCCTGTATAGCTCCCCCCCCCCGGGGACAAGCTAGCCTAGTCTAGCTTCCCCCCCTGGGGGGAAGCTAGACTAGGTTATCTTGCCCCCCTCTGGGATATTTTGCCCCCTGTTCAGCTTCCCCCCACCTGGGATATTTTGCCCCCCCCCCCAAAAAAAAAGTTTTTTTAGTTGTATTTTTAACTAGACTAGGTTATCTTGCCCCCCTCTGGGATATTCTGCCCCCGTTCAGCTTTCCCCCACCTGGGATATTTTGCCCCCCCCCCCTAAAATAAAAGTTTTTTTAGTTGTATTTTACATAAAGGGTAATCCGTCTGTATACTCGCTCTCTATTCACAGTTATCGGGGGATTTAGAGTTGACTGCAATAAAGGCACATCTCTTTTTATAATCCATTTTGATTGATCAATTGTATTCGACAATAATGCATAACAGTACAAACAATCTCAGGGAAATGGATTTTGCGGCAAAAGTTTACTCCGAATTGAGAAGTTTAAAAGGGTATGCAAAAGGGTATGAGCATTTCATTTTTTTATTTTAATTGTAAATTAATAACTTGATCAGTAGAGGAAATATTGAAAAGAAGTAGTGAATGAAAATAAATGAAAACTAGAGCGGCCAGTGCTCACAAAACATAGGAGTACAGGCTTATGTTATACACTTTCAGTCGATACCTACTTAGTTTCTTGTTTTTGTAAACAAAAACAAATGTCTCCCCGACTAAACCCATGATCCCCCCCTCTCCCCTCCCAAAAAAAAATTCCTTTTTTTTTTAATTACTGAAATAAAATATTTATTCCTGCAGACATACCCTTAATTCATTGTAAAAAAACTCAAAATAAACCAAACAGATGGTGGTCACTAAAACAGATATAAATGGACGTACACACATACACACACACAGAACGTACAAACACTATATGTCTCCCCTTGGTCGGGGAGACATAATAAATGAAAATAAATCGGCATTGACCTGGTTGGACCAAAAGCGCAGTGAACTGCAGTGAATTGTGTAAATGACTGTTGAATTACGCAAAAACTTAATAATTTTCAAACAGAGAAGAAATTGTACTGTATATAGATCATTTACCATTTAAACTTCTGTTGCAGTTAAGTATTTGTTTCATTTATTCGGTTTTTTATGGAGGGGGCAAAATATCCCAGAGGGGGGGAAGATAGCCTAGTCTAGCTTCCCCCCCGGGGGGGAAGCTGTACAGGGGGGGGGGCAAGATAGCCTGTTACACTGGACGTATCCGCGGGGTTCCTTTCCCCTTAACTCTTGACATTTCTTTGATATACTTCTTATATAAACGCATGTCTATCGCGTTTTACTCAGAAATGCTAAAATTTTATGGTGAACACTTAAAATGGAAATAATTCAGTGGATTATATAAATCGTACACAGTATACTTGAAGAGAACATTTTTATATAAACTATGGACCTTGTAATAAATAAATGATAAATGAAAATTAAGTGATATTTAATTTACAATTTTATGTAAAATATGTAATAGGCAAGACTTTTCTATTGCTAAGGTATGAAGTGAAGTAAATAAAATATTAGAAAATGTAAGAAACAAAGGTGCCATTTTTTCCGTTGTTTCAAAAGTGCCATATTTTCCGGAGCCATATTTTCCAGTGCCATTTTTTCCGGTGCCATTTTTACCGGTGCCATTTTTTCCGGTGCCATTTTTTCCGGACACCCTTTTCCGAATGTGACCTGAGGAGTGTAGTCAAATGTGGGAGTGTTGTCAAATGTGGGAGTGCTGTCAAATGCGGGAGTGTTGTTAAACGGGGAGTGTTGTTAAATGCGGGAGTGTTGTCAAATGCGGAAGTGTTGTCAATAGTGGGGAGTGTTGTTAAATGCGGGGAGTGTTGTCAAATGCGGAAGTATTTAATAATTATTGTCAAATGCGGGGAGTGTTGTCGAATGCGGAAGTGTTGTCAAATGCGAGGAGTGCTTGCAAAGGTGGATAGTGTAACCAGATGAGGGGCCTGTTGTCAAATGCAGGGAATTGGGTGTTGTCCAAAACCAGTAATGCCATATGTTTAAAGATTTCCATGACTTGCAGCAAAACGGACGGGTGAGCTGTGTAATGACGTAACACTTCAAATTTGAAATGTGTATCTGACGTTTTTGAATTCTTTCAGGAACAGAACAAATTTATTTCTCTACTTGAAAACAAAGAATTGAAGCATTCAGCTGAACATTAGAAAAACGTTTCCTCAAATATCAAATGCAATTATTTTTAAATTACATATATGTAACGTCCTTTTTAATGGCAAGGAAAACAGAAGCAAACGGCTTAATGCGTGTTTAATTTAATCTTGCATCTCATTAGCGATGTGAGATATCGGCTGCTTTTGGGGTTAGTCTTTTTATCGCCCACTTGCACCAATAACAAACCAAACAATGTCTATACTGTTACAGATTGCACCTCACAAAAGGAATCCCGCCATGGCTTCGCTTCTGTAATGGCTTTAAAACGACCCCCTCCCCGCCGTGAGACATTCAAGGGTGTGCTTTGTAGCTTTCCCTTAATGGCATTTTCCCACTTTTGACGACTGTGCCCTCAGTGGTTTATATTTACGATAATGTAAGTTTCAACAGCTCATCGGCACCTTTCACGGGGTCAGTATGGCCCAGGCTTCATAGCGTATGCACGGAAGGGGACGAAGTGTGAAGTGTGTCTCTGTGCGATTTCAGTGCATGTTTTTTTTTCATGTCTTTTTTTTCACCCTACCTTTACGTGTTCGAGTTTCAGGCATTTTATAAACAACAAATTCGAAGACAAAAGTCTAAATAAAGGAAGTAAACGTTGCCCAGAAAAATGATCTGTAACGTTGTCTTTGGAGAGTGGCTGAATTGTCCAACCCTCAGAGCGTTTTAATGAAATAGTTCCGAAAAGAAAAAATACCCCGACCGGTGTAACAGGCTATCTCACCCCCTGTACAGCTTGCTCCTTCCCCCCCCCCCCCCCTGCCGGGGGGGGGGGAACTATACTAGGCTATCTGGGCTGTTCTGAGAATAGCAGTCACAATTTGCCGACTTAAAAAAAACATCTCGTCGTTTTCACGTAAGTAATTTGCGACTGCCGTTCGAATGTTTTCCCGGCTATTTTTGGAAAATATAGCTCAAGATTTGAAATCATTCATTACCAGCCAATGAAACACTTAACTGATATTTGTTTGATGACGAAATTCTTATTGTTATTTTCATAAGTGAAGTTTCCACATGAAATTATCAGAGGCGCCAATTAAGAGATCCTGAGAAACCAGCCGGGTGTAAAATTGTCGGCAAAAAGATTCATCCGGTGTGCAGAAGAAGTACTGAAAATGGCCTTTGAAATGAAAAAAAAATCCTAAGAGTTCAGCGCTCTCATTTTCATACCAAAAACACTTCAAAGTAACACTTAGAAATAATACTATATCTTACTGTCGTTTTATGTAATCAAGTAAATCCTATTTTTCACAAAAACAAGAAAAAGAAACAAGAAGTGTGGCCAACGCCGGGTCACCTTAATTTTCTTGTAAATGGGATGATAAACCAGACTTATTATTACTACTTGGAAACTTTTTTTCCAATTAGAAGTAAGTTATTTGCAATTATTCTGCAACTTTCTGAAGACGAGATTTGGCATAGGTAGAGGATGATATGGCTCTCGCCGGTGTAACAGGATATCTTGGCCCTCACGGACAAGATATCCTAGGATATCTTGCCCCCCTTTAGGATATCTTGCCCCCCCCCTTTGGAAGCCAAGCTATATTTAGTATATCTTGGCTTCCAAATAATAGAAAAATAAAAAGAATGCCTATTTATATATTTTATTTCTTATTACACTAACTTTACACTAAATATGACAAGCATCGTACCAAAAGAACATACAAATCGCAAAAATACGAATCCGCGACAAAACGCCTCGCGACATAACGCCTCGCGATAAAACGCCTCGCGACATAAGGCCTCGCGACAAAACGCCTCAAAATTTAAAGTGCGACAAAACGCCTCACTCGTATAAACTCCCTATTTTCCCCCATTTTTCTTACTTTTTATCGTACACTCATTGTTACACATTACACATTTGTCATTGAACTTGTTTCTGAATTTTTGCTCGTTTCCCTTTATTCGTCTACACTATTTGACGCAGGAAGACGAAATCGGGCAAACGAGTAGAGGATAGTGGACCGATGTCGTAGGATGACTGATCTCGTTTGGGCCTAAACAACGTTACATAAGTATTACCTCGGTAACCGTCTCGGTCACAGTCAGGGTCAAAAACCTAAAGTTGACCATTATCTCGAAAAAGGTTCGAGATAGAGTGCATTTCAGCTCATTTTTTTACCCGTTGGGTCTAAACCACATTACATAATAGGTACTTTAGGAACTTTGGCCTTCTCTGCCATAATGTAACATACACAAAAAAATCCGGTTTTTACAAGTGAGTCATTCCGCTATCTATGATTATTAGGTTAGTTGTACGGCTGAGATAAGCGAATTGGGAGCTTTTGCGCAGTAAAAGGGTTACCTGTACGGCTGCACTTGCTAGTTGCCGAAGCAAACTGCATATAATTGAATATAATATCTGAAAGTTTCATATGGGAAATAAATTCAGTGATTACAAAAGGTTACATATAAGTCATACATTAAATCTCATCACATTGAGCTTCTTTTTTTTCTTTTTTTCCTATAGCATACAAAAAAATAAGACGTTTTCTTAATATGAAGACTAAAGAGTGTGTTCTCTCTAAGTATTCGGTGATTTATAGGTGGGTTTAATTGTGTTTGAAAGTGACAATTACTTAGAAGTCTATATCGTGAGCGTGCAAAACCCACCCATTCCAAGTGGACTCCAGAGCCTCAGGCCAAAGTTGCCCATAATTTCATTTGCCCCCGTCATTACAGTGTTATTAATGGGTTCTACCCTATATTTTAGTTCATTTTCTTACTAAAAAGGCTGTTAAAATATATCTGAAGATAGAGAAGGGCAAGTGAAGGTCAATTTTTAAAAAATCAAACCCTGTCATTTGCAGGTTTATTAGTCTTTTGCTATCTTTAATTAAAACGTTTGCAAACGCTCTTAATTGTTTTTCATTTTACTAAATAGCACAAAACTTATACTTCATTTCTAAATACGAAAAATGGTCTAGTTAGTGTTGTGCTGGAAGAAAAAGAAAAACATTGGCGGAGGAGGGGAGGGGCCTAGTAATGTCTATTTGCGGCAACAATTCTGTTGTGTAATCGTCCACAATAAAAGAAATGATTTCGGGTGTTCCCAGAATGTGTTTCAAATCTTTTTACTGAGTACTAAATAAAAAAATAAATAATTACTTCTTACTTTAAAAATATTGAATTTTGAGTTTCGATGCGTTTTTATTTATGTGTGCTTATATTCCACTCGCCAACAGTCAAAATTCATAACGAAAACGAAAACGTTTTTGTTTTTGTTTGTTTTTTTTTTTTTATTGAAATAAGGTGAATAGACTTTTACCTGTCATTTCATGAGATATCGATTTACATAAAATGAAAACAAAAAACGAAACAAAAATAGAGTCCAAAAATTTCGGATTTTCTAATATGTATGTTCAAAGTCACTAAAGTTTCGCATTCTACTTTTTTAGCCTACACAAATAGCTACTGAAGCTGGAAATTGTGACTGATTTACAGATCTCCGTTAGATCTTGGTAAATGGAGGACATATCTATAAATACTTATTGCATGACATAGACAAACACGTAAGTATACGGAAATCTGAAATTATCAAATTATTTTTCCAAGATTTAGTTAGAATACATTCTCCATTTTGCAGCTTGTTTCAGAAAAGTTCAGACATTTAAACGCCAATTTGATTGGATACTGCAGTGCATAACTGCGAGCCAATGGGAATCTGCTGCAAAACCATCAGAGAGAAACTGCAAAAACAACCTCAGTACAACGATGGCAGTTGTCACACAAATAACGATGCAAAAAAAAAATAAATAAATAAATAATAAAATGAATGTGGCTTCAGAGCAATCTGCGTGCTTTTCCTTAAAGTATTTTATAGAACTAGCTTTTTTTTTCTCGTTCTGTTGTATTATTTCTCACAAACGTCATTCTTTTATTGGCCGAACTAATGAAGGCTATTTACTATTACGAAATTCACTTATTCCTGATTATGGCAGAATCGCGTGACTTTTCGGCATGACGTTGTGTGTCTCGTCTGGTGAAAGGCTAAACCTCCTTGTCCAGGTTTTCAATTTTATACTGCCTACTGCAATAAACCCCCCTTTTACCTTTAGTGTAATTAGAGTTTGGCAATTATTTGGGGGTTGTAAACTCAACAAAGGGTTGTATATCTCTTTATGAAACGGTCTTTACCCTGCACGATCTTGAAGCGAAGGAGACCAGCAATAATATGGTACTACACCGTCAGAAAATAGCGTTGCTAGTTCCTCCTGACCCCCACAGAAGTAATTCCGTTTTCCGTTTGATTGTTTGTCCAAAGGTCAGAATTCACAATATTCATTAAGTTACAGTACAGTTTTAACTAGGCCTAGCAAAAGAATTTATTCCCCAGCATCTAAGATGCAATCTGTTTACTGAACGTCAGAACGTACATATTCTGGGGGAAAAAAACTTCATGGTAGAATATGTATACTTTTTGTCCTGCTTTCCATTTTCGATAAAGGTGTGGTTTAGGGGGACCCAAATTTTTCTTGCCATGAAAGGTTACATATACATTAACACTTGATAATATAAATATAAAATGCAGATCTAAAACAGTTGGCTAGAAAAATTTGGCGATAACTTATTGATATTTACATATAAAATTATTGAGCGATAATATATGCCCATATAATAAATGACATATATTATATTTAATAATTGAAATAACAATATAGAAAATATATGTTGAATATAGTTAAATTAAACTAAATTGCATAAACAAGACCGTTTATTAATATCTAAGTATGTAGTATTTGTAATAAAAACACTATAAATTGAAGTTATTATTAAATTATTTCTTAAAAATTCAAAACATCTTTAATACAAGAAAAATGTTGTAAATGTGTTACAAACATGTTGCAGCAAAGTCATGTTATATATAAATACGATTTTGGTACAAAAAAATTAGGTTTCCCAAACTACACGCTCACCCCATTTTCTTCCGCTACCTAAATCAAATTCATTTAAACATGAATCTGATCTAGTTTTTGTAACATCTAATAGGAAAGGGGGCTACTTCAATTTATTACAGATTGCTTTTGAATATGCTTTATTTTACTATCATTGTGGACTCCTCCAATACAGAGAACATCTTGGAGATATTTTTAGGCATTGCGTAGCGAAACCAGCACTTTTTAATATATATTTATGATGGTAAACCGTCCATTTTGTGTCAGTAGGCTAGTGGACAGGCATAGTATCCGTGACCGGTGTAACAGTATATCTTGCCCCACGTACGGCTTCCGTCACGCCCGGGGGGAGTGGGGTGGGCAGAAGCTGTACAGGGAGAAGCTAGACTAGTCTGTCTTCTATCTTTACACGCAACAAAGTCTGTGGGGGGTAGGGAAGTAAATATACTGAAGGAGGAAGATAGCCTCGTATACTTCCCCCGGGGGAGCTGTTTTCAGGGGGTAAGAAAGCCTGTTACAACGGTGACATCATCAATATTTACTTGTATTTTCAGATAAAAAGGTAAACCCTTTTGTTATTTGCAGTCAAAAACAATTTTAAGTTTATTGTGACTTGCAGAATATATTTGCGAGATATATATTTATTTACAGGTATTTATCAGCAGTAAATAAATCCCATGGGGCCTCCAATGATATTGATTAAGAAAGAATCCTTCAAATAGCTATGCTTATCTCACCTTATCTCTCTGATTCATATCTGTTAATACACAAAAGTGAAGCGATATCTGTCTCTGACAAAAACGCATATTGCTTTTGACCACGGCTACAGTTGACGTTTGGAGCAAGTTTACTGAAGTGGCGATGACAATAAAAGATGCCATAAAATCTGCTATCCCAACAATAGCGACCCTCTATACTAAACTAGCTTTATCCGTCACGTAGCAACCAGCTCTTACGGTAGAGAATTTTACGACCAGCGCTACTTTTATTCGCGTAATTTTATTACACCCAGCACTTATGACGGACCTGAGAAAAGGGCATACTTTCCGTGTAAAATTACACAGCGCAACACCAAAGCCAAATTTCGTTTTACAACCCGATTTTATGACGGTCGGAAGGTCGGTCTGATTGATTTTAGGTTCATCAGAGTTTACTGTTAAATATTACAAAAGGCAAGAGGAAATTGGGATCGAAAACAA
This sequence comes from Protula sp. h YS-2021, assembly GCA_949752745.1. NCBI lineage: Eukaryota > Metazoa > Annelida > Polychaeta > Sabellida > Serpulidae > Protula > Protula sp. h YS-2021. The sequence continues at coordinate 29,582,247 of OX457025.1, forward strand.
ATTGGTACCAAACGACCTTTTTGCATTGATATTGCAAATAAGGCGATAATAGAGAAAATTATTAAATTTTAAAAGAGAAAATTGCTTCAAGGGTTCATTTGCAGGTCAGTTTCCCTTTGGCATAACAGAAAAAGAGCCTGTTACTCAAGCAATCTTTACTGTAAATATATAGGTTATGTTCGTTATTTCATATCTCGTTTTATTCCTGATTTTGCTCTCTACTTAATCGTTTTTATGTAAATTGAAATGAAAGCAAATCAAAGGGAATATTTTCAGAACAAACACCGGACTTACTGCTCGTATTCTTAAAATTAATTGCACTCGTGCTATTTTTAATAGAGTGATAATTTACTTATTTGCAGGCACAGTGGCTTTAATTATTTATTTATTTATTTATTTATTATTCTTTTGTCTACGAAGAATAATGTGAATTAGCCCACAAAAGAAACTGGGAACATTTTTATGTTGCCCTCCTACGAAATACAAGAAACCCAAGGCCAAGCTTCGCTTTATTATTTTTTCATTCCGAAATTTTCCACGGTTAATCTTGGTGTCCAGCGACAAGTACATTGAAGCTTTACAGGACCTTTTAAGGATATTTTTTTAAATTTGCAAAAAATATTTTAGCTTATTTTCATTTTGGGGCCAAAATCTTAAACTGGAGTCCCACTATAAATATCGTTTTCAACAAATAATAATAATAATAATAATAATAATAATAATAATAATAATAATAATAATAATAATAATAATAATAATAATAATAATAATAATAATAATAATAATAATAATAATTATTATTATTATTATTATTATTATTATTATTATTATTATTATTATTATTATTATTATTATTATTATTATTATTATTATTATTATTATTATTATTATTATTGTTGTTATTATTATTATTATTATTATTATTATTATTATTATTATTATTATTATTATTATTATTATTATTATTATTATTATTATTATTTACATAAAAAATACTAAACGACAGGAAAGTGATAGGGGGGGCTTACAAGATAACCTGATCTTGCAAAAATTTCAAAGAAAACTTATGACGCCGGTGTAACAGGCTATCTTATTCCCCCCCCCCCAACCCCTGTACAGCTTCCTCACCCCGGGATGGAAGCTATACTAGGCTATCTTCCCCACTCCGGTATATTTGCCTCCCCCACTAACTTTTTGCGTGTAAATGTATTTTATTTATTTTTGTTCATGTAAATAAATAAATGGACGCTGTATAAAACTGTCTTGAACTACTTTATTTAAATTCAGCATAATTCAAAGAAAAATATAAAAAGGCATTCTTGATCAGAAAGTTCTTTGTTTTTCTCTTAATATCCTTTTTAGCATTTTTTAGAGCCCAGGTAGATACTCCTGATCGCTATGATTATCATAAAAACATCCACATCATCCAAAAAGCATTTTCTTGTGTTTTCAATTTTATCTTCCTTTTAGAAAGTGATAACAATGGGAGGGGGCAAAAATACTAGGTGGGGTTGGGGAGATGGCCTAGTCTAGCTCCCCCCCCCCCGGGGGGGGGAGATAGCCTAGTCAACCCCCCCCCCCTTCCTCGAGGGAAAGCTATACAGGGGGCAAGATATACTGTTACACCAGTGAGGTTTACCACTGAAAAACTGACAACTTTTGAAAATTTTCAAGATTTGAAAAGGTCATGTATTAACAAGTGAAATCTTTTACCTTTCTCTACTGGAAATGACCCTTTTCTCACCAGTCACTTGCTTCCCCGGCCATTTATTCTTTATTGGTCGTTTGCTCACCAAAAATAAATAAATAGATAAAAAGAAGGGAGAAAAAGAGAAAGAAAGAAAGAAAAAAATCTACTTTTTTCACTCACAAACGAATTTTTCTCTTTTCTTTTATAAGTTCATCACATTTTTTTTATTTTCCGTAAGAGTAGTGTGACAACTTTAATTATGTCTGAATCAAGTAAGTGCGATTAAACAAAATGTCCCTGATAAAAGCAACGCTGCTCAACCATCCATAACATTCAGGCGCCGCACACGTGAGAATACCATAAATCTAAAAACATATACTGCAGAATAGTTTCTATGGGTGTAGGAAAATGGCACCGGAAAAAATGGCACCGGCCAAAATGGCACTGGACACCGTTTCTATTCCATGACAAAAAAAAAACTAACTCTACTGCCACCATTCACAGTCAAATCATCTACAGGTTAGCAATTGTTCTTTTGCCGATTCACAGACTGATGTCAACTGATGTTGTTATACAACTTGGGTAAATGCTGCAATGTGATTGGTTGATTCTCAAGTCAATAATTTTTCTACGTCGACCGGAACCCAAATGATATTGCAGTTATTGTAGGCGTCAGTTACGCCATGTCACAAACCACACTGACTTTTGTGTCAACATGAAGTATTATTGGCCAGTAAGAAAATGTTGACTTTCAGCAAAATATCTCCTAATCGTGCCCAAAAAAAATATTTTAGGAAATTAGGAATGTTTCTTGTTTCACTTAATTCCTTATCGATGCCATTTCGGCATTGTGGTGCCCTGTAATTAAAAACTGTTGCGGGCATGTTTTGTCCTAAATTTCATTTAAAGCCGTCCTACTCGGGCTTCTTTTTTATCACGCTATCATATCCAGGTGATATATCTACACATACCTATCCAGAAGATGGTGTGGCGGGCAAACTACCGCTTTTTCTTTTTTTCTGGCTGGACAAATAACCGGTCCGGTGAGCAAATGACCGGGGGGGGGGGGGGGGCGTGTGACCGACGAGCAACTAAGTTGCCGTTTGACAAACGACCTGTGGGCAAATGACCTTCACCAACCTTAACATCAGAAAAATTGTGTTGCGAAAAAGAAACGAAACTGTGGTTTTTAGGTAGCGCTTACACCAAAGGTACGCTCCGGTCTGGGAGGGGGTGGGGAATCACGCACCAACTGGCTACCATGCCTGTTCAACAGTTTTTAAAACAACCCCTATTTTTTTTCATTTTGATATAACACCCCCTTTTTTAACCAAACGCGGACTGAAATTCCGAAATAACTTCTCCCCCCCCCCCTTTTTTTTTTTTTGCTAAAACGCGGAGTAGTGAATGAAAAATATACCCTCTTTATAACGAAGTTGCCACAGCGAGTGAACCGTCTGGCCTCAAAATTACCCGCCTTCTCCTCATTTTTTTTTTTTTTTTTTTGGAGAAGCATGGTAGCACTTAAGATACATAGTGCTCCCCCGCCCCGCCCCGCCCCCCCCCTCGGTGGGGGGGGGGCGTTAGATTAATTCCAGGTCACATTCGTTATCACTGAACATCCGTGAGTAACCAGCACTACTGTAGCAAGTATCCACTGTCGGTTCTTATGCTTGATACTTGCGATAAGACCTACTACCGGGTACTTTGGCGTAAAGCTTCTGGTCACTGCCACCAAATGACAAGTAATCCAAGGGGCTGGTATCCGATGTCGGCGTTCTTGGGTCAAACTTCTGCATATGACACTTTGTGAGTTAAGGTGGATGGGTTATCCGCAGTGTGGATCGGCTTTATCCAAAATTGGTGTTAGTTGCTTGGTTGGCTTCTTGGTGAAATCACCGGGTAAAGCATAATATTTCGATTTATCCATTCTCGAATTTGTGTATATTAATCCGAACAGATCCACAACATGTGAAATGAGACATTTTGTTTTTCTCTCCACTTTTCAAAACAAACATATTTTATTCAAAGCATACATCAAGCTTTCTTTGCAAAATCCTATCCTTTGTCTGTAATTTAAATTTTATCCAAAACTCGAATTAATAGTTTACAATTGAAGCTGAATTTAATTGACTGAAAAACAATGAAAACATCAATTTCTCACATATCACATATTATTATTTGTGAATTTATTCCAATGAAAAGTATTAAATATTGATTTTGTTCGATCGATATTGTTCGATATCTTACATGCCAAGATAATTTTTGCTTGACCATCGCATTGTTTCAACATTAACTTTCTGAAACATACTGATGGAATTAGAATCGGTATTTCTCTCCTGTATCTTTATATAGCCATCATTTCTAATCCAAACTGCCCTTTATGATACCAATAAAGGAATAATGCTGGCGCAATAATTAGTCGTAAACTAATTTAATTGAAAGAATATATGAGGTTATGGACATTTTAATGAATTTAAAGCCCCAGTGATTCTTCACTCTCGAGTCCACTTCTGTACAGTTTAGTTATAGCGGGACTTGGAAATTACTAAAGTTTTATATTTACAACTACAGATGACACTTGAGTAAAATGTGTCCAAAATTGCTGGAATCACTTTATAATGTTGTAAATAGTTATAAAAAGAAGGGTATTTTATGTAATACAGACTGCGAAGAGTAGTAAAGTGTTGAATATATGGCACTGTCCCTCTGTCCAAGACTTATGGGGGTGGTCATTAAATACTTTACGATATGGGTTGTTTGAGGCTTTAATGTCAGCTTGCTGCAATCTTGCCCCTTCTATATGGTTTATTGATGTTATATTTTCAGAAAACATAAATTTTTTATGACAATACTGTTGAAGATTGGAAGCGGAGCAATCCCGATGGCAGAGGGGTGGCTGGTTGGAGATTTGGAAGCGGAGCAATCCCGATGGCACAGGGGTGGCTGGTTGGAGATTTGGAAGCGGAGCAATCCAGATGGCAGTGGGGTGGCTGGTTGGAGATTTGGAAGCGGAGCAATCCAGATGGCAGTGGGGTGGCTGGTTGGAGATTTGGAAGCGGAGCAATCCCGATGGCAGTGGGGTGGCTGGTTGGAGATTGCAAGCACACTACGATACAGAGAACGGCAATCGCAAGAGCGAAGATCAGAAAAAGTTCATTCTTACAGAGGATGGGCGGAGGTGGGGTGGGGGGGGGGGGGATATCTCTAATGTGATGTATTTTTAGATATTGGAAACTTATCAAGACATCTGTAACTCTGCTTGAAATGCCTACATCCAGTAAACATTTGACTAACATTCAATCTCGCTGTCCAGCCGGTGTAACAGTATATCTTGCCCCCTGTATAGCTGTTTACCCGTACTTTTCATATATTTGAAGTTGTTGCGATGTATTTCCCCCTTCCTAAGAACATGCTTCTATCATCTAGATGTCCTTTGTTATCAACCATTTGGAGGTATTTGTAATTGTAAGCGATATCTCGAACTATTTTCATACTGATATAAAAATAGGAGATATCTCAAATTATTTGAAAATATCACTAATTATTTGAATATAGCTCTGTCTATGTCGAAAGATCTGTTACACAATTGATTGTGGATAAAGTAAACTAGACCGAATTCCACTACTGATGAGTGAACTGTACTCACTTGGAAACTACAACCAGGGAATAATCACTAATTCAATTGATGACGACTACTATGTAAAGTTCTTTTTCTCAGTCCTATTCGCCAGTAAAATATAGCATCATGACAACTGATTAAGGCTTTCGAGATACAGAATTGCCATGCCCACTGACCTTGGGACTCAAAAACGCGCGGTTTTTGGTAATGAAGAAATCACCGCGTTTCAATGATTATTGCCGTTATTAATGCGTATACTTTCAGGTCTTTTTGGCATTGTTTCTGATGCCAACGACAGTGATTATAGGTACTGCGTCGGTGCATTGCTTCAAGATAGACGTAGCAACTGGATCCACGCAACAGGACTTAACTGAATATTAGATCATATATTTAAATGTTTCCTTTGTGACATCAATTGAAATTTACTAAAACTGCCACAACATTATCGTTAGCATCTGTTGGAAACTGAGGCTTCCTTTGCTTAAATTGTGTACTTGTAAAAATATGAAAGTTTATAGTGCTCAATGCTGAGGGTCGACTGTGGTAAAAAGAGGAGAAGTTTTGTTGGCCGATTGTTGCTATTTTTCAATGTATGTACAAGTATCCATACAATATAGGAAGGTCTTGAAGTAACGCGTATTGATCAATGACATAGACAGATTCATTAAGAAAACTGGCTAGTTATAGAATGTGGTGGTTTATACATGCTATATATATATATATATATATATATATATATATATATATATATATATATATATATATATATATATATATATATATATATATATATATATATATATATATATATATATATATATATATATTACATTATATTAATATTATATCATATATATGTTACAGGCAATTTGTGTATTCAGGCAATTCGTAAACTGCCTGCTGTAGGGGTCAGGCAATTCGTGAATTGACTAAAATTTTCAGGCAGTTCGTAAATTGCCTGAAATTTAAGGATTCCTTGTTCACAAATTGCCTTAAGCCGTTTCAGGCAATGTGTGTATCAAAATATTAACTGCTTAATAGAGCCAGATTGTTAATTTCTTTTTTTATAATCGAAATAACTATAACTGCATTTAAAGCATGTACTTGGAGAAATATAAAAGGGGTCTTAGTATACGTGTCTTACCTGACTATGTTTCATAACTGCAATTATGGTCAGAGTAAAACATTGTCCTATGGGTTCCAATGTCCGGAATAGGCAAATGGCCAAGAATGTTTCTCACCGGAGTAGGGAATCAATTAAGTGGCCTATCACTTTCCTTCAAGTTACTCCGAGGTTTAGGTCTTATACTTTAGAAGTAACAACAAGTAAATGCCGTCGTTATTTGAAAGCAGGTCTAAAAATTGCAATTTAATCTCTTGTGATGAATTTAATATTAAACATTTTAATGGGGTCTGTTATTTCCAACCGGGTGAAGTGCAAGTAAATTGAGGGATTTAATTAATTCCAAATAAACCTCTATAATTGGATACAATCCAATCTGTTGTGGGAGTTTACGATTTAGAATTGCAATTATAAATTGATGTAATCGCTATTAAGTATGGTGTTATGCCTCTTACTTGATACAACTGTAATTAACGGGCATCGGAGCGCAGTGCTTTTATGCAACTGCGTGCGTGGTAAAATGTAAGCAAACTGATTTTTTGATTTACCATCGATGTAAATATAAACGCTAATTACTTGTTGCACTTGCAATTAACAAGCAGCGGCGTTTTCTTTTATCATGAAATTGAGTGGTAACGAAGTGAGATGTTTTAGTTAAAAATTACCAGCCGATGAATGCAATTTATAACAAAAAATAATTGTCAACTGAGTTTCTGATGTACGATTGAAGTAAATATGAACGCTTCATTCTTGTATGTGCAACTATTGCTTTATAACTGCCTTTGAAATGTAGCAATAAATAGAAGAAACATCACAACTTGTTCAACATCTCTCATAAAACATGTTTTAGGCAATTCGTGAACTGACTGGTCCCTAATTTCAGGCAATTCACGAACTGCCTGAACATTTTAGTGAATTCACGAATTGCCTGACCCCTACAGCAGGCAGTTCACGAATTGCCTGAAAATTTCAAGCAATCCACGAATTGCCTGAATAAACAAATTGCCTGTAACATATACATGCTAATGTCAATGTGAAGATGCTCGAATTGACTTAATTTTTCACTTCGGGGTTCACAGTGAATAATAAATCCTTGTGGTGGTATCTGGTCACGAGTATGATCAATCTCACACATGCAGCAACGGATCCTGAATATTTAAGTAATGACCCACTACTTCAGGTGCTAATATGCTGACTTTTCTTTGGGTAGCTTTTCTGGGACTTGATTTGAGACAACAAGTGGTAGTCATAAATGAAACCGCAGCCATAAGTCAAAAGCTAACAATCTTAACTTGGCTTGTGTTGGTTACATTAACAACAAGTGTTAGCGATATTGGTGGGAATGGGGAGCGGTGAGTTTTCAGCGATTGTTTAACATTATAGGTTGTCACTCTCTCTAAGGAATATAAACAAACTTTTTTGAATTTAAAACAAGGCTAACTTTACTATTTTAGATTTCAATCACTTTCTTTACTGAAAAGTATGACGTTGTGTTTTGGTCATATGTCTAAAGTGAAATGAAGATTATAGGTGTTTAAAAATCCAACAGATGATACGTAATATTTATGGCAAAAATATTACACAACGGGTCAGTGCCATAAACGTTGCTACAAACCTCTAATCAGACGTGATCAGTAGCATGCTATCATGTCATGTATATCGTTTGTCTCCTCTATATAAATTGATCACATCGTGGTGTTGCTAACATGGCTTTCCGCCAGAGACTTGAGTCACTTATTAAATTAAATAAAAACGTCTTTACAGCGTCAGTCGTTGCACCCACCTGTTGTATATGCCACTTTTACACCAACATTTTTATTGAAAAAAAAAGAAGACTAAAAATTAGAACTTCCGTAACGTGGCAATGAAAAAAACTTCTGCGTAAAATGAACTGAATAATTTTTGCGGTGTTATTTATTTACACGATGTTGAAACAATTTAAGATTAAGAAAACCAACACGAACAAGGAATGTGAACACACCCAAAAATATAATACAGCTTGGCTGAATAGCAAAAATTAAACATGGGGCCACAAACATTATGATATTGAAGACTTGAATATTTAAAATTTCAAAACACCTTTCACAATGCCAGTTGCATGAAAACCCTGCGTAACCCTGCGTTCGACAAGCTTTATATCAGCAAACATTCCGACGTAGATCAAACATCAACCTGGTTGTAATTTGGTTGTGATTTGTTGCGTCCATAAATCAAATCATATCAAGAACACAACATTTTATACACATTTGATAAAAAACTTGCTTAACTGCATATCTTTTCTAGTTTCATTATCGTAGTTTTACCCGCTTCGAAAAATCTCACCAGCCATACTCGCAATTCCTTTTGTTGCCATATATATAACCACAGCACAAAACACAGCACAGTGCACCGAGGGTACTGACTTGCCAACAACGGAACCTGTTCATTCTGATTGTCTGTTGGGTCTTGGTGTCAAACTTGATGTTGCAAGACTCAGATGCAAGCGGGGGCTTTGATAAGTTCTCGTTTCGAACTTCTGAGAGTTATCGCTACCATTCCCTTCCCCATTGGGCTCGCCTGGAAATTGGCTGTTTCTACTCCTGGGTAGAGGCATTGCAAAGAAGGAAAAGCGTTACTTCCCGTCATCTGGGTTGCAGATGACAGGATTGGCTCTTCCCTTCCACCCAGGTTAGCAAGTTATGCAGCTTATACGGGTACCCCTTATTATTAGCTACTCCAGGTGTGTGTTGTGTGAAAAATTTCACGTACATCAAGTGTTAACACCTTGTCCACTCTGAGTGAAAAGCGATCGAATCTAATTGCTTTAAGAATCAACGATGTCTATTCCCGACCCCATGAGAGTCTTTCTCAGCTCCGTCCACAGGAGACAGCTAGTACCTTCAGTCTAAGTCAGGCCAGAGTAAAAGAGAGCTAAGTTAAAAAGATCAGTGTCTTCGGATGCTATCACAGAATAACACACAGATGAGAAATCGGCTTTGGGATTGCGTGGCTGCAGTAACTTTTCGCAAGCCAAAGGAGGTGGAGAGAATCAACATGGGGACCAAAGTATCTGCCAGAATAGCTGTGGTTTTGATGGTTCTCCCACATTGCTCAAACTCAAGTAGTGCAGCCAGCAGGGGTTGATTCAAGACACATTGCAAGTAAGACAGAGCCATTCTTGCCATTCTCCGCCGGCCAAGAAACAGAAACAGAAGGTAAACAGCGCTACAAACTACCAGGCCTCGCAGCACTATAAGCAACAGAAAACCACTTCACCGCGAAGAGATGAGGAACTCATTTCTAGGTGAATTCGCTCGTTTGTGAAAAGAAATAGAAGATTTACTGAACCTCAAAGAGTTTTGGCTGGTAGAAAGGCCAGGTTATTTTTTCAACCTGAGAGGCAATCGGCAGATGCCCAGTCATCCCTCTCCATCGAAAACCTCGACAGTAACTTACCATCTATAACAGTGTTGCGACAAAGCTCAAACGCTCCAGTGCGTGATTCACGAGTTATCGAACAAACAAACTATACAGGAAATGTTACAATTCGAGCAGGGCGTCTTTCAGGTATTTGAAGTACTTGCACATTCCTATAGACCGAGACAGTCAAAAATATCTCTGCTTTCAGGTAGGGTGAAATGATATTGGTTTCTGGCTCTTCTGTTTCTCCTTGGTTATCGCCTACAACAGATGAGGGTTAGTTAGAGATCACTGAGTTAATTGCACCGACTTGTTCCAAACAAACTTGTTCCGTTTAGACCGATGTGCCTTCTCGATGGTGTTCTCATGGCTGTTAACCATCTTCTACGTAATTTTTAGAGAAATCTTTTAGAAATCTTTTAGAGAAAGACAGGGATAGGAACAACAGGTGCAAGCTCAGCAGATGGGGTGGGGTGAGTTTGGGTAGACTTATGTCTAAGAGGGCTGAGACAGGATTTCCTGGTGTCAAAGTATTCTCAGAGGAGGCTTGGTCACACGCTTGGTTAAGGGAGGGAATCAGGATGCGTCTGGCAGCCAAGGAGTTATCAAGAGCAAGTGTGTAAACTTGAGTACTAGAACCTCTGAATTAATCTTGGTAAGACTGACTGCGGAAGAAACGCATACAGTACTTCGTTCCAACCTCACTTTAGTGTGTCTATTGCCGAAGCCTGAAACTGAGCAGGGGGAGAAATACCTGGCTAGCTTGGTCGTCACTGTGTTCGCAGACAGGTCCAGCGTTGGTAGTTCCCACTGAGACCAAACTGTCATCCAGCTGGGTGAGTTGATGAGATCTGGTACCACCTTGCTTGTTCAACTAAGCCACTGCCCCGTAGTTGTCTAGGTGAAACTGTACATGCTTGCCGCTCAGTTGTTGTGACAACTTGGTTACACCTCTAACTATGGGATTGGGTTCGAGAAAAGGATCCGTTCGCTCATGATTCGTTGGTGGCACCACCAAGCCAATGCTCGGTATGCCTCCTCGGATACAATCATCGCAGCTTTGAGGTGTCTCTCCGCACGCAGAGTTTATAGGATTTCCGCATGAAACTGCCTGTAATGGAGTTTACCAACGTGTATTGTCTTCTCCGTTGCCATCAAACAATTTTGTAGAGACTCCATCTTGGCCAAACTTACCCCTGACCCGAGTTTGATGGCGTCGGATTGCTACTCGCATCCCTTCTTTGCACCTCTGGGTTGAATAAGCCCGCGCTAGGCTTATCCAACCATGACTTGTTTAGGATCGAGCTCTGAATTCGTGAGATTGACCAAGATATCTACCTTCATAGCCTGCTTGACCAAGGTCTCTGTTTGCTGACGTGCTCTCTCTCTCTCTCTCTCTCTCTCTCTCTCTCTCTCTCTCTCTCTCAAGGTAAATTAGAGACCATTCGTCTAAGTACTGGAAGACCAACATACCTCGCTCACGAAAGGGGCCGTGGAGAGACCAAGTGGAGAGCCAGAAACCAGTATTTCTTTTCTTCCTACTTAAAAAGACCATCTCGATGATGAACAGAGGGGAACATGTAACTACACGACTGACAGACCGATGCACATACCCACATACCCTTACTTAGGGACTTTTTTATGACCTGTGTGCGTCTGAAACGAAGTCGCGTGGAGAAACCGATTTAAGGTAGATAGATGATCGATGACATACCGCCAAACCCCTGATTTCTTGGGAACCAGAGAAGCACTGCTGAAAATCCCTTCTTGGTTTTCTGGCATTCCTCTAAAGGTCCTTTGCGAACCAAATCCCCTACCACACCTCGCAGTACTTGGTGCTTCTCCGCGCCTTGGTCATAAAAAGCACATAGCTGGTTTTCTGGGGCTTGGTTGAGGACAGGTATGGGTGGCGTACGACCTTAGGGGACATGTTTGAATGAAAGTGTATAACTCTCCACAGCTCTTTTTCGATCACCCATCTCTCTCGAAGTTGGCCAGAACTCGCCTAGCCTGCCTCTCTGGGGGACCTGTGTCTCTGGGAGACACTTTGGTTGGTTGCTGCCTGCACTGCTGCGAGGTCTCGCTGTTGCCCGATAGCTGAGACTTCTTCGGTGGAGAAACCCTCAACTACTGCTGGACATAGACCTGTCCTGGTCTGACTGCTGCAGCCGTTTGCGTTTCTACTGGAGGTAGTAGGGGTAGAGTCGCTCTGGCCATGAGGGCGAAGTCCTGCAACAAGGCTCTACTTTCTTGATTGACTCTCTCCACTTTCTCAGGGTGAACAGCTCTTTTTGTCCCAGGATAGGAGCCTAACAAAGCTCGCGAAGGCCTTTCACACTAGACCAGCAATGCTGTAAAAAAGCACAACATCTCATAAAAACCACTGAAGTGGTAAGGTACGTCACCAGCGTTACGAAATCTCTAATTGCTAACACTAGGCACTCATAGATATTAATCGTCCCTGATTCCGTCGCTTGTAAGTCCTCTTGATCCTAAAATGACATGATGTTGAGGACGTGACTCTCCGAGCTCTCCTTCGCCGCGACATTCTTTTCGGCCAAGGGAATGTCACTGCGGACCGACGGCATTCACACCGTGCATTTGGTTTGTTGCTCAAAGGCTTACAAGGGGATTAGATCGTCAACAGAACGAAATGGGTCGTGTTTGGTGGCACAGTACTTTAATGGATGGAAGAGGGAAAGCACTCGACTCTCGCCAGCATCTTGAACTCCCTGCAGGGTATACTTAGTGCGTTGGTCATCTCGACACTTGTGTTCAGTGCGATGAAGGAATCAGACTATGGATCCGCGGCCTGAGACGCCATCCGGACTGGTGGGTCGTTCGCTCTGTCACTGGAGATCCACACTCGATAACTGCTAATCTAACGATCTCCCGGATCGCATACCGGAACGGTACATCTTCGGGAGCAATCGATGTGACTGACGAAGACAAGGACTCTTCCTGCGGGCGACGACCCTCTGCGTCCAGATCTTCTCGCAGACGCTGCCCTTCGCCTGTAGAGAGAATGGAGTCGACTTCGCGAAGAAGTTGCAGTGGGGTGAAGAGCATACGGAAAGTTATCCTCTGAAAACTCTTTCCGCACCAGAACCTTGTTCTTCTGAGCTCCGCTCCTCTACTTGTGAAGGGTCTGGTTCGGCTTGTGTGTTCAGGTCCCCAATTGGGGTGTAAAAACCGACTCTGTCTGAGTGTTGGAAGCAAGTTAACTTTTCTAAAGCGGCCAGTCTTGTGAGAATAAGTGTGCCCATTGAGAACAGGTTGTAGAGGATCACACAATGGTATATCTCGATTTCTCTTTTGCCTTTCACAGAGTGAATGTGGATTGATGGCCGGCGCAGGGTCGATGCAAAAAGTCCTGCCGTGTTCCAGACTGGCTTCTGTCATCTCTGAAACAAAGCAAGAAAAGACTGTATGAGTAAATTGTCTGCAGAGAAACAGCACTCAAATCAGAGGCACTGAATGTCTATAGTCATCCAAACTAGTCATAGTTGAATGGTTGGTACTCGGTGGCACCTAGCCTGTGTGAACGCAGAAGTGACGTTACCCAGACCAAGACGCACAAAGGTTTGGTCACTGAACCAAGGCATGGGTGTGTTCTTGGTACTTGGTGCGTAAACCAAGGTCGCTCAAAGGCAAACTTCAGTCCCAGATAAATTAACACATTATCCAAAGCATAAAGGTTAAAAAGTGAAGACAAACACCTTTTAATACGGCAGCAAGAAAATGTGTCCTTGCCTAAAACTTGCGTGTGGTTGGTGCCGCACTCAAAATAGAGAGTAGTATGAAAACGGGGGTTCTGGGTCACTTGCCGTTTCTGGGTCACTTGATGACGTCATACTGTCTGGAAATGACGTCATCATGTCTGGAGCGGATTTCTGGGTCACTTTATGACGTCATACTGTCTGGAAGTGACGTCATAGCGTCTGGACCGGAAGTGTTGTCTGGACCGGAAGTCATGATAAGCGTTAGGATAGGCGCGGCCCTCCATGACGTGATAATGACGTCATGATGACGTCATACTGTCTGGAGCGAAAGTCTGGAGCGAAAGTAGCTTGATAGTGTTGGCCGAGTCAATCATCATGAAGCCAACGAACTCCACCTGTCAATCAGTGTAACCATGGCAACAGAGCCTAAAAAGGTCGACAACCCCCCCCCCCCCCTCGAAATTGTGATTTTTGCAGATTTATCCGTTTCAGACGATTCTGAACATTTTTCATTTTTTGGGTCGACCGACCCCCCCCCCCCCTCGAAATTGTGATTTTTGCATATTTATCCGTTTCAGACGATTCTGAACATTTTTCATTTTTTCGACCCCCCCCCCTAGACCATACTATGTACCGACCCCCCCCCTAGACCATACTATGTACCGACCCCCCCCTAGACCATACTATGTACCGACCCCCCCCCCAGGACATACTATGTACCGACCCCCCCCCCCCTAGGCGAGCAACATTCTGTCAAGTCAGCTTCAGTTCCATCAGAGGGGTATATAAGGGATGAGCATACAGCAGTGACAGTCATTTCGGTGAGTGGAGCAAGGAAGTACAAGTTGTGGAACTACAATTGGATCACATCAGATCAAGGGATGGCATCCAGTGACAACTATTTCGGTAAGTGTTTATTGAAACTTTATAAATAAAAAGTGAACTTTGTAAACAAACTTTAGTTATTTGCATAATTGAAACTTTGTAAACAAACTGTGTAAACAAACTTTATAAACAAACTTTATAAATAAACTTTGTAAACAAACTTTGTAAACAAACTTTGTAAACAAAATTGTAAACAAACTTTGTAAATAAACTTTATAAACAAAATTTGTAAACAAACTTTGTAAACAAACTTTGTAAACAAACTTTGTAAACAAACTTTATAAATAAAATTTGTAAACAAACTTTATAAACAAACTTTATAAACAAAATTTGTAAACAAACTTTGTAAACAAACTTTGGTTATTTGCTTAATTGAAACTTTGTAAAACAATACCTTTCGTTATACTTGGTCGATTTATATGAAAATTTCACCATTTGATTCAGTTTTATGTAAAGTTTTGTTATAAAGTAGTCATAGGCTATTTGCGCAGCTGGCTGTATGCATTTTTACCGCCATTACAGTGATTCTTCGCGGATGAATACCATTTGGCAGACCATTTAACTTCACCGTCAGTTAACTTCACCGCTAGATGTCTCTGCTGTATAACAGCTGTACAACTGTAAGTGAGACATTCATATACACAAGTAAAATTCTGCTGAGTCAGCAATTTTGAACAATTTTTGAAACAAGTTACACACCATATTTTGATTACATGGAAGTAGTATAAAAGCATGAGTGAAACATGTCAACTAGTCAACTAGTGATACATTCTGCTGAGTTAACACACCATTGAAGTGGTATAAAAGGAAGAGTGAAACGTATATTTTACTTCATTTCAGTTCCAGCAGTTGAAGAAGCAACAACGATGGCAACAGTCTACTGTCATGAATGCGATGTGACATTTCCATCTCTGGAATTGTTCGTGACACACACATGCAAACCAGCTAGGATGAAACGTGCTCATGAAGAGCTTGTTGAGCAGATTGAAGCCAAGAGACGAAAAACCGTACAAGATGGTGTTGACAGACCTGATCCAGTCCTCTGCTGTAAATGCGCCAAGATATTTTCATCTTTGGATGCATTTGAGACACATGCATGTGCTGAGATGGAAAATGTGTCTCATGAAGAACAAAGAAAGAAAGAGACAGGACAAATAGGCAGAGGCAGAAGAGTGAGTCTTGGTGAAAACGCACAGGAAAGGCGGTTTGAGCCGGAAGATGGATCGGATTTACTACTTGAAATGCGACAACAAGAGAATAGAATCAAGAGACATTTGCTAGAAACGTTAAACCGTGGTATGAAATGGTACATTGTCGTGCATGCACGCTTCAAGAAAATGACACCAAATGTTGAAGGCGTGATGGTAGAACAAGTGGATAATGCCTTCATCAGCAGTCCGACATATGCAGCATACAATCCAACAGATATTGAGAAGGACTTGCCAGAAGCCTATAAAGAATTGTTTACCAGGTTTGATGAACATGAGCGACAAGGTTCTGGCTGGGTGTTGGATAACATATTATTCATTGAAGTGCATACAGCTACGTCAGCGCCACTGGAAGCGAGCAGTTTTATCCCACTACCGAAGAAAGTACAGAGTACAAAAGGTGTGTTAAACATTCAGAATAAAGACAACAAGTGCTTCTTATGGTCTGTATTGGCTCACCTTCACCCTTCAACAAACAGT
Organism: Protula sp. h YS-2021; assembly: GCA_949752745.1. NCBI lineage: Eukaryota > Metazoa > Annelida > Polychaeta > Sabellida > Serpulidae > Protula > Protula sp. h YS-2021. The sequence continues at coordinate 29,598,376 of OX457025.1, forward strand.
CCTTGCCGCGTGAGTCATTACACACCATTTGAGAACGAATTGAAGGTGGAAGGCATGACATTTCCCACACCGATTACAGACATTCCAAAGTTTGAAAAGGAGAATGATGTTTCTATCAATGTGTTTGGATATGAACATGATGTCGTTGTTCCCATACAACTCAGTCGAAACACCAGCACCAACAGCGCCAGAGAAATCAACTTGCTTTTGATTAGCAATGACAAGACAAGACATTACTGCCTCATCAAGAATTTCAGCAGACTGATGGCTTATCGATCAAAGCATAAGGCTGCAGCATTTTATTGTTTCAACTGTCTTCACGGGTTTATGCGGCAAGATCTGTTAGATGAGCATCGCGAAGTGTGTGGCAAGCATGGCGCACAACGTTTATCATTCCCCAAGGAACCCTTCATCAAGTTCAAGAATGTAGCCAAACAACAGCGAGCGCCGTTTGTCATTTATGCAGACTTTGAATGCTTCACGAAAAAGCATGAAGGAGACAAGTATCAGCATCATCGTCCAAACAGCTTTGCCTATGTGGTTGTGAGCCAGTATGAGACACGCGCTCCAGTCGTGTATCGAGGAGATAATGCTGTGAAAGTCTTTTTAGACCATATGGTATATGAACGTGATCGTATTGTACACGGTTTACAACAGAAAAAGAAAATGGTCATGACTCATGAAGATGAAGAGCATTATAAGAACGCCACAGATTGCTACATTTGTCATGAGCCTCTAGGAGCAGATCGTGTGAGAGATCATGACCATATCAATGGCAAATACCGTGGAGCTGCACATAATGAATGCAATTTGCAATTTCGATTTCGAAAGGATAAGCAGGATGTTGAAGATTCTTTCATCATTCCTGTCTTTTTCCACAATTTACGAGGCTATGACAGCCATTTGATCATGGAAGAAATTGGAAAGTTCAAAAATGAAACCATTACAGTCATTCCCAACACCGTTGAGAAATATATTGCATTCACCATGAGCAATCTGAAATTTACAGACAGCTTTCAGTTCATGAGTACTTCTCTACAGAAGTTGGTCTCCAACCTGGCAGCAGAAGGGAAAGACAACTTTTATCACATGACGTCACACATTCACGATAGTGACCAACAAGAGTTACTGTTGAGAAAGGGAGTGTACCCCTACGATTACGTGGATGAGCCATCCAAGTTTGCTGAAACACAACTGCCGTCCAAGGACAAGTTTTACAGTCTGCTCAGTGAAGAAGACATTAGCGATGAAGATTATGCGCATGCGCAGAAGGTGTGGGAAACATTCCACTGTACTACATTTGGCGAATACCATGACCTATACCTGAAATCAGATGTGTTGCTGCTGGCTGACGTGTTTGAAAACTTTCGTCACGTATGTCTCAACACGTATGAATTAGATCCTGCTCACTACTATACAGCGCCAGGACTGTCGTGGGATGCCATGTTAAAAGCGACAAAGGTGAAATTGGAATTGATCAACGACATTGACATGTACCAAATGGTTGAACAAGGCCTACGTGGAGGAATATCTGTCATCACACACAAGTATGCGAAAGCAAATAACCCCTACGTAGCAGATTACGATCCCAGGAAACCCACCAACTACTTGACGTACCTGGATGCAAACAACTTGTATGGCTGGGCCATGTCACAAAGCATGCCACAAAGTGGATTTATGTGGGTGAGCGAGCCAGAATCCATTGACTTTATGGCTGTGGATGAAGATGACGAGATTGGGTACATTTTAGAAGTGGATTTGGAATACCCATATTCAATTCATGATCGTCATAATCACTATCCAGTGGCTCCAGAACGGAAATGTGTGAAAGTGGGAGAATTGTCAGAACATAGTCAGAAGCTACGGAAAGATCTAAACATGAAATGTAAACCTAGTGAAAAGCTCATTCCCAACCTGTGTGACAAGAAGAAATATGTGCTTCATTATAGAAATTTACAGCAATATGTCTCACTGGGATTGAAAGTCACGAAGGTGCACCGTGCCATCATGTTTGCACAGAGCAAATGGTTGGCAAAATACATCTCCTTGAACACGGAAAAGAGAAAGTTGGCCAAGAACCCGTTTGAGAAAGACTTTTTCAAACTGATGAACAACTCTGTGTTTGGCAAAACCATGGAAAATGTAAGAAAGCGCATCAATGTGGAACTTGTTCACCAGGAAAAGCGGTTCAAGAAACTTGTAGCCAAACCTTCCTTCCACAAATTTAGAATTTTCAACGAAGATTTGACCGCGATACATTTGCGTAAAGTGGATCTGCTTCTGGATAAACCCATTCAAGTTGGTTTCACCATTCTCGACCTCAGCAAGGTGCTCATGTTTCACTTTCATTACAACTACATCATGACCAAGTATCCCGACGCCAAACTCTTGTTCAGCGACACCGACAGTCTATGTTATGACATAGAAACGGACGATATCTACAAAGACATGCAGGAAGATGCCGACTTGTTCGACACAAGTGACTATCCGCCAGATCATTTCCTGCATTCCAACGTGAACAAGAAAGTGCTTGGGAAAATGAAAGATGAGACGGCGGGCATTCCCATTGAAGAGTTTGTTGGACTTCGACCGAAAATGTATAGTATGATATATGGTGGGAAAGAAAAACGTACGGCCAAAGGCATCACTCGCGCGTGTCAAAGACGGATGAAACATCAGCAGTATAGAGACAGTTTGTTCAACCAAACACAAACGATGACCACAGGACACATCATTCGAAGTCATGACCACCAGATCTTCTCGGAGAAGTTGAGGAAAGTGGCTCTCTCTCCCTTTGATGACAAGCGATATGTGATGAGTGATGGCTATTCCACTTTGGCGCATGGGCATTACAGTATATAAGGGGGAGACACTTCAACTTGAGAGTCAGTTGAGGTGTGAACACTGAAGCGTCAACATGAATCGGAAAAGATCTGCAACAACGGATATGGATACTCTTGCTGATACAGTCAAAGACATGAAAGTGAAACATCCTGATACTACCATTAAGAAATTAAAAGTGGAGACGACGGTACCAACACCACAGTCGTGGGATGGAATGCTTTCTCTAGGCAATGGAAAGTATATCAAGATTATGAAACAAAGTAATGAAGGCGTGGTAAACATTCGCAAATACCTCAGAGATGAGGGGACTGGAAAAAACCGTCCAACGAAAAAGGGTATCTTGCTGACAATACCTGAATGGAAAATGCTGAAGAAGCAGGTGAAAGAAGTGGATAAAAGGCTTCGCAGACAAGACGACAAGTCATAACAAGGTAACAATCATGAATGCACTCATGCTGAACGGTGGTGTTTACCTTACTGTCAATGAGAGGAATGAAGTGATACTAGATTCTAAGACAAGTTATCATCGGTTTAAACCTGAAGTGTGGAAAGACTTTAAAAACATACCACTTGAACATGGGTTTAAACGTAGACTTGAAAATAAAGTGGAAGTGACGGTAGCTGAATATGATTCTAACATACGTGTAGAAATCTGTAGAAATCTTTTACAGGATTATCCAAAGGATTATAAGGGAGTTGTACCAGATACACCATATACAGATTTGATCATCTTTGATATCAAGAACTGGCGCGCAGTCTTACGATTCCTAGAAGCGATACAACATCCACTCTTCACCATCTTGCGAGCATAAAAAACGTCTTTGCAGACAAGGAGACAGCTCATAGTTCATCTGACTGTTGAACGAGATGGAAGACTTTTTAACGGAATATAAACCAATTACGCATGGGTTCTCATATCTGAGAAACGAATATGATGACATTGTGCTAAGACATTTTGGACAGTATCTCGTCCTATCACTTGATGACCAATCCGTGTTGAAAGACCATCTAGAGAAGTTCAGGATACCTGGCTTTCTCCTGACAGTCTCAAATGAATTAGAAGTGCGTGTGACTGAGAACTGCTTAGACGTGTTTATACAATTTCGCCAATATGACGAGCTTACAGAAAACTATGATTACATCACCCTCAACACAGTGGAATGGAACGCGTTGTTACAAGCATTGGATTGGAAAGAACCTAACGCTTGAATTCAAAGAAACAGAAATATGGCTTACACGAGGCACCAAATTCATTGAGCTGACACAACCTATGCAAGTGATGGACATTGACTTAGAAGAAGAAGAAGGATATGAACTGAAACTGTCTGAACATGTAACTGTTAAAGTGATAAAGTTTGGTGATGTGTGTTATGTGAGCTTTCATAGCATTTACAAACATGGATGTAATGTCTATGATACCTATATCAATTTAGATTCTAATGAATGGTATTCATTGATGAATGTATTGAAAAATGAATGTGTTTGTAAATAAAAAGTTTGTAAATAGTGTAAATAGACTTTGTAGTTAAGAGTTTGTAGTTAAGAATTTTGTAAATAGTGTAAATAGTGTAAATAAAAGTTTGTAAATAGTGTAAATAGAATTTGTAGTTAAGAATTTGTAAATAGTGTAAATAGACTTTGTAGTTAAGAGTTTGTAAATAGTGTTTGTAAACTTTGTAAATAGTGTTTGTAAACTTTGTAAATAGTGTTTGTAGTTAAGAATTTGTAAATAAACGTATGTACAACACAATAAACAAGACTGTTTGAAAACTTGGTTTGTTTTATTTAACAACAACAACAACAACTTAACTAATATAACAACAACTTAACTACAACTTAACTAATATAACAACAACATTAATAAAACAACATTAATAAAACAATGGTTTATAATGTCTATATACAAAATCCTTTACAATAAAATCACCATCCTTTCTTTTTAATATATTCACAATATCAAACATACTCTGACCTCGAGCTCTATGCAATATATAATATACACAATAAAAACCACATGACGATGATATTGGCGTTTGTAATGATATAGAATTATACATATAGTCATTTCTTAAAAACATGTTTAAACGATCATCGAGAGGGAACAGTCCATAAGAGTCAAAATATTCCACAGGGTCTTTATCATAATACACTGCCACCCAATGTTCTCCTGGTTCATCTTGATCGTCTGTGTTGATCACATAGGCGCCGCGTTGTAAAGACGGTAACTGATCCATGGCAAACACGCCTTGAAACAAGTCTTTGGTCATGACATCATGACTCAATATGGCATCAATCTGCTTCGTGTTCATGACTGGTAGTCGAATTGGATGCTGCGATTGGCACTGATCTCAATAATGTTGTCAAATTCAGCATAGACAATGACATTTATTGTAGGTTGCAAAGCCCTAGCAAAGTTCATTTCTAGCCGCAAATTCCCATGCTTGATCAGGGGGAAATGATCATCACCATCATAATCCGGTGTTAAGTCAAACGAAAATAAAGCATAACCTCTAGGCCAATCTTCCCGTTTTATAATGGAACTTTTCTCACCATTCAACCGATCAAACGATTTGTAAAGCGTTTCAAAAGCGTTCAGGTATTCGTTCTGTGTAATGTCAAGCTTGAGAGGTTTGGATAGAACTGGTTCACCATCCGTGTACAGTTGCATATAGTCCAGATTAAAATGATCAAAATTGTATGGATTCCTCAATACTGATCCACCAAAAGCTTCATTATGAACCAGACCAATGACAATACGATTTGGTAATTGACCCAAAAAGATGTTATCTTTCACAAAAGACTGAAATCCTGCTGGAATGGCCAAGACTTTACATTCTTTTCTAGTGATGATGATCTTGGCAGGACTTTTCATCAATGCATCTGCATGTCCTAACTGAATACCTGGACTCACCCTCACTTTGCGAATGGTTAAAAATGCCTCTTTCACTTCTACCTTATAGGTATTATTTACAGCCATCAATACATAGTCATCTTTTTGTCTATGGAAACGCAATTTCAAACTGATGCCATTCGGAAGATAACGATCCTGCTCAAACAAATCTATCCTTAAACCACCTGCGAGCATAACATCACGGCTAAGACGAGTATGCAAATAACGATGATGTAAGCCATTATTGCCTTGCTCAGCCAAGTCACCACCGTCGGCATTGACATGAAACCCGGATACATATTGTTCATGATTAGGTCTTTTCACCTCATGACTATTCATTGACCCAGCAGTATCCTTGTACATGAGACGCATAGAGCGCTCAGAATGCAGACTTTCTTCCGAATCATGGATGAGATGAGAGATAATGCTGGTATAACCATGAGTATTGTTGCTATGCGAAACCAAACGATCATTCAGAAACAATTCAATATTAGACCATAACCCATTAAACACATCATTGATGCAAGAGACATTATCATCTGCGCCACACGCTGTTCCATCAGCCTTTAGAATGCGACATACAATATGAAGTTTGCTGTTCTTTAAATCCAGATATTCTTCTGTACTCGCAGGAATGTAGAATTCTATTGGAGCGCCTTCTCTAATGCTTGTAAGTGGTTGATAGTCAACATTATAACTTTTCTCTACAGCAGTTTGCGTTGGTGGTACGTGAAACCATTCCAATGGAGAAAGACTACATTCACACGAATGATTATGAATGAGAGACATTTTTTTTTTCTTTAAAAAATATCTTTGCGATATTTTGATGTTATCCGTCTGGCTGTTTTTCGTCTTCTGGCACGTTTCGTTGGTTGCATACGCTTTTGTTCACCAAACACACGTTCTGCTACTCGGCCCGTCACATCTTTCGCGACATTCTTTGCAGCCTTCTTAAGATGTGGCGCAACGATCTTAGCCCCAGCCTTAAGTAGTGGAATAGCTTTGCGAGCCAATGATCCCAGTATGGAACCAATACCATCGCCATACTGGATTCGCGCTCCTTTGAATCCTGGTAATTCCCCGCCCACTTGACGAAGAAAATGGTTGCGATATGCAGACGGATCGTGTGTATAAGCTTTCATATTGCTTTTGGTCGAAAATGAAGTTTACAGATCACCTTTCCAGTTTGAAATGGAACATTATGGCCTGTGTCGTCCTTAATATTCATTTCTATCATGTCAAATTTGGATGTGTTTACAGGAACATAATGCGGTTCGCCATACGTTTTCATGATAATATCTCCATCATGGCCTTGTATGCCAACAGAACGTAGTAAGGGAACATAATAATCACCAACAACTTGTGGTTCACAAATGCTACAATACACATACAGTGTATAAAATCCCTGTTTCACATCCGCTTTATGGTCAGCTGTACATGTTTCAGTATACCATTGATCTGGGATAAATCCTAAAATCTCAGCTAATCCAGCGGAAAAGGACACTTCATAGCCATAATTGAGAAATAGAAACACACGTCGTCTAATCTTATCATACTTTAGTCGAATAGCTTCTGTAAGTTTCAGAGCATTAGTCGCTTCTTCATTGACTGCCTCACATAGTTCTTGTATGGTTCTATAGTACCCATAAGGAATATTGAGAGTGCTAAGAATAGGATCATCGAATAGTTCTTGTCGATACTGAATAGAATAGTCCATGCCATGTCTCATCGTTGTCCATGTATGTGGATATTGAATTTCAGCTAAAGCCACTTCATATTTTCCATTCAGATAGATGGTTCGAGGCATACGAATTTGATAATTCGAAGCCTTGTTGTTGGGATAATAGGTCATACTCGCATTGCTAGGCAAAGTAATGTAAAAGCTTGTCGACTCCATGATGGATGGGAACTAAATGGTATAGGTGCGTTGACGTTGTCTATATACTTCACGATAGCGCGCGCCATTCGACCAAGTATGCAAATGGTCTTTTACATCATGATGATGATCTAGATGATCTATGACTTCTCCTTCACAACAAGCACTTGTACATCTGATCTTCACAGGAATAGTTGGTTTATCTTCCTCACAACAACAACATAGCTCTTTCAGCCATGTTAAAAATTTTCCCATCCTTCAGGAAACTGTCTTTGTTGACGTAGTTTCATTTCTGTTGTAATGTCGTCACGAGTGGTCTTTTTACTAAACATTGTTTTTGGAATATTAGCATCAACAATTTCCTGGATAAACGGATGCCAACCATGTGGTTTGACTCGTTCTTTTCTTCTTGTCGCCACCAATGCTTCTTTCATCAAATCAACCATGTTGGAATTTGCTATAATATCGCCCGTTTTCAACACAAGTTCATTCTTCTCTGACCATTTTACACCATATTTCTTCAGTTCGGCTAAAAGTTGTGTTATTTTTCCATGATAGATAGGTTGAAAATGACTTAAAAATAACTTTTCTGGCTTTTCAGGTGGTGATGATGAGGGCTTTTGCTGCCTAGACTGACTTGTTCGTAAATGACGGCCAAGAAGTTGAGACATTTCTATAGCCTTTTCACGTGTTCGTTTCCCACGTAAAAGTTTATTCACTTTCGTTTTGATATCATTTTTCTTTTCTAATAACAGTTTGTATTCATATTCAGGAATGAGGACCATTTTCATCGTATGTTTCATTTTAGCAGTAGTTTGGCTAACAAGGGCAATGCCAATCTAGCAATAACTCCAATGAATCCTCCTTTCTGATTAATCAACTTCTTTTTTCGTCGAAGGGATATCTTCTTATCTGCTAGAGTACGTAGCGTATGACGTTCACGTTTAAATTCCTTAAACCGTTTTGAGCTTAAGGGTAAATGTCCTTGCAATATATTCAAACAAATTTCAAACAAGCTTGTTAATTCCTCCTTTGTAGCTTGCTGTAGCAAGAATTTACGTCGTTTAGGCCCACTGCGTGCAAGCAAGTGAAGAAACGGCTGGTTCGCTCGAATACGTTTAGACATCTTGACTGCGAATGGTCAAATGACTTGGTTCTTGTTCATACACTGCTTTATCAATATATACATAATGTGTATCTTTTGGTAAAATGCCTGTACGAATACGTAGTTGATCATTTGTCTTTGGTTTTAAATCAATGAATAAATAACCATGAGGTTTGCTAGTAGCATCTTGATAGGCTTCTATGAGAAATTGAGATCTTCTAGGATACATTTGCCGCGCCAATGTACTAATTTGCTGACTGTCTCTCGGATTTTTAAACAGAATGATATAATGTGTATTCAAACTAATATTTCGCATCTCTTTCCCATGATGGAATAAATTATGCACAATAAAAATAATGCTTAGATTTTGATGACTGCTGCCAACACTAAAGAGACGTGTCATACGCTCATCACTATGGCATTTCGTCATTAAGTCATCAATGATAAGTAAGTTTGGTTTCTTCGGGTTAAAACGCTCTTCAATGTCATCTGGAATGCCTTGGTAAAATTCCACGCCTTTCATTCCCTTGTACAAAGGCTGATCTGCTGCATAGAGCCATAAAATGCTTTTTGGAGAGGGTTGAATCAACTTTTGTTCTAGAATTTCCTTCACCAGAGACGTTTTGCCACTGCCTGTAGGTCCAGAGACTAAACATGTAAATGGATGCTTCATTGTTGAATGTCTGTTTCTTTCACCCAACTGTTAAACTTGTTTGGCCAACCTAACCACTTGACAAATAATTCTTTCACACCTCCTCCTCGTCTTTTACGTGTTTTCAAGACTTTTTCAATTCTATAAATAGATTCAATATCTTTGGTCACTTTCTGCAGTTCTTCTTCATAGAAATGACCATCAATATCTTCGTCTAAAAAGTCTTTCACACGATATAAATGTATTCCTTGCTTCTTACAACGATGTGTGACAATGAAGACTTCTTGCGTCCATTTGATGTGATAATCCCGTTGAAACACATATTTAATGTGAGAAATGCGAACATGATCACCAATGTTAAATTTGTACTTCTTCTTCTTCTTCGGTTTCAATTTCAGTTTGTCAACATACATATACTTCCACACTTTTGATTCGTTGTCTTTACGAATCTCGGCTGGAGCATATTTATTAGGAAGAGAACCATGAGGTCTATGGTTGTAATTGTACACCAAGTCTGGAAGAATGTCTAAGTAACGGTAAGTTTGATTATGTAGAAAATACCGATACATCATTCCCTTCAGAGTACGAATGACTCTTTCAGCAAAGTTGGCTTTGGTTTCATTCTTTGTGGTATAAGCATGAATGCCTTCTTTCTTCAAAAATGCTTTTACCCATCTGTTTTTAAATTCTGTTCCTTTATCAGACCTTAGAGTTCGCGGTCTTCGTCGTGTGTCATGAAAAATCTTTTGGAAAGCTTGTATGACGCTGGTATGTGATTTATTAGGTATTGGCTGTACCCAGACATATTTGGAAAACACATCAATGACAATGAGTAAAAAGCGTATGTCATCATTATAGGGAGCTATGTTTCCCATATCAGCCAAATCAATATCCCACATATCATCAATACCACGTGTAATGACACGTTGTCTTTTGAACCTGTATTTGACAGGTTGGAGTAAACTGAAAGCATCTTGATCCTGCAACCATTTCTTCACTTGTGACTGTGTGACTGCTTGATTATGTTTTCGTAAGATGTGATACAGTTTGTAAGGACCAGCAAATGCTCCAGGCTGTCCAGGTTTGAAGTAAATATCAGTCAAGTAGTCTTTCCACGTCGTTGACATGGTCACACCGAATGAAAACCACCTTCTCAACAGAACAGCTTTTATTTTATAACTCAACCAACATCACTTAACTAACATGCATTTATAACTTAACTAACAAGTTTTTTACAAATCAAGTATAGATACAATGGTATGAATCACTGGAGACCATTGGTCTTCAATGAACACTAACCAATGACTGAGTTCATCCAATGTAATAGCATCTACACCATATTTCTCACAACGTTGATTTGCATTCTCTAACACTTTATCTAAATGCATGTAATATTTAGCTTCATTCCAATATGTATAAACAGATGCAAAATGACAAGTATGTTCTTGACACTCTTCATGTTGACAAGCAGGACAGACTAAATAGGCAAACTTTTTTACAGCGGATAACATTTCTTCACAATAAGCTTTTTGCACAATATATTGTCTCAGTGTCATGTCCGCCATTGTGCAGTCTTGAATCAATGCAACACAAGTTAAACATACTTCAAATTTACATGTTCACACGTCTGCACACCATGACGGTTGGCAAGCAAATGAAAAAGTCTCTAACCCTCACACAACAGTTCTAACAACTTTCCCATGATATTCTGACCAGGATATCCAGATGACACTTGTTTCACACCAGCTCCCCACCAATGATCATACGTTGCTTCAACTAAAGTTTTGTCTTTACATTCTTTCAACTTGTTGCGAAACAATACACACTGATCCAGTTTGACTTGTAAAACATCTTGCATTTTGCTTCTCTTCACTGTATGCCATAAAGGACATGGCTTTATCACTTTAGCAATACGTTTTGCTTCATATCCATTTCTACATGAAGCAATGGCTGAAGCAATATCTGGACGGTGATGAAACACTGCTTTCTCATATTGATACAAAGCTTCACTTGAGTTGAACACATGTCCATACTTTTCAAGTCGTGTTGGAAACATGTTTGAAAGAACGTCCTTATGACCGCTGAATAGTACAAGATTCTCCATGTTGACTTTGCTTCTGCTGTTTTATTCTGACATGTCGGTTTCTTCCTGTAATAAAATATCTTTTAATATATTTGCTGCCTCTTCTATCATATTCTTTCTTTGTTTACGTTGAAACCACTCACATAAAACTAAATTTGCTAGTAAGAAAAACATGGTTATGTCTTTGAGAAACAATTCACTATGTTGTCATAAACATGTTTAAAAAAGGTTTTTATAACTTACCTGATAAAGCTGCTCGGTTTCCTCTTCTTCTTTACAACAATCTCTCAAATGATCAACCACGGTGAAATATGCTTCCACATCAGTGCGAGCAGAATAAAGTGCAGAATCAAAGTCAAAGTCAGGATCTTCTTCTATTCCAGTTTTATGACATTCTCCAAGAAATCTTGAATGCAGTTCAATCACATCAAGACTATGATGTACAACATCCCAAAAAGCATCCAAATGATAAAGTTGATAGTCTGGAGTGCCACAGCAAGCAAGTTTAGCAATCATCAAGTCAATATAAGCATTTTTAAAACATGCGTCCATCTTGTTTCAGTGTCTTGTGGGCTTTTACTTTGCTTCACTGACTTTAAGTACTCCACACTTGCCGCAGAAGTTGCTTGGTTCACACAACTTGCAATTATACTTGTGGCAGTGGCAATGATAATCCTCCACATATCCACAAGCACCGCAATAGTCACAGGTAAGTCCAAGTTGATTTTGTACGTTCATGTTCTCCAACTGAACTTCAGCCAGCCTTTTCTTGGATAGCTTTGACAACTTCATCCGACCATCCTTTTGCAGCTTGATGATCGTTTTCTTGTCATGACATTCCTCACATGGTGATAGGGCTGAGTTGATGTTGTCCATCTCCTGAAGCAGTGTCTCCCATTCACCATCATTCATGTTGATGTGATGTGTGTATTCTTTCCCTTCAAACCGTGACGTGCGCACAAAACTCACATAGCGCATATCCAAGTATGAAATGACTTCAAGCCACTTCGTTTGCGTTAAGTACAGTTTGAAGCCAATGTCGCGTAAATTTTTCAAGCTCTGGCACACAATCTTCCACAAAGATGGTGAATAAGCACACCATCTCTCTCCACGTGTGATGCGTAGAAATGGCCCATATTCTCCATGCTCCACAGTAATGGTTAAGTTAGCACTAATTTTAAAGCTGCTGCTGCGCTGCGTTGCGTTGCTTGTCTTGTTCTCCATGGCTGCTGCAATGTACTGATGATGCACTCCCTCCAACTGTCTGCTGAGAAATGACTTCACTCTGCTGAGTTCACTCCCTTTTATACCCAACTATCTGCTGAGTCAGCAAAGAACTTGCAAAGTTTTGAATTCACTTCAACTCGTCCATGGTTGAATCGGACAAGGTCTGATACATTATTTGGAACATCATCATCATAATGTAAAATGATTCTTGCAGCCACATCTAACATGAGCTCAACTGCCCAAATTGTATTCACGTTGATAAATGCTAAATCAATGTCATAAGTTAACGGTAAATGTAGATCTTCACATTCACGTAGAAACGAGCGGATGAAACGATCTCTTGGAATGGTCTTTCCAACAGCTTCCCAATGCTGATGTAAGTTCTTCACTTGCAGCATCCAATCCGATTCAAAAGCAGGAAGCTTTGAAAACACATAGTCAGCATAATTCACTTTGAAGACGTCATCCATGGTCTCTACACATCTGTGAAAAAGTAAGGCCGACATTGTCAAGTCTTTTCTCGTCACACAATATCCACTTGTTGACTTGTTGACAGAATGTATTACTAGTTGACTAGTTGACATGTTTCACTCATGCTTTTATACTACTTCCATGTAATCAAAATATGGTGTGTAACTTTGTTAAAAAATTGCTGACTCAGCAGAATTTTACTTGTGTATATGAATGTCTCACTTACAGTTGTCGAGTTGTACAGCTGCACTGCTACACAGCAGAGACATCTAGCGGTGAAGTTAACTGACGGTGAAGTTAAATGGTCTGCCAAATGGTATTCATCCGCGAAGAAGCACTGTAATGGCGGTAAAAATGCATACAGCCAGCTGCGCAAATAGCCTATGACTACTTTATAACAAAACTTTACATAAAACTGAATCAAATGATGAAATTTTCATATAAATCGACCAAGTATAACGAAAGGTATTGTTTTACAAAGTTTCAATTAAGCAAATAACCAAAGTTTGTTTACAAAGTTTGTTTACAAAGTTTGTTTATAAAGTTTGTTTATAAAGTTTGTTTATAAAGTTTGTTTACAAAGTTTGTTTACAAAGTTTGTTTACAAAGTTTGTTTACAAATTTTGTTTATAAAGTTTATTTACAAAGTTTGTTTACAAAGTTTGTTTACAAAGTTTGTTTACAAAGTTTGTTTACAAAGTTTATTTATAAAGTTTGTTTATAAAGTTTCAATTATGCAAATAACTAAAGTTTGTTTACAAAGTTCACTTTTTATTTATAAAGTTTCAATAAACACTTACCGAAATAGTTGTCACTGGATGCCATCCCTTGATCTGATGTGATCCAATTGTAGTTCTACAACTTGTACTTCCTTGCTCCACTCACCGAAATGACTGTCACTGCTGTATGCTCATCCCTTATATACCCCTCTGATGGAACTGAAGCTGACTTGACAGAATGTTGCTCGCCTAGGGGGGGGGTCGAAAAAATGAAAAATGTTCAGAATCGTCTGAAACGGATAAATATGCAAAAATCACAATTTCGAGGGGGGGGGGGGTCGAAAAAATGAAAAATGTTCAGAATCGTCTGAAACGGATAAATATGCAAAAATCACAATTTCGAGGGGGGGGGGGTCGAAAAAATGAAAAATGTTCAGAATCGTCTGAAACGGATAAATATGCAAAAATCACAATTTCGAGGGGGGGGGGTCGAAAAAATGAAAAATGTTCAGAATCGTCTGAAACGGATAAATATGCAAAAATCACAATTTCGAGGGGGGGGGGGTCGGTCGAAAAAATGAAAAATGTTCAGAATCGTCTGAAACGGATAAATATGCAAAAATCACAATTTCGAGGGGGGGGGGGTCGGTCGAAAAAATGAAAAATGTTCAGAATCGTCTGAAACGGATAAATATGCAAAAATCACAATTTCGAGGGGGGGGGGGGGGGGGGTCGGTCGACCCAAAAAATGAAAAATGTTCAGAATCGTCTGAAACGGATAAATCTGCAAAAATCACAATTTCGAGGGGGGGGGGGGGTTGTCGACCTTTTTAGGCTCTGTTGCCATGGTTACACTGATTGACAGGTGGAGTTCGTTGGCTTCATGATGATTGACTCGGCCAACACTATCAAGCTACTTTCGCTCCAGACTTTCGCTCCAGACAGTATGACGTCATCATGACGTCATTATCACGTCATGGAGGGCCGCGCCTATCCTAACGCTTATCATGACTTCCGGTCCAGACAACACTTCCGGTCCAGACGCTATGACGTCACTTCCAGACAGTATGACGTCATAAAGTGACCCAGAAATCCGCTCCAGACATGATGACGTCATTTCCAGACAGTATGACGTCATCAAGTGACCCAGAAACGGCAAGTGACCCAGAACCCCCGTTTTCATACTACTATAGAGAATGAGGCATGGTACTAGGATTCCAACAATTCTGACTGGCCGAAATCTAGGCCGGGACTATTCGTGCCACCATGGGGGAATTTTATTTTTGGATTGCGCGATTCTTTTACAGAAACGCGTATAAAAGTAGAGATAAACGATTTCAGAGCTTTTGCAAAGTAAAACCAGCTTTTGGGATGGGGCGTTTCTTCAGTTTGACAAAATAAAACCTTGTACTCAACAACAAATGATATTTTTTGGAGAGAAGTGAAATTTGGAGCTACCCAGAGCCTACCTCACAGATGAAAGATGGGGAAGAATTGTGTGAGAAATCCAGTCTCTTTTGTTCACATCCATCCAAAGAAGCCTGCCGAAATGAAGTCTCTGCTAGGCCTGTTAGTGGCCACAGAAAAGACAGTTCCCTTGGGCGAGTTCCATTGCAGATTTCACAAAATAATCTCAGCAGCAGCTCGAGGCAAGGCGAGGCAAATCTCCCCAGCAACTATGACCAGAGTTTGACCATTCGATCCCCCCCCCTACCCACTTTGCGAATCTAGAGGGGCACATCCTGCAAGTGCTGAGGCCTTTATTTTCAGGTTAACTTGTGGAAAGGGATTTGGGTTTCAATGCTTCGTGGAGCACATGAATTGACTAGAACTGAGGGTAGTGTGGCTAGCACTCACCAAGCTACTCACTCCTCCACAAGCAAGGAGGAACCCGATGCGGGATCTGGCCTGCAGTGGACAGAGTGGCGCAATCGCAGTGATACCTAAATCAGGCTTTCTTTCCGTGAGACAACTGGATTCACCAACCCGTATACGAATCGTGTTAATTGTGCATCGGGACGTTATTTTTCATTTAACTAAAATTCTCAAAACGAATATTACATTCTTTCACTCACTCTTGTACAATACATTTGTCAATAAAAGTGTAGCTCGTTATTAAAAAATCAAACTTTTCTACACCAGGCGTGCCCCACAGTTTTACCCGAACGTCGGTTTTAAGTTCCGCCCAAAGCTGGAGATAAGCGAACGGAAGCTTACTTAGCGTTCTCCACCTTTAAACCTACACAAAAATTATTATTATAATTAATATTAATATTAATATTATTATTGCTATTATTATTATTAGCATTGGCATTAGTATTGGTATTATTATTTTAGTGGTATTATTTTAGCAGCACAATTACTAGTACAGTTGTTGCTATTGCAGTTGTTGCCATTGTTCCCACTTGCAAACATAGTTTGCAAATGGGTATACTTTGCAAAGAATTCTGGCCGTTTATTCCTTCCTTTTTTTTTTCCCGACACGGAGGTTTCCAGAAAACTCCTCCTAGGCTATTTGACGTAGGATGATAAAGAGATAGAGGGTGATGAGATGGTGTGAAATCCGCAATTTTTTTTACCTTGACCTCCTCCGTCAAGGTCAAGGTCAAAAACCGGAAGTTGACCATTATCTCGAAAACGGTTAGAGATAGAGCGATTTTGAGCTTATTTTCGACCCTTTGGGCCTAAAAGACGTTATATAAGAGTTACCCCTGTGATCTTGACCTCCTCCGTCATGGTTAAGGTCGAAAACCGGAAGTTGACCATTATCTCGAAAAAAGTTAGAGATAGAGCGATTTTGAGCTTATTTTCGGCCCTTTGGGCCTTAAAGACGTTACATAAGAGGTCCCCCGGTGACCTTGACCTCCTCCGTCATGGTCAAGGTAAAAAACCGGAAGTTGTCCATTATCTCAAAAACGGTTAGAAAACTGAATTTGATTATTTGAGATTACATTATATTTACTTCGATGTCCTGTTCATGATAATAATTCGGAAGCTGACAATTATGTGGAAAGACTGAAAAATGTGTCTTTGACCATATAGATTGTACCATTGCAAGTGGGTGTCATTTCGCTACGTGTAGCGAAATTCGGTCTAGTTAGTGCTGTTGTTATTGTTGTAGCATTTGTTGTTCTTTTTCTGCAAAAAAAATTAGGGGCGCCATAGGGGCATGCTCGTGTTAATTAAAATTTTTGCATATGTTTTCGATTTAATATTACGGAATTCTAACTGTGAATAAACAAATCAATATGTTGTTTATCTGTTGATATTGTGATCTATAATAAAGATTTTTTAGGTTAACCAGAGATGTCTTTAATTCATTTGGAGATATCTCTGAATAAATAATGCAGGTCTCATGCCAAATGGATGTACCGTTAGTTGTGATGGAAGATGGTATATCTCAATTTAAAATTGAATTTGATGTTCATATTTGAAATTAAACCATATTAAATCAATTGAAATCTCTTCAATACTTCATAAATATATTAAGATATTAAATAAATGTGAAGACGTTATTCCATACAGTTTTGCAATTCAACAACTGGGTTTCCGAAATAATGAGGAGTCTCCGTGTCAAAAAAGAAAGATGTCACAGTACACTGACTACAGGCATAACAAAAGTGTCTGCCAAAACGGTGTCAATAATCCATAAGGGACGCAATTACAGGTGTCATAATTGGCTTACCTGAACATAAAAAGAACATTTTTATTCCATTAACACAACTTGCTGTTTTGGAGGTGCTAATGTTTTTTAAGCGTAGAGAACTAAATTGGAGTACAGAATGCAATGGGTATCGTTTGTTTGGGGGCTTCATAATTTCATTCTCTACCTTAGCTGCGCATTTTATATTTTATACAGTCACTAGAAGCGCTGATAGATTTACAGCAGTGTCTCGCTTCTATCGATTTGCACTTACATAGGCAATAAATAACATGAGATATTGAAAATTCATCTGATCTTTTATGCTGTAACATACATTTAAGTAGATGTAGGTTTGCATAAAATTTCCATTGAGATAAAATAGATAAGAGAATCCAAATAGAAGCATGGATAGATGGGACAGAGCACTTCACTTTTAGAACGAGAAGTGCGTTAAATAACAGTTCAAGTTTTATTGCAGCACATACACAAAAGCGGCCTGACAACTCTGTGACAAGAGAGCTCTTCTGAGTACTTTGATGTATATTTTATGGTCCCCCACATATATCAAAACCTGGTTCCGTCTTCTCTGATCTTCGTATAACATTCAAAACATTCCAGAATAATTTTAAGGCCTAAAATTTGTTCGCAGTCAGATCTCCGCAAACTCGTTTTAAATCAAAAATATTTATTTCATTTTTATTTTCGTAACAAATAACTTCAAGAAGTTAAAAGTCGAGGTACCTCTTATGTAATGTTGTTTAGGCCCAAAGGGTCGAAAATGAACTCCAAATCGCTCTATCTCTAACCGTTTTCGAGATTAGTCGGCCTATCGTTAACGGCACATGAGTCACGTGACCTTTCACCTTGACCCCCAAGGTCAAGATTCAGGATGGAAGATTATCCCCTACTGAGTACGGTTTAATATATTCAAACTTTGATTTGAGCTCTTTTTATTACCCCTTTTCATGTTTAATAGGCGTTTTGAAAAAAATTGACCTCATTTTTGACCTTGACCTTTGAGACAAAGGTCAAAAATTTTTGCGATTTCACCGGATGATTGTCTATAAGTGCACCAAATATAAAGCTTCGCTGGCTCAAATGCCAGGAAGATTTTTTTCTCCGGAAACCATTTTATGGGAAAAATAACTTTGGCCTCAATTTTGCCTTGACCTTGACCGCTGATGTGAAAAATGCGGATTCGCCGAGACCTGGTCACCGCCTACACGTGTGCCAAATTTCAATTCGCAACAGAAACTCAAAATATATTTACACTTGGGTTTTTCCGAGTTGTTCGACCCTAGGATAATGAAACTTGGCACATATTTAGTATTTCTTTTCTGCTGGAAAATAGTTAACCTTGGCCATTTATCTTTAAGGTCGAATGACCTTCTACAAATAAATTCCACCAGTTGGTTTATTCTCCTTCTCTGGCTCAAAATTAACAGAGAAATGCCTAAAACTTTTGACGAAACCATGTCAAAAGTTTTAAGTACCCTTGTGGCATCGTTCATCTGGGCCTTGTTTTGAGATTAACAACGCATTTTATGGGGCATAAACATTGCCAGGTTTTCAAGTTTGACCTTGTCGACACTATGAAATCCCCCACGCATGAACATTAAGTTCTATATTGGAAGTTTTGCCACTTTTGTCACTTTATCACAGAAGATCTTCTTATTATTTTTCTGTATAAAAGAAGAAATTTCAAATCTTGAACACCGACATTATACAAAGTTTGGCCCGTTATGAACTGATTTTTGCGCGTTATTCATTTAATAAAACGTGTTGCATTAAGACTTCTAAATTAAGACCAACTTCCAGACGAACCGAAAGGGGTGTTAATTTTGAGATTTCCCTTTTACTGACGCGAATGGCAACGGAACAACAAAGAGACGCCCCATTCATTAAAAAATATATGTTGATCTCAAGTGTTAATCTAGTTGTTCTTTGGAAAATTTGAGAAACGCCTTTGTTAAAGGTGATGTAAATCCCCCTCCAATTGAGCCACTTCCTCGAACCCTCTTCTGTATTTTGGAATTATTTCACAGAATCTTTAAACAGAGAGACAGTAACAGCAGCAACAACAACAATAAGTACCATAAAACTGCACTAATTATTTTTAACAAATCCCTGCGATATAACGCGCTCACACAGATTTGATTGGTCAAAGTTATTCCATCAAGTTCTCATGCAAGTAGCATATGGCATATGCGTGCCCTGCACAGGACAAAAAACACTGTTCGGCTTCATAATGCTCTCGTTTACTTATTTCAACGTAGTTCTAAATATATTATACAAACAATAAAGAAGAAAAAAATATTCGCATTAAAACTGATAATATAAATATCGAGTAAACCATTAAAACATAACAAATGTGTAAATAAATAAACACACAGAGATTATAAACACATGGGGTTAAAGAAAAAACAGAACATTGCAATGACAACAACCACAACCACGCAAAATGTACACATCCACACAAACACACGAACACACGGACACACGGGCATACAGAAGTACCAGTTTTAACAGCGATAAAGCAAACACATACATATATTGTTAGCCTGAAGTCAGAAGTACACACAGGTACTAGAAAGTACCACAGTTCCCTGAGACTAAGCAGAGGTATTGTATTTGGGATTTGTATAATACAGTAAGCTATGGCAGTGAACTGCTTCTGAAAAAAAGAGATGTTGATTCCTCGTTCTTCTTATGTTGAGTTCTGGTGAGTATTAAGTGACAGGTATGTCCTAAAATGAGAACAATGGTTCATGCGGCTACTTCTCTATCGTTCATTTCGCCAAGAAAAGGTAGTGACAGGAAATATATAGATGGATAGGCATAGCAAGAGAGTTAGGAGAGTGCACGAGCTCAGTCGTGCCCCGAGATGGTTGACATTTCATCCTTTTTTCCCCTTTTTCTTTCTTAGTTAAAGAATATCCTTATCTTTTATTGATTTATTTTTTTGTGTATGTGTTATTCTTGTTTGTTTGCTTGCTTTTGTCTTTTGTTGTTTTTTTTTTTTTTTTTTTTTTTTTTTTTTTTTTTGTTTTTTTTTGTTTTTTTTTTTTTTTGTGCTTTTTTTTAAGATGCTACATTGTTTCCAGGTTTGTGTATGGAACCAGAAGCATATCATGAGCTTAATTTTGTCCAACTCTTATCCAACCAGTTTTCGTTTTCCTCAGGTTGACCACATCATACTGTCCCGGTCCCGGCACCTGAAATTGAAACCAACTTAACACATTACAAAGAATCTGTATTTTGTTATTTTTTCGACCACCTTAAACAAGCGAAACGTTTGTCGAATTATAGAAAAAAATTAAAGTTATTGATTAATTTTGTTACACAGTTCAGGTTTATATAATTCGCCATAAGAGTAGTGTCATAATGTGGGTACGTGTTTTGTATCAGGCTCCAGACTCTCCAGTCTTCTGCCCATGGAGTACTGAGGTAGGGTGGGCTTCGTGCTCCGGACTGTCCTCCCGATCATCGGATCCGGATCATACACAGCCGGACCTAAGTCACAACAAAATCGAATGTTGTTACTTGCCAATTCTAAAAGTTAACCCTACACTTCCCGCTACCTAGCTGATTCACGGATACCCCCCACCCCTCTATAACGTCCCCGGATATAAGTACATTATAGATATAAGGTGCCTGGATGAAATCCCCCGAAATGAAACTAGGGATAAAATAATCCAACAATTGAAAAAAATTCTTTTACATATTTACTTCACAACTAGAATAAAAATTTGAATTATCTCCACCAAGTAAGTACCTAAATCAAATCGTCCTGTAGAACAACAACGCCGGCCACTCAGATATAAATAATCAAATCATGCGCATTGCCAGCTTAGTGGCAACCATCTGAATCCGTCACCTACCGAGTCAACATGATGCATTACTGACCAGTAAGAAATGTTGACCTCAAGGTCAATAATAGATCAAGCGTTATTACCTGGTGAAACGAGGAAATTCGGTTCCTTGTATTTCATTCCAAGTGAGACTACTGTTGATCCCTTGCCACCAACACCAATCTTGTAAAGATCATTGAGGTAAGTTCCTGGTCCAGGGGCATCGTTTCCAAGCATCTCTTCCGACCGTCCTTTTAATGAAATCACCGGCTGTGCTTTTCGAACCCTGTCCAACGTTTGATTGGTTATTTGATACTGACCTGGACCAGGGTTAGTATTCTTTAAAACATGAGCATTACGGGCGCTCTCCCCGGGCCTGTATGTGAAAGTCCTGTAGGATTTATCTCTGCCAATATCATAGTGACCTGGCGGAGGAATATTGTCAACAGGTTGTTCTCTTCGCCCACAAAAACTAAATTTTGGCTCATTCTTGTTTGCTTTGTTGAAAGAAAGCTCTGGATTGTAATGTCCAGGGCCTGGGATGTTTCCAGGGGTCGGCGACTTCAGTTTTCCACGGATTTTTGGATGCATGCAGTTTGATTTTCCAGTGCGTAGTAAATCAGCTGGGTATGAGTAGTGGGCTGGTCCGACCCCGCTACCTATTTTTTGCTTTCTTCTTCTTCCAATGAAAAAACCATGCCCTCCAAAATGTTCGCTAACAGTGTATGTCCCTGGTCCAGGATTTTCGTCAATGGGGAAATCAACCCTTCCGTAAAATGTTATACTTTTACGATCCGGAGGGAATTTCGGGTTGTATGTTCCTGGGGGTGGTACTTTACTTAACGGTAGCTCACTTCTTTTTATACCAATTGTAAAATTACTTGTTTCGTGTTTCCCATCTCGGCAAAGCTTTGGATCAATGTCATAGGTAGTTGGACTAGGTCTCGTTGGAAGTTTTTCCTCTTTTGGTAGACTGCGAATGGATATTGCTTTAGGTTTGTACATATCTTCTGGGTGATACTGAGCTGGGCTGGGAGTTTCATCTTTTGGTTCATCCCTGCGAGGTTGAATGCTGTGTTTTGCCCCCATGGCTTTCCCCGTCCGCAGCAAGTATGATACGTAAGTATAATCAGCTGGTCCTGGGTGATACCTCCCAAACCCGCACTTTGGCCGTTCTCCAATGGTGAAGGACAAACTCTTGTTGATATGTTGTGGGTTGTAATGTGCAGGACCTGGACCGTCTGGAATGGGTTGTTCCAGGCGCCCCTTTATAGTGATGTGAGGCCCGGTGTGTCTCCCTGTACGGTACAATTTGTCGTCGTAGGCGTAATGGGCGGGACCGGGCAAATGACGTGGGCCTCTTACAAATCTTGCCATTGCCCATTCCACACAGAATTTGTTTGTTTTCTTGGTACTTACATTTCACTTTGAATCATATAGTTAAAAGTCACACAAAATGGTTTACGTTGTTTGCTTCTGTAAAGGATAATAATAAGAGCACCATATTGGAAAAATTTAAAAAGGTTTAAAAATTCAATATCTGAAATGCAGGTTTGCTGATAAATTAAGAATTGTGGAATTAGGTATTGTAAACTGTTTTATAATCGCTGTATCATGTGGAATTTTCACTTTAAAAAAAATCGGCCGAAATACAAGACTGGTGGCACAACATTGCATTAATTAAATAGTGTCTGAACTTGTGATCGGGCCCAACCAAACCTGAAGCAGGGGAAGCATTTTGTGCCGTTTGTAAAAAAATTTTCAATTTTGTTTTATTTTTTTTTCACCAGATTGGCTGAAAATATTTTTTAAAAAAATTCTTGACAAAAATTCTCCCTACCTTTCTACACGAGATTTTCTTTGTTGCTAAGGTAATCAACCTATCAGTGACGTTTTGGCGCGATATTATTGCTATTATTGCGTCATCAGTATACAGTGGACAAATGACGATGATGCAATCTATTCTTTTACAGTAACATCACAAAACATTGCGAGTGGAGGCAGGGGAGGGCAATACCTCCATATTTAGGTTACTTCAGCATGGCCTTCGGCAAAGGAAAAAAAAACTGAAAAGATTGTTTCCTTTTGAGATGGGACGAGGATGATGACTTTCTAAACATTGTCAGCTATCTTCTCGAATTGAACAGAGGGTGGGTGGGGAGACTGCCAATTTCCAGATATATTTTTTATATTTTGTTCAATTCGCTTACATTTTGAATCAAGGCGCAAACTTAAAACACAAAATAAATCATATCATTTTATAGGCATTTTTTTTTTCAAATATTTATTTAATTATTTGTGTATATTTCTATAAACAATTGCAACAAAGCATTTGTATGGAAGATTTATTTGTTCAAAACTGAACATCGTAAATCGCAAAATAGTAAAAAGCTTCAACTGTTTTGTTCTGAATTAACAATATTAATTAATTATTTATTTATTTGTTTGTTTTTTTTTCTTTTTTGTTTACAATAATTTTTTGTATTCCAGGTCCTGTTACGAAAAAAGAATCGCAAATTTAAATAAAATCATCAACAATGGTTTCCTCAATACTGGAATATCGACAGAATCTAATCAATCAACATTTTCAAATAATTTTCTTGTCACTTGCGGGTATCTATTAGTCCCTGGCAAAGCAATAAGAAAAACCCAACAAGTGTTTAAAAGTACAGCCAAGGGTCTATTAAAACCAAAACTATCATAAATCCCCCCCCCCTAAAAATGCGGAAAAAAGCGGTTTAAGTGTTTGCATTCTGGTAACGTTGGCATTCATTAGAAGCTGGTGCACCATTTTTTAACAGAGCGGGCACCATGTTCATGCTTTCACGGCGTTGTTGGTATCAGTTCTCTTTGGAAGCGGCTAAAAACAGACAAAGATAAAATATAATAAAATCAACCGTTCACCCCAACCCCTCCCACCTCCACCCCCCCTTTCTCAATTAAAATGTGATTCGATTAGGCGGTATGGTATTTATGTCACTTCTTTAAAGTCAATGACGCTGCTACGCTAGTGGTTTAGGCATTGGCTGCGTTGCACCCCAAAACCCCGTCCACCCGTCTTATAAAATGACGCAAAAATTCAGGATTAGGCGGTTCAAAATATCAATCAGCCTAAAACCGAGTTGTATTACAAATCCATCCTGAATCCTCTCGAAAGTTTAACTAAAATACTTAAATCTCATTTAGTTGATTCTTACTGCTAGTTTTAAAGAAATTAAACAGAAAAAATATTGACTACAAAATGGAAACTCACATTACGCTCGGGAAATTTTGGAGGGTATTCTTCTTCGATACGAGCTCCCATTGTAAAGGCTGGCGGTCGTCGCTTAGTGGCGTTCGCGTCAGCAAATCCATACCGACCAGGACCTGGTGTCTACAGTCAAATAGCGACTTGATTTTAAACATCATTCAAATAAAAATTACGAACTATTTTATAGTATGTTGCTATCTGCCGTAAATCAATTATCACTGCTCTTTGCTTGGAATGTAATCCTTAATTTTAAGAGAAAGTTAATCGCAGGCATTCGCCAATCTAATTACAAAATGAGCTAATTTGACGAAGTTCCCAAAGATTGACAAAGATAATAGATCATTATTTTTGTAAAAGGCTTTATTTTGCCAGTTAAATGCCCTTTTTTGTTTTATTTTTCACCAAAAATTTAACGAAATATAAAAATCCGCTGTGGAAAAAAAAACTCACATCGCTGGTTTGATTTTTGTCTTGTCTCTTTCCGATGGTGTGCTGTGGTAACTTTGGTTTTGTGCTCCTTACCGTATCTCCAAGCATTGGATCCGGATCATAATGAGCGGGTCCTACAACCAAATTCCAAGTTAGTAGCACCGAAAGCATCTACAGTCTTCTCCAACATTTTTATTTTGTCGGTCGTTGGGATTTGGTGTGTTATGGAATTCGAAACAATCTCGATGTTGCACAGACATTGGAAATGTTAGACAGACGTCGGAAGACTGAAGTGTAGATTATTGGCCACAGGTAATTATTGGCTACAGGTAAGTTAAAATATTTTACTTCTCCTATTTTGCTTGTTTTCTAAAAGACCAGTCGTGGTTTCTATTTCCGATGTGCCATATTAGCTTTGATGTCAGGAGAATGTCAACAAATCAACGCAATGAAAACAAAATTTTGAAATAAACAACGGGTCAGTTCGGTTGGCTGACCGGTGTACAAAAACAAGACTCGCGATAATCGATTCGTTACGCATATTATAAGACTGAACATCTGATTTCTGTGATACGTTAACCAGGCCCATTGTTTCAATTACCTCACAACAGTGTTAACTAAAAAAAGCTGGTTACCTGGTGACGAGTCAAACTTGCCGCCGCCGGGTCTACCACGGAGAGTGGACGCCGGTCCCTTCCCTTTCAAGTCTTGCTTGTCGAGATCTGGTAGATAGGCACCCGGTCCAGGAGTATCGCTAACTGTGCCCCGTTCGGCTCGACCTCCCATTGAAAATGCAGGCTGGGCCTTTCTCGTTTTGTCATAGATGCGATTGTCAACATTGTAATCGGTAGGGCCTGGATTCTTTTCGTTGACGACAAGGCTTCTGTCTAGTTTTCCTGGTCGATAAGTATAGGCAGGGACTTTTTTCTCTGATTTTGGATCGTAATGGCCGGGACCAGGATTTTCGTAAGATTTTGGAGCTTTCACTTTTTCTCCAATAGTCCATGAAGGTAACGCTTTACCTCGAGGGCTGTTTTCGGGCGAATACTGGCCCGGCCCAGGGTTGTTTTGAACATTATTATGTTGAGTCTTTTCACCAAATGTGAAGTTTGGACCCGTGTTTTTCCCAGTATTTAGTAAATTGTCGTTTATATCATATTCCCCCGGACCTGGTACATACGAACCCTTGTTGTCTTTGGGTCTTCCTCGCATTTGGAAGCCGCCCCTTGGCGAGCCATCAGTGACGTCATAAGCCCCAGGACCGGGGTTGAAATCGCCAACTGGACGGTCTATTCGACCATGAAAAGTGTACGCTGGCTGGCCTTTTTTCATCTGGTTGTAGCCATGCTCAGGACTGTCATAATATCCGGGCCCGGGACTATTGTCTTTGCGTTTATCCTCCGTTCTTCCGCGTATAGCCCACTGTGGGCCCGCATTCTTACCAGTGCGCCCTAATCTGTTGTCGTACACATAATCCGCAGGCCCTGGATTGCTTTCACTCTCCTTTTGCTTTATTTTTGTACCAATTGTAAATCCCTTTGGTTTTCCGTAATCAGGAGTGTACGACCCAGGTCCAGGATTGCCATCTTCAAATTTCCGTTCCGCTCTGCCCGCTATAGTGTAAGCCTTGGCACCGTAACGGAATTGAGGATCATAGGCCCCTGGCCCGGGGTTCTCACGCTCCGGGGTTATATCGCGCTTCACGCCCATGCTGAATGCGGGTCCTCTTTGCTTCCCAGTACGCCCAAAATTCGGATCAAACTCATAATCAGCCGGACCGGGTCCATCTGGTGCTTTATTGTCCCGCGATCTGCCGGCTATTTTAATCGCTCTTGGGCTATGCCCATCAGTTGGGTCGTATGATCCAGGTCCTGGTATTTCATCCTTCTTTGGCCCCTTCGGTTTGCTGCCAATTGTGAATAATTTGGTGTCGTTATTCCAACTGGGATTGTATTCCCCTGGGCCTGGATTGGTGTTCAGTGGTGCATCGCGCTCTTTTCCTTTGAACGATGGCGCATTGATACTTCTCCTGGTAACATCGAATCCATGTTCTGGAGAGTAAGAACCGGGTCCGGGATTCAAGTTGCCGAATGAGCGACCATCGCGACCCCGCATTACAATAGCCGGTTTTGTGTCCGCACCTTGCCGAGTGACATGCGGGTCTTGTGCATAATCTCCTGGACCGGGTGTGTACTCCTTTTTGTGACTCCTCGGCCGTCCTCTGATGGTCACCATTTTGATATTTCGCGGTGTTTCGTTTTCATAATCTCCCGGGCCTGGAAGTTGGTCCCCTTTCGGCCCTGCAACTTTAGGCGCCATCGTAAATGCAGGAGGATTTTTTCGTGTCCGGCCGTCTGCATTTTGAGGATCATAGGCCCCTGGGCCAGGGCCTTCACTCCCGCCACCCTCTCGTCTAGAAGACATGGAAACAGCAGGACCCTTCTTGAAACCGCTTCGAGGATCATGATCGGCGGTCCCCGTCAGGCCAGGAAGTCCATATACTGGTCCAGGACTTATCCAAGGCATTTTCACTACATCAAGATTTCAGCTAAATTCAAGACCGAAGAAGCAAATCGCGTCTGATATTTGTTAATATATCACGACCAAAAAATCCAATTACTTTATCCCGTCACACTGTGCAATTTTCCTGTTGCTAGAATAACATTGAACATAAACCAGTTGCCGAACAACAGAGTGGTTTTGTGTAACTTCAAAATAGACAACTATGGGTTGGGTGTCTGAAGATATTTCCATTAAATATTGAAATTAGAGATCCGTACTCTTAATGGCTAATGACCCGGGGGCCCACTCTCATGTACTCCTCATTTGTCTACGGACTTTTCAATTACCATATTCAACTATTTGCACAGAAAGCAAAGGTCTGCTGTTAAGATTAAGTTCTTAAAATCTCAACCAGTTGCTCACTTATAATATACAAAGAGTGCTATCGCTCCCTCTCTCTTTCTCTCGTTATCCTGATCCGAGGCTGGAAAGGAGATAACCATGATTGTGTCCTCATTTTAATAAACAAAGTCAGTCATTTAATAGCACTTAAAAATAATGTATTCGGTGTTAATAAGACGGCTATTTGCTGGGCAAATCATTTATAGATTTAGTTATGATCAGTGGTGATCGCTAGCCAACAGCTTTTCCGTGTAAGTACATACTTGAAGCACTTAACCATAAACATACTGATCCAGTTTTTACGATAATCCGGAGACCATAAATGGATTGTGAGCTGAACGACACCTTTCACATAACGCGTGATTTGAAAAAATACGAATAGTACCAACCTTCCATAGTCGTTGGACCCTTCTAGTCATTCAGCATGCCACGATATAACCCTGAATGATAATCGCCTACAGTCAGCATGCGGTATGAATTAGAAATGGGTTCTATAGAGAAAAATAAGGAGGACTGACGTTGCGTATCCTTATGTATACTTTTGTCTCCACAAGATTGAATACATAATCAAGGTCAATCCGATTCTTCCTTTGCCCCTGTCACTCTTTTTGATCAAATCAAATAATTCTAGGCATATTTTTAGGCAGAGTAACCTAGCAATCTGGCGCAAATTGCAAATGGCGTGGGTTAGGGGGTTTCGATGCGTATTTTTTTCTTAAAAACTAAAAACATGTTTTGTTATAATCTAACAGAATAAAACGGACTAAAAACATGTTTGTTTATATTCCAACTAAATAAAACGTGGCGGAAATCTGCGATAATTGCTATTCTTGGACATCTATGACAAAATGATCTGCTATGAACGGAACCTTAGGACATTAATTCAAATTCATTTTTATTCAGTATTTATATTTTACCCGAGTGCCGGAATACATAGAATCCTATTTTCACATCTTTTTTTATTACTATTTAATTCATTTATTTTTGTGTTTTTTTTTATATCATCAATAATTCTTGACATTGAAATTTAAATTATTGGTATCACAAATTGCAATATTGATATCAAATCTTAATTCTTAATGTCAGAAATTAATTGCTGATGTCATACATTCAAATTTTGATACTAATACTTGTATTTCCGATGGCATTTATTGTATAAGTAATTTCAAAATTGTTTTAATGACACCAAGGAAAGATTTCTTGATAGGTTTAATTTGGAGATTTTAATGATATCAGTTATTGGTTTCATGAATAAAAATTCTTTTATGGATATCCACAAAACAATCTGACATATCTCATGTCAAAGACCAATAACTACTGGTTTATGGTCTTGCCCATATCTACCCCGATTCTTGATACCAATAATTGAATTATTGATATCAATAATTTAATTTTGAATATCAACAATTCATGCAGATGTTATTGCTGTTGAATTAGTCATATCAGCTACTCAGTTTTTGACATTACAAAATTTACTGACATAAAAATATAAGTATGTGTCAAGGATATCATTACTATCAATATTGAATTATTGATATCACTTATTAAGTTACAGTATTGATATAAAAATTCTACCCTTTTAATGAAATCGCTATAGTGAACTGAACTGAATTGATTTTATTACAAATCAACATCTGATATTACTAGAAAATTGTTAATATCAGAGCTGTTATTAACGATATCGCTAAATAAAAATAATTGTGAAAACGGCATTTCAGAAAAGTAGAAACATTCCACGCAGCAAAATGGCCGGTTTATATTCACTCGTGTTTATAAAATAGCCACTTGTCGTCCTGATAAACGAAGTGTCACGTAAAAGGTAGAAGATTAAAACAGGAGGTTTTAGTGAACAATTTACACGTTAGATATGTGACATTTATCATATCCTCTACATGTCAACTTAGAAACAGATCTACGCCAATATGGAATCTATTAAAAAGTAATTTGAAGCATGAACAACATCCTTTTATCAGCTGTCTCTGTTTCATTAAATGAAATGAGCTTAGTTTATTCGTTTTCTTATCACATCTGCATGAAAAGCTGAGTGGCGACTAAGAAGAGACAAGGCGTAGTCATCCGAAAGACCCACCACCCAACCCCCATCCCCTCCCCCTCTCCACCACCCTATATTCTTAGAATCTTGAAAACTAACATTGCCAAGTGCAGGAAACTTTTCAGTTTGTGTCGTTTATCGAGTAAATTGGCAAAGGCTTATATAACAAGTGTTATTCCTCTGAAAGGGGTGCAATCTGAGAAAAAGAAATCTTCTTTTCAAGCAGTTCCTCATCTATTAAACTTTTAAGGAACGAGATGTCCCTCAAATTTGCTAGCTGAAGGACCAAAATGCCAAATGCTTGATTTATTCTACATCTTTCGTTTCGCTAGACATCTAGATTTGATGAAGAAACACATATTCGAAAGAACGACTGGTTGGGTGCCCCTCATTCTTCAATACCAGCAAGGAAAACTGTGCAAATTACATGGTGTTTCGTAGTATTTTTAACCCTAAAGGTGTTTTGTGGGGGGGTTTTTGAAACAATTCAATACAATATCGGAGAGGCAGACAGACGGATGGAAAATTCGGTGGACAAGAGAGAAGGGCACGCGTCCTCTCCGTCGCACGGGATATGGTTGCCGTTGATTACATCTAGTATTATTACACCCCAAAAATGGCATTCCGCTGTGCAAACTTTTCTTTTCCTTTTTGTGACACACTTTAAAATTCATTAGATCTCTTGAACAGTTGCCGTTTTCTTGAGCAGGAGTATATATTTTCATTAGCTCACATTTCGCACTCAATTCATAGGCGTTCGTTTTCAAAATTAAGTGGGTATGCTTACGCATTTTAAGCAAGCTCTAATTTCTTATTGAGATCAGTGTTCTTATTTGATGCAAACATTCGTCTAAACAAAGTATAAAAGCATTTCAAATATAGGGGAAAAGTCAAGAAAAAATAGCTCTTGGTTTGTACTCGCTCTGGCTTAGAT
Organism: Protula sp. h YS-2021; assembly: GCA_949752745.1. NCBI lineage: Eukaryota > Metazoa > Annelida > Polychaeta > Sabellida > Serpulidae > Protula > Protula sp. h YS-2021. The sequence goes on from OX457025.1 coordinate 29,629,307, forward strand.
ACGACAGAAATTATCCTTCGCTTTGCACTGAACTGAAGTTATCTCTGAGTTTGTTTCAATAGAAATAAGTAGCTATTACAGATCAACTTAAAACAATGTTTTTTTTTGTAATTTCGCTTGGTGCATTTCCAACAATGTAGATAACGCCGCTTCTAATTGAATAAATATGAGATTGTAAACCACTGAAGGACATTTGAAATGGATGTGTTCTTAAAATGTATGTGTAATAATGTTGATTTATTATTTTATTTCTTCATTTCGAAATCCAAACATGTTACTAAAAGGCTGCTAATAGAAGTTTTTTTTTCACAAACGAATCAGTCAAAACGTCTTCCTTTTTCGGCCGGTTTGTCACGTGTCAAGTTGCCCTGGTGGTGGGAATTTTAATCGGGAACTGATCCAGCTCCAAGGCTTTGATTTGCAACACTTAATTGTCAGAAGTTTTGTAGTTGACAAGGACAATTTGGATATTCACAAAAAATACCTGTTAGCCATTTCCAGTCCCTCTCTCTCGAAAACAAAATGAGAGGCAGTAGGAGAAACATATTTCTGAGCCGCTGTTGGCCGACACCCCGCTCCCCCTCATTAGAAACATCACCACCCTTGCTTTCACACCATACTACACAACTGAGCTTAAAATCCAACGCCTGCCAGCCAGCACCATACGATGGTGAAGAAGAACACTTGTCATTAATTCCAGTTATTTTACAAAAATAATCGAGATCGCCCGGCGATTCCGAGGTCGAACTTGTTTATTTCTAAAAATTCCGATGACCCAGCATTAGCATAAATTCTGGTTTCATATTTAAAAAAAAACGTACGACACAACAACTACATGTTAAGAATTTGCTATTTTGAACTTCCGAAATTTTAATTGTAAGAAAATGCGACCGCCAAAGGGCTAAGCGCTGAATTCTCACTACTTTTTGTGCTTTACTTTAAAATTGCGTACAGAAGACGATTTGAAAAAAATTCTATTTTTCATGTGAAATCCTCGGATACGACTGTGGTGGCCTTTTTTTTTGTATTGCAATTTTGGTTACCCTACCCTACATTAGTCAGTGTACCTTTCAGATGTTAACTTATGCTAATTTTGCATGAATAGTTGTCGATTAAGATGCCAGTTTTATATCAGCGCGTTTTTTAAGAGGCGGAGTTCAGCTGCTCTTACTGCGGTTTGTCCTGGACTTAATCTCGCTAATGTCCCCTGACCACCACAGACACCACATTGTCTAACCATCACCCATTTGTCATTTTGGTCACAGAGGTAATGAAACATCCAAATCTTATAATAAATATAAATGTTTTTGGTACATTTTTTTTTCAATTTGCCAGTTTGGTTATAATTATTATATGATTTCAAAATGTGTGGAATTTTTCTCGACAAAACTGCCAGAAACATTTTTAACGATCCCGTATTTGTAGCTGGTAGTTTGATGCGACGACTACACAGTCAACAAGAAAAACGCTTTTATTTTCATACTTATTGTTTTTTTTTTATTTTGATCTCATTTGTTTTAGTTGCTAATCGATAATCAATCAATGACAAAATCAAGGACACGCGCAGGTGTCGAACATGGAAACAACACAACAACAACTACACAAAAGTAAACATCTTGAGTTACAGTTGATAATAATTCAAGGCACCGGGGGGGGGCTGGGGGGGGGGGGGAGAACGAAAACAAACTAGAATTTTAGTATTTTCTTCACAAACAGATCTACTTTACTTACCAGCGCCTTTTTTACGGGAGGGATACCCCATCAAAAGTACACTATCCGTTCTAAAAGGCAATAGGTACAAACTCGAACGAAAAAAAAAAACAACAACCACCAACATATTATTATATTTGGCCCAATATTATATAGAAAGTGATTCGCAGGCGTAAAAAAACACAACATACTTAACGAACACTACCAGAACTAACAACTTTGGCTGCTCCATAAATAGTCCCGTCGGAGGACAGCAGTCCGGCTGCACCCAGTCCAAACTGACGCCGGGTACATTATTCCCGGAAATCGGCACCCCATCCCCTTTATCCGCATCTTCCCCTCTACACGAAAGCCAACTTTATAAGAGCCCTAAGAAGCCAAAGGAGAAAAATTTTGACAAATTACAAACATAAAGGTTAAACTAAGAGCTTTCAGCTATATTTAGTTTCTTTTTTTAATTCCGTTTGGAGAAAAAAAACAACAGAAATGCATCAACTTAATGAATGTTTGCGTCGTTTTTACCACGTTACCACAACTCGTTCATAATCCGATTTTTCTTTTAGTTTTGGCACATCATGAATTTCTTACTGCAAATAAGGTTTTCATTTGATAACTCAAATCTGCGATCTCAACTTTTGCGGCACAAAAAATACACGTTTCATTTTAACAACAAAAAAAGGCACTTTTCGAACTGCAGAATACCGGATACTAAAATATTTGGTATTAATCCAAATACTTCAAATCGAATAACGGATTAGTTCGAGTTCCAAACGGAATTATCGAGTTCTAATTTTATTCAAATTCCAATCCAGTTATCCCGAGTTTTAATTTTCGGAATTAGGACGGGCACTGCTAAAACACCAAAACTACATCAAACACAATCTTTCAAATAAATCCAAAGTAACATCGTTTGGGAGGGAGAGGTGGAGTGGGGGCGGTCCAATGTATGTGCTGCTTTCAGGCTTGTTTACGAGTATTCTCTGATGTGTTGATATCGTTGTCAAATGGTTGCTATTGAGAACGTCATCCTTCAAACGCCTTGACACTGTTGAAAGGATTTTTTTTTTATATATGTATATATTTACAAGTCCTCAGACAAGAGTAATCTATGTTTAATCTGTTCATAAATTAGCACCCAGTCTTCACAGACACAGAGTTCTACGCAAGCATGAAGTTCTTAACTGTGGCACATTCCCTAGACTCGCTTTATCGCTGCCCAATCATGAAGCTGAATTGGCATCGGTCTGGCCTTTTTCGTGCTACCGACCTTCGTCTGGAAGAAGTCTGCATTCCTCAAACAGAAACTTGTATCGAAATTAAGAAAAACAAATAATTCTTAAATTTAACCTCAACCATAAGAAAATGTAATATTTTTTACTGAATTATTTTATATACATTTTTCAGAAATATTCACTTGCACTTAAACAAGACTTCCTGAGCAAAAACATGGTAACATTATGCAAATGCTGAGATGTCATTGGTGTGACGCGCTGAACCCACACAATACGCCCATGCACATGGTCATACTCACGTGATCTGCAACTTTCGCCTTTTAACTTTTTACCGTTTTTTTTTTCAACCACATAATTTTTTTTTTTTGTTTAACACGAAACACAATCTTCTTGCAGGTTTCCTTCGAGGAGTTGTTTTTCTGTTTGTTTTTTTGTTTTTTTTTTTGTTCTACATTAAGAATTCGCAGTCCATAAAATGCACTTGTTTGTGGCAGTCACTCTCTCCCTTCAAAACGCCTCAGTAATTTCAAAATTAAAATTTTCTCCTTTCTTTGTTATTTTTACTTTATTATTTTTCTCATTAGTATTTTATATCCAGAATTCCGACGACTGCTCGTTTGACTTTTGACGCGATCCACTGTTACTGGTTTCAAGCTTTCATTCAACCAATAGTAGCCTCATAAATCTTCATCGCATCCAAATGTTCAACGCACGAGATCTTTTCTTTTGTCATATTTTGGAAGACAATTTAACCGCAAATTAGGGTCCTTTCCCTTCCTTCGGTTCGTGAGAGCATTACAAAAAGTTTTCTACACTCATGGCTGCATTCTGCAGGAAGCATATTTCTAAGATCATTATTGTTTGCAGTTCTAATACTTGTTTATAAGTAATACTGCTTTCAGCTAACTTGTGATTTTCACTATGCTATTTAATGTTTCAGCTAATGCACTCGATGTGATTCAAGACATCTTTAAGAGTTTAACGTCTTCATCTGACGCTTTTGTTTATTTATTTATTTTCGTATTATTTTATGGACATTCCTATTTCAATTTTCACCTCATTTTAAAACAGTGACAACAAAATCGCCTAAATTTAATTCTAAATCCTTGCACTTTTGCAAAATTTGTTTCACATTTTCTTCCTTCCCGCAAGTGGCTTCCATCAGCAAATACTGAAAAAGATTTAACCAAATACACCATTCAGTGAATTCTCATTGCTCACGTGTGCGTTTTGATCTATAGATTTCAATTAATTACAATCCCAGCCACAAAGCCAGTCAATCAATCACTCACATATCTGCTCACTGCTGGGCAATCAATCAGTCACACATACACTCCAAACCAGTCAATCAGTCACACGTGCAATCTGAACCTGTCAATCAATCACGCAATCTATGGCAGCCAATCGATCGGTCATACACACTCCAAGCCAGCCTATCGATTTGTGAGACATACACTCAAAGAAAGCCAATTAATCCGCCACAGGTGTACGCACAGCCAGTAAATCAATCAGTCAGTCAAACATACATTCAGCTGCCCAATCAATTAAGTCACACATACACTCAAAATCAGTAAATCAACCAGTCACACATACACTCCAAGTGAGCTAATCAACCACTCACAGGCACACTTCAAGCCGCAATTATAAGTCACACATACACTTCAAATCAACAAATCAGTCAGTCACACGCACACTTCACTCTTTTCTTAAAACTGCCAATAAGCCTTTCAGTACCGGCATCTAACCATGCAACTGGCCTACGCCACTTAACCACTGCTGATGTGCAACGTCACCTGCTGTGATAGAACAACTGAAAACGCTGTCAGTGACGTCATGCACTCTAGCGTGACCAACTATGAATGACATTGTCTTACATTACCAGCGCGGCAAGCACACAGACACGTCAACGTACAGACATGTAATCACACAGACACGCCACCACACAGACACGTCACAACACAGACATGTCAGACACTTGACTGCCCCGACATTACAAGAGAGAGAGAGAGAGAGAGAGAGAGAGAGAGAGAGAGAGAGAGAGAGAGAGTGAGTGAGAGAGAGAGAGAGAGAGAGAGAGAGAGAGAGAGAGAGAGAGAGAGAGAGAGAGAGCAACGACAGCGGGTACCACGCTTCTCTTCCGGCAGAAAACCGGGAAAAAATGCACTATAAAATAGCCACCGAGTGGTCCAACACACACAGTATTTGTTCCTGATCATAAATGGACTAAAGACAAAATGGTGGTGAAAAAAACTATTACAACAGGCACATCCGGAACACCCCTTTCCTGTTTTTCTGCTCGAAGTAAAATGAGATTAAAGTACTCTAAAACTGTTTACTCAAAGAAAATATGGACAGCAAGCTCTCATTTTTTCTCCTGATTCAGATTAACAGAAATTTTCTGTTTTAAATGAGCCGGTATCCAAACTTTTCCCGACTCTTATTTTGACCTGTTCATACTTAAAATTAATTTATCAAAATTTCGCAAAAAAATTGAGACGTTGCAAAAACACAAGATCTTGTGCAGTGACTTTTCTGATCAATTTTGTTTCTTTAGGCAAAAACAAAAATATGCGGAAAGCTGATTCGGTGTAAGGTTGTGCTTTTTTTGTGAGCATACATAACACAAACATTTCATCACACAAAAACGTGCTTTACGAAGAAATACAAGGTGCATATGTCCCTAGACGCCGCCCCCTCCCCCCTCCCCCCCGGCCAAAGCCCACATGTCGTAGCATGAGCCCGACACACACATTTATGACCTTTCTGGAAGAGAGGCAATACATACCCTTTCAAGAGATAAGAAAAATACACCAATAATATTCGTTTTGCCAAAAAGAATCTGAATTCTTGTGGTTAATGTCATGTTATCTGTCGATGTTGACGAAAAAAAAAAAAAGAAAAAAAAAAAAGGACAAATACCAACGTCCCACATCAATACACAACCTGTTTATATACAAACTGAGCACAAGCCTTTCCCAAAGGTAATCCAGCGATATCTACACGATAACCAAATCTCAACAACGTACCATGTAAACAGCTTGTTTTAAAAATCCTTTTAAGTAGAACTCATAAGAAAATCTAGCAAAATACACTCTCGGTAATTTCTAAAAAATGTAGATTTACCATCTTTTGCTTTATTGTTTCTTTTACATAATAATAATAATAATAATAATAATAATAATAATAATAATAATAATAATAATAATAATAATAATAATAAATAAACAAATAAACCGTAAGAGTTAACCAATCGTCAAGACCGATATCTGAACTCTGGTCGGCATTTTGAAAGAAGGTAAATTAATAAAATTTAAATTAAACTAGAAAGAGAAAATTGCACGTAGCAGTGGATGCGTTAATTACGTTTGTCCACAGCCACAGCGAATGGGGGACAGCCTGGGTTGCCCTGCGATACAGTCTCAACACCTGAAGATAGAAGCCGCAACATTAACCTGTGTGTGAATCGATTGAAAGTCAGTATTACGAAAACAAATCGAAAAGTAGTACGTGATCGCATTTTTTGTTTTTTTTTCTGTATTTTTTTGTAAAGTGATTATTGTCTTTTTATGTATAATATGAAACAATATCAAGTGTCTCATGGTGAAATCAATGCAAACGCCTCACCTCCCTGGGACTGCTGACGTCACTAGCCACCAATAAGTGCCTGAAATCAGCACAAAACAGACACACCGGACAGCCTGGTCAACTTCTCACACGTAAAACATCGCGCCGAGTGCAAGCCGACTTTAACGCATTTACAACACACTGTCAATTATCGCCCGGACTGTTGAAGGACAGGAAGGAGGACGGGGGGTGGGAGGAGGGGAGGAGGGGAGGGGGGAGGTGAGGAGGGGACGGGGGAGTGGAAAATGAGAGCATCACGGTGTCAGGGCAGGTTCGATCTTCAGAGTCACTTTATCCTTCTTTCGTGCAAACAATGCTCAGCAAATCTGCATATATACAATTATTTTATGTGACAATTTCACCAGGAGCTGCCAGCATATTTTCAGCACCTCTCTAAACTCAAAGCCAGTCAAGCAACCCTCCCAATACCAACCTTTCTCCGCTTCCCCCACCCCTCCCACCCTCACCCCTCCCCCACCCCACAGCAAAAAAAAATCGCCACCATCGTACCTGTACAAAAAAAAATCACCAATTTTTAAATCACATACTCATCAACAAAACAAACCTGCAGTGACTTTCGAACACAACAAGTTACTCACAGTTTCCACAGCGGTAGGCACTGTTTGTGGTCCTCCAGGGCTACTCGACTCGTGCCCAACGCCAGCGTCTTCGCGCCATAGCCGTAGAAATATTTGCAAGCTCTGGAATGCAAAACAATATGTTTCTGGAGTATAGAACAGTATTTTTTATTATTATTATTATTTATTTATTTATCTTTTTTTTTTTTTTTGCTGACGAAAAAAAGAAAGTTATTTTTCCAGGTAGTTCACTGTGTAATATCTTCAATACTTGAAGGATTAGTTATGCAACAAATGTAAGATGCAGCTTTTAGGTACAGCAAAACATGAGCTCTACATCAGTGGGTTGCGTAATTAATGATGTAACAAGCAAGATCAATACTATGACAGAATCAGAAACAACAAGTAAATGGCAAATACAATACTATCACCTGATTATTAGCCGAACATTATCCGGCATCATCCTAACGAATTCCTCGTAGGCTTTCACCTTGTCATCCGCTTCCAGGCACGCAATATAAAACTCTATGACGTCACAATGGAAACTATAATCCAGCCAATGACTGTCTGGGTTACACGGAATTGGGAATTTGGTGGGCATGGAGACGAGACATTGTTTGACTAGAGTTGTAAAATGCTGGAATCTGTTGGCCAGCTGCAAGGTTTGGCCAGTTTTGCGCCGTTCCGCTATTTTGCCTAGTTCTACCAACTCCTTATGGCTGTGTCTCAGGTAACTGCAAATAGAAGACAAGCCAACACACTGATCGTCAGAGGACAGAGCAGTCAGCGCGGTAAAAAAAAAAAACAGGACAGTTTCAAACTCTCGTATAAAAAAAAACTGCACATAAACATTTTCATTTATATTTAGTGATTTTCCAAATGAAAAAAATTCAGAGAAAATATCTGGCGCTTAGACTGAAAACTGAAGGGAAAAACCAGTAAAGAAGTAGTACGTAAAATCCCAGCAAGCTGAATAAAAATTTGATTCAGTCGCAGTGATATCTAAGGAATTATACTCCAAATCGTTTCGAAAAATATAAATGACGGCTTTTATTATTATTCTTTTTTCTTCACTTTCTTTTTGGCACTGCTCATACAAAAAAGATATATCACATTTTAGTGATATAGGTAGGCATTTCTTAAAATTAACAATCAGGCTTTGCACTGGCAAATCAATGTGCAAAACGTCGAAAACGTTCGAAATTTATTCTACACTGTTCTAGACGTGGTGCGGGTTGTGGGGGAGAAGGGGGGGGGGGGGTGGGCGAAGGTGGGAAACATCTTAAGGACAGAAAGTACAAAAAAGCACGGACACGAGAAAGGTTTATGCTGCTCGGACGTCAAGTTTGGAAGTAGAGGACGACATAAACAGCGGATTGAACGTCGGCTAAAGCATTGACTTTCTGCTGCAAACTTCGCAAACAAAATGGCCGCCTCACCAGCGCCAAACGAATCGCAGATCTCGTACGTCCACCAATGACGTCACTGCGGCCTCGTAACACTGGCTGACGTCCGACTGGAAACCTTGCAGATCAAGGATCAAACTGGAAAAAAAAACTTTCTTTTATAGACCACGGACACGTCGAGTGCAGCTTGGGCAGCACACAATCTTCTAACGTAAAGCCATCAAACGGAGGTGTCGTTTGTGGCTGTTTTAACACAACTTAAGTAACTGCAGTTTTTTGCTTTCGTTGAGCCACTTTTCTCATCAATTATTGGTTCTTGAGATTATGTTAATTGTACGAAACGCCACGTGACTTCTCATGAAGCCAAAATCAAGTTTACCTAAAAAGAGAAGACTTATAAGAACTTTTGTTTGCAGTTACCAATAGGAGGCCCACAGATATGGCAGCTGGTCTTTGATCTGTTCTTCACTAATGTTTTTGTTGCGTTCAGGCAGCCGGCACTCAAGAGGCAAAGGCTGTCTCAACAGCTTACTGTCAACAGTGAAACATAACACAAACTGTTAGGGTTAAAACTAAATATACATTCTTTTTCTTTCTTTCTTTTTCTGGTTTGCTATTTATTTATTATTTTTTTTTAGAAGTGTGTAGTTTTTTTTTTACCTGCTGATATGGCTTTTGGATCGATTGGTTTTTAGCTTTGTTTACTTGACGATTGTGTGACAAATTTTTTTCTTCAGTTTGAGGCCAGTAACCACTCGATTGGTTGAGTGAAAACTGGAATCAGCTCCAACACGGAAGTCTGTTTGTGTTCTATGTTCTAGTAACTTCATAAACTGATCCAAACCATTCAGCTTCATTTCGAGCGCAGCGGACAAGATTCGATGCCTTTACAACAAATGCGGAAGTGCGGAAGGCGGAGGAAGAGGGGGAGGGGGAGGGGGGAGAGGGGAGGGGGCAGAGAAATTATCTGAACACATGCACACCAGTAGAGCTGATTGGGATCCCAGCTGTCACCGTCGGTGATGTCAAAGAATCTGGCGGGCACTCGTTCCAGACACTCCAGGGCGCCGTCTGTCCTCCCGGCCGACAGCACGACGCACGCCATCTGGTAGGCGACTTGTACGTCGTGCGGTGCTGCTTGCTGCATAGCCGCACCATGCATCTGCAATGAACGCAAATAGCCGCACCGCTTGAGAATGAGGAAAGGATTGCAAACCATGACTCACAACAAACTTTATTCCACCAAAACAACTTCAACGAATACAACTTTTAAATATAATCTAACGACTAGACCCTGTCTGAGTGAGGAAAAGGTTAACGCAAATTTGCAACACTTTTCGGAAAGCTTCCCGACGTCATCAGCATTTTCAGTAAAGATTGTGAAATTACTAGTTTTAATTATTTTATTTTATTATTATTTTTTTTTTTTGCGATTTGTTGAGTGGCCTACGGAAGTACTCGGAATGCTACAAAGTGACCTTAGGTCTATTTTGAGTGTGATAAATTATCTTCTAATATACTGCGGAAAATAATTTATCTTGAAGTCTTGCTTTTTAACAGTTCTGTACTTTGTATACGAACTTGCAGTTGGCGTTCAATGTCGTAAACTTGGGAAGCGACATCAAGCGGTAATTTTTGAAAACACAATGGCTGAGTCTCCTCTTGCAAAGACTTGCACTCGTTCTCAAGCGCTTCCATTCTGCCAATGGAATTTCACACAACATGTGAATGACACTGAAAGATTCAGGCTCGTCATAAATAGGGAATAAAATATTAGATTTGTGACGTAAGCATCTCGGTAATTGAAGAAAACACAACACAAACATGCATTACTATTGCGAAATATACCAGTAATCTTTCTTAATTACCAAGGACAGAAAATAGTGTTAATACCGAGGCTCAAGATGATGGCTCAATCACACTCCTTCCCACCCCCCCCCCCCCCACCCTCCCCCTCCTCCCCAACCCATTGCAACCCTTCAGGTATTTTCTCTCACGAAATCAGCATGACACTCAGTTCGACCAACCTTCCATCACATATATGGTACTGAAGCAGTGTTTTGTACAGAGGTACCAACGCCTCTTCGTTGCCCTTGGCATCCCGGTGCGTACTACACTTCTCAAGGACACTTCGGATTGTGGCTAAATGTTTGTCTCCTTTTGATCTCCAGCTTATCACAAATGGCTCCTGAACATAACGCAAGGACAGAGATTTATTACGGGGGGTGTGGAAGCAAGCAAAGTAAAATGAGACAACACCCAGCATGAATGTACGACAGAACAGTTAAGATTATAATCAAGCTTATTCCAATCATTTCACACTTGCCGAGTGAAGGAAGGGTTATCCACGAGCAAAAGCTCACCGACGGTTCACCGGTAAACAATTATGTGAGTTACGCCCAGACGTAATTACGTCAGCACTATGACACACACGTATGCACCTCACGCACCCTGCTTTCTGATCCCTTATTTTACACACGTTTTCCAAAAGATATTATAGATATCATTAGTTATTAATTAAAATCAATTTGACATTATTTTGAAACTGGAGAAATAGCGGGGAGAGGGGGGTGGGGGAGGTTTGACATTTTCTCACCTTATTTACGATATGCGAGGGGACTGAGGTGGCATCATCGAAGAAATCACGTGGCAAGCACCTGCACTCGAGTATGTGAACGTAACACATCCCCAGCAGAACTAAATCAGGCAAGGTCAGCCAGCTCAGCTCGCTCCTGACCTTCTCCTGTCACACAACACGTCACGGTACACTCCTGACATGACTTCACAGTTAAATGTTCCCAAAAAGATAATAACTCTTGCGCTTACTTGGGAAGCCAAGTGATGCTCTAGGCGATAACAGTTGACAGGGGGACATTCCGCCGTCAAACATTTAAAACAGCAGCAACAACAACAACAACAAAACAACAACAATAAAAACAACACGCAAATTACCCAGTGCAAATTAACTTCCAAACGTTTAGTAAATTTCCCGTTTTTTTTCTCTCTATTTTTTTTTCAGACATAACGGCACGTTGAGATACAACCACACACTATTTTCAAACGTTCCTTGCTTTCCACGCACCTGCAGTATCTGCACAGCTGTAGTCGTTCGTCCGGACAGTATGCACAGTTGCACACAGTACAGTATAATCTCCAAAAAGTGGTGCGACTTCACTTCCGCACTCTCCACGCAGTCGGCTGACGTCAGGTACTCTTCAATCTTCTTACAGTGCGCCTTCTTCTGGGAGAATGTCGGAAGCACGGTTAAATACTGAAAGCAAACATTCAACACAGTTGTCACACAGAACGTATTGGTTTGCCGAATCAAAATATAAGAACCATCTTTCAACCAGTGTGTGTAACTTTGTCCAAAATCAAACGCATTGCAATATTCTTGGAAGAGTTCTGTTCAGAAAATCATTCCTACCCATTAAAAAAAAAATCTGAATTCTTACTATAAATAGCATTATACGTATTTAAAAGAAAAACCTTATTTTGTTTAATTAATATTTTTCTTCTTTTACCTGAATCCACTTCAATCGTAATCGTATGCTTTATCCATATAAAACTGAAGAGGCTTGCCTTCCAATGGAGCTCATACGAGGGCGCGTACTGTAGGCCCTGCCTGCAGAGCATCAGCAGCTCGGCTTTGTCGTTCCGCTGCGAGAACATGGCCAGGTAGTGCTGCCACAGCTCCACCGACGTCCTGTTCGCCTCCAGGGATCGCGATAGCACATTCAGCGCTTGGTCCAGGTTCGAATCCGGACTCCTACGGGAAGGAAATGTATCTCCAGCTAAATTCTTATTGCCATCTATTTTTGTTAACTGCTTTTGATATGTATGGCAGGGCGGAAAGGGATGGCACGGAATGACAGGGTTATACGACAAGTAAAGCAATGCTATACTCCCCACCCCCCCCCCCCGGCCAACCCCGCAACCCCTGTCACTCAGGCTAATGCCTGACGAAAGTTTAAGTTTTATTGAAAATGGGCTTACAATAATTTAGTTCTAGTTCTGGGGTGATGCGCTTACAGTTTTGGGATGAGCGCTTACAATTTTGTGGTGATGCGCCTTCAGCTTTGGGGTGATGCGCTTACAGTTTTGCGGTGATGCGCCTTTAGTTTTGGAGTGATGCGCTTACAGTTTTGGAGTGAAGAGCTTAGTTTTGGGGTGATGCGCTTAGTTTTGTGGTGATGCGCCTTCAGTTTTGTCGTGATGCGCTTACAGTTTTGCGGTGATGCGCCTTTAGTTTTGGAGTGATGCGCTTACAGTTTTGGAGTGATGCGCTTACAGTTTTGGGCTGATGCGCTTACAGTTTTGGAGTGATGCGCTTACAGTTTTGAGGCTGAAGCGCTTACAGTTTCGGCGCTGAAGCACTTACAGCTTGCGGTCGTGCAGCCTCTTATAAGCGAGCTTGAGCCAGAGACGGACGTTGTGCTTGTCCTCCTGCACGCCGCTCTCCATGTCCTGCACCTCGTCACAGCCCAGCATCCAGTACCGGATGTCCTCTTCCGACAAGATGTCATCCTCAAATATCTGCTCAAAAAAAGCCAGGGGTAGTAAGGAGCTTTGTTATTAGTTTGATTATTTTTATATTACTATTAGCATTATTATTGTTGTTGTAATTATTATGACTGGCATCTTGCTTAGGGCGTAATCAAACTTATGACACCTAAATGTTATTAATTATTACTATTACTATTATTATTATTACTCTTATTATAATTTTTTTTTCGTACTTTGAATACATACCTCCCCACTCCCCTGTAAAACCATAAAAATATCACTATTGTGTTTAAACAAACAATTTTTTATACTAAATCAAAGTAGTTTCTTCATTGTTTTTATTTCAAATTATTTCACCAAAAAAAAAAAAAACAAACAAAAAAACAAACAAAAAAAAAAAAAAAAAAAAAAACGTTCCAAGAATTCACCTTTCCAGTGTTGTTCTCGTCTGTTTCTTTGTCAAACAGGAAGGAATAAATACTCTCTTTGTCTGACTCCTCAGGCATTATCTGTCCGGGCCTCCATGCCCTCGCCTCCACAAACGTCGTGTGCGGCGGCACTGAGGAGACACGAAAATATGACGTCATTACCACGTCACTCCCACGTAAGCACACAACTTTTAATGTCTAATTGTCCAATTGTTTACCAAACTACCGTGATATATTATGAACAAAATACAAGTCGCATCCAAATGGCATATTTAACTCGATCTTTTGCACCCCTTCTCCTTCGTTGGCATTAAAAATCGGGGAGGGGGGAAGGGGTGGGGGGGGGGGGGGGGGGAGAAGGGCAGATTTTCGCGTTTCGTGACCTCGCTGACATGACTGACCATGAGAACACACTGCTGACTGTCCGGCACGGGATTCTGTGCTCTGAATGTCGTCACAAAAATGGGCGGGGGGGGGGGGGGGGAGGGCGAGGGCGAGGGGCATATTACCGTGTTTCGTTGCCTCGTTGATATGACTGACCATGAGAATACACTGCTGACTGTCCGGCACGGGATTCTGTGCTCTGAATGCCGTCACAAAATTGTCTGAAACGAAGCAAATCGCAAGCTTGATATGAAACTTTGTTTAACTGCACCTCGCCTAATTTACTTACGGCATAAAATGGACGATAAAATCGAACACATTATTCAAACAGCACGTATTTATCTTAAGATTTTATTCAACACCTAAACGTATTATATTATCGCTAACATATTCATTTACACAAAATCAACACACATACAAGAACTCCTCAAAACCCACGCTCAAAACGCTGAATTGTTTTTGCTCTCGCGTGCAGATGATCTTGATTCAAGGTCGGGTGCCATCAATAAAATACACAAGCAAAATTCTGAATTTTTGAATGGTCCCTTAATGATTGTCAGCCCCTGGTGATTTCTGTATCAGATGTCAGTGATTACTGCACCGATTCATGCCATTAACTGAAAAAGTAAACACACTTATTTCTTTCGGGTAGACATCGAAGCTAGAGCCAGGTGGGACACCCGCGGCTTCCGGTGTGTACGAGGCCAAATCTTCTAACACCTCCTGGCTGCCCATACTCAGCGTGCTGTGGTGTTGCCTAAATAACAGAAGTCAACAATGTTAAGTTCTGTCCTCCAAATACACTTAACAAACGGCCATTTTCAAGACAACTTATCGGTGTATTTACGTCTGGAGGTCTTAGCTGGCGCAAGTGCGTTTGGGAGATTGCACAAAAACTTGGTACACTAGCGTGGTACACACATCCCTGGTTAAAGACAGTGAATCCAGTCTCATTAATACAAAAGAATTCACGCATACCGTTATACTGCCTTCATTTATATCAAATACAGACATCATACCATGGACATTTATCATCGTTACAAGTTCCCGTCAAGTCAAATCGACAAAACATTCTTCTGGGATGAATCTTGTTTGAAAATGTCAGGCTGCTTAAATTCAAACCGGCTTTCGTTCTATAGTATGGATTAAACCTGCCAAAAATACAAAGAATACAAGTTATATTATGACTGAAGGCAAACGTTTCCCCTCTCCAACACCCCCCCCCCCACTACCCACCACCCCTTCCCTTCTTTAAACAGCACGTTGCAGGCACAAACTATCAAGAATTAAATTATAAAATATATAAGCACTTCAATTATTATTATACAGATTTAAAGTTCGAACCCCGTACCTGTAGGACTTGAACCTAAGCAATGAGCTGGTGTATGCTTTCAGTGGAGGAAGATTACTGCCAGAAACCACACCAGGCTTGGAAGACAACTGCGGTTTGTACTTGACACCGGGAATCTTAACCAAGAAAATCAACATCACCACGTGACAACGG
Organism: Protula sp. h YS-2021; assembly: GCA_949752745.1. NCBI lineage: Eukaryota > Metazoa > Annelida > Polychaeta > Sabellida > Serpulidae > Protula > Protula sp. h YS-2021. Next base: position 29,644,679 of record OX457025.1, read on the forward strand.
TTCACAAATGAAGCAAGGACGTAGATTTCTCATTATTTCTTACTCAAGTCCACGTTTACTGCATACCTAAATATTACAACACACAGTCGCAATTCCCGTGACTTATTCGGCAGTGGACACAGTAGTCCTAAACATCTCAAGTTATTTCGTACCTTGCATTTACAAGCAATTATCAAAAACATATCATCCACATTAATCCTTGACAAGCTCATGCCCACGTACCACAGAGAGGTTGCTATCACAGCTTAACGGAGTGTCGCTTGACGAGGGTATTGCCTGAGACTTATTAAACCACGCATCCTTCTGCAGGTTTTCTTTCTGATAACACACATCAATAAAACATTGCTTATGTTGTGATCTGTCACGGTAATACATGTGTATACCTCCACTAATACCTCACACATCCCTCCAATCATTTTATGGCACTTCTTTTTTTTCTCTTGTTTTTTTTTTCTGCGACACCAAAAAGACTGAATGTAGGACAGCAGACAACTGGGGTTCACTTTGAAAACGGTAGATAGTTATCTCACTCATTACTTATTTCTATTTTTTATTCCCTAACACAGTACAACCTAACACAAAATTGCTCCCTTCTTTGAGAACTTACAAAATTACACTCATTCCATTGGGCGGCCAACACATGCAGGTAATCTGAAAATGTTAGCTAAGACATTTACCAATTTCCAGAGGTTGGTCAACACACTTAATTGTAATTTCCAGAGGCTAGCCAACTAGCTGCAGAGGTTACATGAATTCTGCAGGGTGGTCAATACATTTACATGTAATCTGCAGGTTGGTCAACACATTTGCATGTAATCTGCAGCGGTTAGCCAACACACTTACATGTAATCTGCAGAGGTTAGCCAACACACTTACATGTAATCTGCAGAGGTTAGCCAACAACACTTACGTGTAATTTGCATAGATTGGCTAAGTGCTGTCCAGTGGGCATTTTGAATGCGGAAATCGGCAAGGCACTTGGTTTGGGACTAGATTCACGAGACGACATTTCTCCATCACTTCTTCCGCCTACCGCTTGCGCTGCCTTCACGAACGATTCTTTCTTCGGCGAGTGGCGAATCGCCAAATTCGGTCTAGTTGACGATTCGTTTGCGCTATCCAAAATAGAAAAGCGGCGCCGTTTTCGAGCGATTTCCGCTGGTTCTTCCTGGCAATCCTGGACGGCATTCACAGTCATTGTCTCTTGTGTTTCAATGTGCTCGGGTTCCAGGGTCGCCGCCTGCGGTTTCGCTTTCGCTTTCTCCTTATGACGTTGAATGAGTTCCACATATTGTTTATGCAATTTCTCCAGCTGTATCCTTTCCTGCTCTTCGTCAAAGTCGTCGTGTTTGACCTTTTCTTCGCTCCTTTCTTCCTCTAAACTGCCCTCAACCATGCTCAATTTGCTGCCTGATGAAGGCGGAAGTCCCGAGTTTCTTTTCGGCGAATCAGCGACAGGCGCTGACACATCGGACGTAAATAAGCGGCTGTTCGCGGTCGATTCGCCACGTTTCAGACTTGATTCGGGGACTGATAAGTGCGACTGTGCAAACGGGGTGTAATTTAAGCCGTAAGTTCTTCGCCCAGCGTCTAACATTTCGTTCTGGAGATCTCGGAGTTTGCCATACCTGGCCTCTATTTGCTTTTCACACGCGTCACACTAAAAGCGAAACAAAAATCAAAATATTCGTTATGTTATGACACCAGGAAATTTATTCTTATAATTTCTTGAAATGACCAAGAAATTTGCAAAAAGACTGGACCTACCAAAAAAAAATTTTTTTTTCTTTTTACTGTTTCATTTTTATTTTCGAGATAATAATACTAATAACAGTCATATAACAATAATAACAATAATAATTATCATAATAATTATATTAAATAATAAGCTAAATAAAATAAATTCGAGGGATCTTTGGAGCCTTATTGTTCTCAAGAAATGAGATCCGTTACGGAACAGGCAGCCTTCAAGCTCTCAACGGATTTCACTGCGTTTTGCCGTCAAATTTATCAAAAATAATAAATAAATAAATCTCATGCTGTTTTTTGTTTTGTGCCGATCAACAAATTCGGACCATACATAAGCACCTACCTCGTTTAATTTTGAGCACACTTCTCCCTACATTCAAACACAACACAAGTTAAAAGCTTTGAAAATGTACCTTAACATTTAGAGTATCAATCTGTTCTATGTTGGCCTTGTGGATACGTCTGGTGGCAAGAAGTTGATCCTCAAGCTGCTTCATTTTCTGCTCTGCCAATGAAACCACATTTCTTTTCTTCGCCACCAGGGATTTTAACGTAGCTAAATTTTGCTGGTCTTGGTCCATCATTTTGCTGAAAACAAAAAATGTAAAATAAATAGTCCTTAAAACGGAAGTTAAGCTGTCAAGGTTTCTAATCCAGTCTACCAACCACGTGGCTCTTTGCTTACTCAATTTTTTATTTATTTAATTTCCTTTTTTTTTCTTCAATTTTGTTATAATTTTCTTGTTTGTTTTTTTTTAGTTGTTTTAATATCACTTCCTGTTCTTCTTTTATTATTATTTGGGGTTCGTATTAGAAGAACCAAAGTTTACTTTTGAAGAGTGACCCTGAGCTCCAGGCGGTGCACTTGTTTCCTCGCCTCCTCCACGCTCTGACGGGCTGCCTGCTCTGCTGCGTGTTGGGTCGGCTGCTTGGCTCTTAGCTTCTCCTCCCGCTTGCGGATCTCCTCTTTCAGCTCTTTATACTCCTGCACATACTTGCTGCCCAGATTCTTCAGGGCTTCCGGTGTCGTCGGGTGTGGCTTCTCCTGTTTGCTCTATACAGTCGTGTCGTTAAAAATCTCATTGTATTTTAAGTGCACTTTAAAGAAATGTCAAGCTTCATTAATATTTGACATTAATTTGCCAACCTCATTTTCAATGCAATCGCAAGATAAATATAGTATAACTGATTTCTATTTCAGTAATTGTACATTTGTTGACAAGGTCTTGGATTAGAAACATCTCTAAACATTCTTGAGCGCTCCCCAAAACTATGATCGGATTTAATCCTAGTCGCTACGTAGGTTCTTTAGTTTCGTTGTGAATTTTAAAGACCTAAGGAGGGGTGGAGGCCAGGGGCAGGGGTAAGGCAGAGGGAAGGAAAACGTATGCCCTTAGGTTTTTGCAGCTCAATTAAGTGCGCCAACAATAACAACCAATGGGCCCGAGAGGTAAAACTGGGCGCCACACAAAAAATAAACCCATCACACTTCGCCCACCAAGGACTCGCATCCCTCTATTTTTTTTTCAGTCAAGCCCTAGAAAAAAAATAAGGCGTGTTAAGGCGACGGGGTGCTTAAAGGCCTGAAGCCCTAACAACGCGTAGACATTACCCTCTCGACGGAGGCGCGCACATCCTTGAGGAAGGTGTCGAGACTGCTGAGGAAGCCTGCTTGGCTGCTAGTCTGCTGGGAACGCCCCGCCCCTTCCTCCTCGTCCGTGCTGTCGTCCTGTAGGCTGATCACCACTGGCTTCACTTTAGGTACGGACTGCAGAAAATGACGAAGGGACAGACACTGTGTTTTGCATGCGAGCGTCGAATTACAAGGAAACTGTTTAACGTTGGTTTTTAATTCAGGAGGTCCAAGAAACGCGAATAAATGAGAAACATCAAACGCTGGTTTGTCTTGAAATTAACACAAAAGCCGCCCTAAAAATCCATTGGAAGAAAATGTAAGCACAAGGCACACATTCTTCCTAATTGTTTTACATAAACGCATCGTAACTCACATAAATGGGACGAGCTATGGGTGGTTCCGTCGTAACAGCTTTCCGGTTCTTTGAGGTTTCTTCCTTCAACTTTTGTCGTAACTTACGTCTCTCTTTTTTTCTCTAAAAACAAACGCTCCTTTCAATACAAACGTAAATACTGAGTGTGAATTCTTGTGAATAATTATTTCTGAAATCTTAAATGAAAAGGTGTTTGGTTTAAACTACCAGTTTCCAGTAGACTTTGGGAATTGAAATACCCTGAATATTTTCTTCCTAACTGTACCCTGGAAGTTTTAATAGTCTGCTACATGTAAAATATATCACCTGGCTTTTCGTGAGTCGGGCAGGTTTGTATCCCTTCCCCGCTCTATCTATATTACTTTGACAGGCTCCCTGCTCCTCCTCCTCTTCCTCCTCCATGAAATGGCTAGCCCCGTGTTCCTCCTGGCTCGCACTTACGCGTACAATCTCGACCACCCTCTCCGCAGCCTTCACCTGCCTATTCGACACGGTAGGAATGTTTCGCACTACCTCTACCCGTCTCTCCACTGTCGGCGGGACTGTAATCTCTCCACTGGTATTGTCATCTGCAACATTTGATTCGTCCACGGCTTCAGTAGGTTCAGGTGTTGAATTTTGGTCCAGAGCAACGTGTTTCAAAGAGACCGAGCTGCTGTTATCGGCTTGATTTACCCCTGGAGCCGTCACAAGCATCGGAATTTGGCTAGAAAGCATCCCTGGCTGCTCATTAGTAGTACAGACTGGGAAAGAAATGACCTCACCTTGAGGTATCATATGAGGCATACTTCCGGCAGCGATGCCTGTTTCAAAGCCAGTAATCGATCCAACCAAGTTCTGGTCTCCCTGTACGTAAGTAGGTATGGCCTGTGTAAACATGGTGGGAAATGAGCTAACCATCCCTCCGTGAAAACCAACCATTCCAGGAACCGAACTTTCGGGAATGTGGTCCCCGATTTCTTGAAATGAGCTGGCTACTTCTGGGAATGAATAAACCGGACCTTGGATCGAATCAGGTGTCGCTGGAAAAGGATTTATCATTCCATGAACTGAGTGTACGATGCCGGGAAATGACCCACTGACGCCAGATACAGAAATTCCCATTTCTGGAAGTGAACTTCTTACGTCATGGATTGAACTCCCCACGGCTTGAAAAGGCTGTCCCTGTGGATCCGGCACAAATCCTTCACCTTCCATGACAAATCCCCTCTCTGGATCCATAACTCCATAATCTTCCGATTTATTCAGCGTTTTGATGTACATAGGGGACGGAGGTGGGACTTCCGGTGTAAGCACTACAGATTTACTTATTTGTTCTTTATTTATTCCCTTTTTAAAATTTGTATCGAAGCCCGTAAAGGATGGGTCTTGTTCTATAATTCTTACAGGAATGACGTCATGTTCCTTGGACTGTACTGAAGCAAATAACCGTTGCGACTGGTCTGAATCAGTTCTTGGCGATGACGTCACAGATAACGCTGAACCCGTTTTGGTCTCGGCTACTGCCATTGAAGCTTCATCAGAAGAACGTTTCTCGTCACTTACTACACTTTCTTTATCCTTTTCAGTCTTGCAGAGTACAGTGCTTTCATTTTCAGCAGCACTGATGGCATTCTGTCGTGAGGCAAGACCACTCGGCTGGTGTCGGGCGCCTTCGGATGATTGCCGAGGTGTGGACTCTTCATCACGTGATCTTGCCGGCTGTTTACTACTGGTTTTAGTGCCACTTTTGACCCTTTCGGTAATTTCTGCCATGGCTTTAATTTCGGCGTCCTGTACGGCAATCTGAGAATTAAAACAGAAAGCAAATATTTATTTAAATTTTCGTACTTTTCAAATAGAGTATTATGTGACAAAAACTGAGAAACATTATCAGAAGTACAATTCTGGGTTTGTTTATTTGAAAAGACAGACAAAACGTTCCATATAGCTAATTAATAACAAGTCACGAATTCATATATGTGTGCACATACGTATATAAGTCTTTATACACTGCGTTAAATATGAAAATTATTTACGTCGGCTGTATGTCTCCCATGTAGCAATGTTGTTAAAAACACATGCCTTATAAAAACATCCCACTAAATATGAAATGATATTCCAAAAACGCTGAGCGATACAATACTGTCACGTGGCCTACCTCCGCCTCGTACTTTTCCCGTCGCTTTCGTGCCACGGAAGCCAATAGCTGCGCCCTTAGCAACGACTCGTCTTCTTCCTCCGATCCCGCGTCCTTCTTGGCGCTTTCCTCCCACTTCCTTTTCGACCCACTCTTGAGAATCTCCGCGCCGTCCGCGCCCTGGTTTGACGATGTCGACCCTTGCTCGGGTGCAGCACCGACACGTTCTTTCTTCTGTCTATCTTTCCGTGATATCGCGCCTGGCTTACGGTCTTTGGCGCCGACGCGGACAACTTTTGTAACTTGCGATTTCACTTGGCTTCGCCTTTCGTCCAAAGATTTAGAATCTTTTGAGCCACTATCGGTCTGGCCATATCTTCTTGCAGGCTTAAGCTTAGAATTTGCCGAACTTACCGAGTTTTTCGATGCTCTCTCGGATTCTCGCGTTTTTCGATCTTCTTTCGTACCACTCCTTGTCGAGTCGCTCGCTGTTTTGGACTCTGTTTTCCATAAGGCTTCGTATTTCTCGCGCCGTTTTCGCGCCACCGAGGCGAGCAGCTCGGCCCTTAGCCACGACTCGTCCTCAGCCTCGTCCTCGTTATCCGCAGCAACGGGTCGCTCCTCAGCATCTCCAGCTGCCGTTTTATTACTCACTTCCGCTGCATCCATGTCTGCCATTGTAGCAGATTCCTCATCGACTTCAGAGCATTTTTCAGCCATTTCTTGCGACATCTCACTGATAAACGTACAGTGCTCAGGCGAGTTGGTCATCAATTTATTTACTTCCGCTCTGTCAGTTTCGGAATCAACAACCGGTTTTTGATTGGGTGTCAGCGCATGCAGATCACGTGACACGTCTTCCGAACACGGTTTCTCCACAACTGTGGATGGGGCTGATCCGTCGCCGGAAGCACCGTCCACGGGTATGGATTCTCGAAGCTCACTCAGCTTTGTCAAGGCATTCACTGAATCGGTGGGCGTGAGGTCCCTTTCTGTGACAATACCCTCACAAATTTTTGCATCACCTGTGCCCATTTCATTCTGCTGGCCACTGGTTTTGCCAAATGTTGAATCGGAAAATACAGTAGCAAAATTCACTCTTTCACTGTCCTCAATTTGAGATCCCTCTTTTGACAATTCCAACTCCTCTCCGAAGCCATGAGACACTTTATCCTGGGTTTCAGTGGATGTTTGATCGCGCACAGCTACAGCACCAGACTGCCTTTTTATTGTGTGACCTTCCAAATATCCTCTATTTTCGCCCAGTTGTCCGGCTGGTTCTTGGTCCCCGGTACTAACGACTTCATCAGACCGAATGACGGAAACGTCAACGTCATCTGACGTCAGAACAGCACCTGATGATGACGTGACTGGTGTTTCTGGTCCCGTTGCCGATGCGGTTCCAAGATCGGCATCCGGAAGCACGATCATTTCTGACCCGTCTTCATCGATGAAAGGCATTTGCTCTTTCATCTTCATCTTGTCAAACGGTTTGAATTTCACAAACTCATCTTTCTCAAGCAACGACGCCGTTCTTCCTTCCACAAAAGTCACCATGGTTTTGTCACTTTGGCAACTACCCACCGGTTCTTCGTCAATGAAAGGAATTTTAACACAGGACCACGACCCAGTTACATCTTTCTCACAACTGGCTTCTTCTACTCCCTCCGACAAGAAAAAATCGCATTTCACGTTCTTCTGTCTATCTGAGTCATCCACAAGAATATCAGCACTTTCCTCTTCACTTTGAGCAGCCTCGCCTGTACGATGCTCAGCTTGGAGCGTGTTCTGCTTGGCAGCTTTTGGAAAAATGGCGGCCACTTTTTCTGGCTCCTGAATATGATCGGGCGTTGACTCCTGAAACGGATAACACTGAACTCTTGCTTAATGCGTCTTCAAGTTTATGATATCTAAATGCTATTAATACATATTTTAATTAAAATTATAACTATTATTATTATTATTATTATTATTATTATTATTATTATTATTATTATTATTATTCAAGAAGTCTCCTTTCTATTTGGTTTGTAAAACTTCTACATCAGCAGTGATCTTGTAAATATCGAATGTTCATCGTAAACGTTGTAAAATGTTACTCACATCCATCGATTTCTCAAATATGTCTCCTTCAAAATTTGTGAAATCGTTGCTACCATCGAGTCTTTCTTCCACGACGCAGTCGGAATCCATATCCATGGAAATTGAATTCATATACTCTTCAAATGGCATTTCTTGCACTTTCATTGGTCCCTCACATGCTGTTCTCTGATTGGTTGGCATTTTCAGGCTTCCGATTGCATCCTTTTTCACGACCGTGTCAGCGGGATCTTCATCGTAAATTAGATCCTCCCAGCTCTCCGTGCTTTCTTCTGAATCATAATATAATCGTGCTTTTTTTTTTCAATGGAGTAGTATCGCATCAACCCCAAAGCATGACAATGCCAAGATATTTTAATTTCTTCAAACCCAGACCCAAATCAAGCAGTAACAGTATACAACCAGACGAAGCCAGGTACACTCACCTACTAGCCTAAATCCGATGAAATTCCTCTTGCCTCGACGCTTGGTTACTCGGTACTGCCATTGTAATTGGCAAAGCACAGCAGGAAGCCACAGAAACAGTCTACCTTTGTCTCCCTCCTGCACGACGAAGTCTCGTTTTACCCTGTCCCAAATAGCCGTTTTGTCCGCGTAAAAACTATCGCCGGGCATACAGTTTCTTTCCACCCAGGAAAGTAACGACTGTTTTGTCAGACCGGCCTACAAAGTACAATGCAGAATTTAACATTGAATCTGAACTCCGGTCAGATTCTAATCTAATTCACAGTTCTTTCACTGTCTTAAATTCCAGCTCAACACTTACTTTAAAATATTGGTATAAACTGTTTAATATGGGGTTAGTAAATGGACAATTTACAGAATTTTACAGGGAGATTTTACAGGGAAAAAGTGAATATTTGCAATTAAGTGCCCCGTTGTCTCTGCATAATCCAGGTTTCACAGCTGGAAGCAAAAGGCATGTCCAGCTGCCTTGTCGAGTTTCACTTAGCCTTTTGTGATTATTATTATTTTTATTATTATTATTTTTTTTGAGGGAGAGAGAGACAGGAAGTGAAATCTCTTTCTCTTTTGAGAGAGAGAGAGAGAGAGAGAGAGAGACAGAGAGAGAGAGAGAGAGAGAGAGAGAGAGCGGGGGGGGACCTCTACCCTGTCGGTTTTTTTTTTGTTTTTTTTTTTTTGTTTTTTGGTTTACCTTATTTACAGTTCCGGCCTCACTTTCGCTTCCACTGACGTCACTTTCCTCCTTGATTTTGCTGTAGCGGTTTTCCTCAGCGGCCGCGGCCAGCGCCATGTGACATCCGGGTTCTACATCACCCAGTGACGTCACTACGTCGTCACCGGATGCCACACTCTCGTTACGAATACTCTCTGCGTTGCTGAAAATCGTCATCAGACTGTTCTGCTCCATTTTCGAGCCATGTCCGGCCAAGTCTAGAATCTTCTGCAGCATATTTTTCGGATCGACGATGTTTTGCAGCTCCATTAGTTTCTGCTCCACTTCCTGTAAGCGGCGTCTCTCCCTTTTCTCCTCTTCTCTCTATCCATGCCAACGTAACAGTGGAACTCACATCAACAAACAGAACAAAGGGAGTTAGAAATGGTTCCATAACAGAATCCCAGTCTAAGACTTGCTAGAATTTGTTAGAACGATTTCAATTGTTTAGACGATTTTAATAAAAAAAAATAATGCAACATATGAAGACTTGCTTTGAAAACCGCAGCATGAAAAACTAGATGCTCGAGAAGCATGAATCCGCCGGGTTCGCGCAAATTGTATACCTGATTATGATGTTCCTGTGAACAACTGTTCCAAAGAACACCATACAGCCTTGTGGTCAGTGAAGTAGAGGTTTGTAGAGCCAGTGGTACATAGTTGATTTGGTGTGAAGATAATCAATCCACCCACTAATGCGGCCTGTAGGCGCGTGAGACCGATATGTGTTATGCTCATTCCTAATTCATTTCTTCCATTTTTTAAAGTTTTGTCATTTTGACAATTTTAGTCGGATCCGGTCGAATCCTGGTCACTGCACTGCGGGATGCTTAGGAGCAGCCCTGGGTAAAATCTTAAATCAATCCGCCCACTAATGCGGGCTGTAGGCGCGTGAGACTGAAATTGCACAGACGGACAGACGGACGGACAGACAGACGGACAGAATGAAAACTATATCCGTCCGGTTCCCGGCGGATAATAAAATATGAAAAGGCTTGAAACAAAAATCAAATCACTGGGATAACACGCCTTTTCAAGAAACCTGAACATCTTACCAAACTCTTTTCTCTTCTATAAGCGTCTTCCAGTCTCTGTCTTTTTTCCTCTTCTCGCCTCAGCTTTTCTTCCACTCGCTTCCTTTTTTCTCTTTCCGTCCTTTCTTCCTCGTATCTTCTTCTTGACAAATCAACCTCGCCACTTCTTTTTCGTTTCCTCTCGGAGAAATCTAAAACACCTTTAAATCTGTGATAAAAAACACCAGGGTACGGACAGGGATGACATACAGGCAAATACAAAAAGACGTTTTACTGAATTATTCTATTATTGACCCTGTATAAGTTTGGAAATTTCCAGGACTTTTCCGACGTTTTCCAGGACTTTTTTTCGACCGTTTCATGCTCCAGGGCTTTGCGAGGACTTCCAGGACTGTACGAACCCTGTCATTATGCCCTACCTCGGCGAGACGGCATGTATTCCGGATATTCGTGGCGCGGCCACGTCGATGCGTACGGTTTGGGCAGTTCGTCAACAGACTGATCCTCGTCCACATTTCGGTCCTCCAGCCTTTGCCTACAAAAATTAAAAAAAAACTGCTGCTTTGACACCGCATGTCAAGCAGAGGTCGTCACTTACCATAAAACCGTCAAGAAATGTTTCTTAACACTACAAATTAAATTGCATTTTAGTCTTCATAAAAGAGTGACGATAAAACTAACACCATTCCGTAATGAGACATTTTAACCCTCCTACCCTCCCCCCCCCCCGCCACCCCCGCCTCACCCCTCCTTCCAAACCGCAAATTGAAAAACAGTGTGGTGCATACGGACACAGCAAGCCAAGACAGTAACTGCTGTTCTGGCAACCGCTTAACATGTTATCTCGAAGTCGTTTTCGAACTGCTGGATTTGCAGGAACATAGAAAAGGCATGTAATTTGAGATTTGGTTTCAAAGGCATGCATCTTTTGGTAGTGCGCCAAACATAAAAACTATGAACAGAGATAATCTGTGAGGGCCTTCCGGCAAAGGTCAGTGTCCCGTCGAGTTGACTGATAAACACAGCAAACGTACTCTAGGAGTAGGTGCCTTAACTAATTGAACGGACACCAGAACCCATTCTATACCGAACCACATAAAAAATTTCTGTAGACTTCAAAACGAAACTACATTCACCGACAGGCACAAAACGAAACTTAAATATTAACTATAGGGGCTTAACTAACACTGTTTACCCACGAAACAAACACAAACCTACGGCTTTCTAAACAGGGGCAGCGATGACCGTGCCAAGGTGACCTAAAACATGCCCCTTTACTGAGTACAACTGCACGTACACAAATAAAGCACATTAAATAACTGATAGGTTCTTAACTTTTATTTGCCGATCCAAATTAAGTAACACAGATTAAAAACAATTCATTACGAGTGCATACGAAGAAACAATATTCGCGAGGAGAAAAATGTCGAAAATGGGACAGAGAGGAGGAATGGGGGGAGGGGGTAGGGGGAGGGGGGGGGGCAAGGGGGTTGACAAAGGTGCCCGTACACTGTAGACTTGGCGTAGGAAGCCAGGGCCGCGAGTCTTAGTTCTAATACATCAAGGTCTTCCTCGTCGTCTTCCATTGGTGGGTTTGTCTGTAACAGAAAAGAGGACAGCCAATCAGAAGACAGCACGTAACCACGACTGACTGATGAGATCGCTGTTTTTTCATTTATTCATTTTTTTTCAATAATAGTCATTTCTATTCCTCTCGCATCAAAGCAGAAAATGATAAATCCACAGGAGCAGATGGACTGATCTGAAAACCCTCCCGCAGCTTGTAGTACTGGTGGCGAGATCCTATAAGCACAGAGTGCAAAGCTAAGGGAGGGTTTTCGGATCAGCCCAAAAGTTACTTTGATCTTACTTTTATTTCATGAATTTTGGTAAAAATATAATCTCTTATAAACTGAAGCTGTTTTCTCCACGATTCTGGGATGTTTTCGGTCACGTAGTTGCGTTGTTATGGCGAGTTACGCGTAGCGTGACGTTTACGATACTTGAAGAGCGACGAGCACCGTTGTACTTATTTGTGAGTTAAAATACTACTGTTACCTTTGTACTGGCAGTCAAGAAATAAAAGATAATGTGAAACAAAACCTGTTCAATACTTGAAAATTAAGTACGAAATCACTCACCATTACAATTTTGGAATCGGAATCGTCTAAAATTTCACCATCATCACTGCTTTCAAGTTCCATGTCAACAACTGAAAACATAAGCGTGACCATTTTTAAAAGGAACACTACGTGTGACAGTGTTCCAAATAAAATCTGAATCTAGCAAAGTGGACAGTCTGAGAACGTTTAACCAGCTCCTGCCCCCCCGCCCCCCCCCCCCCCCCTGTACGATCTGTGAGTGTAGATATCTTCTGTGAACTCGAAAATAGCGTGTTCAAAGCCGTACGCATAACGAACTGATTATCGAGAGACATGTAATTTTTGTACACTGTGGGGATATTTTATATATTATATACTGTTATTTTTGAACACGCCGTTACAAGTCACAAGCCGTTTTGTTCGTACCTTCCGTTTTATCTTCCATATCATCCAAGTCTTTGGCAATCTGTTTAGTGGCTTCCTCCAGCAACGTGTCGACAAACTCGTCACTAATGTCTTCTGCCGATTCTTTCGTCAATTCGCCTGGTATAGCTGTGAGCGTCTTAAGGAATACTGTCGCTATAACAACTACACGTATTTAAAGAATATTAACATTTTTCAAATGTGAACAAAAGCAACACCACCAGTAGCTAAATAAGCAATCTAAAGTGCCTATCTGAATCTACAACCATTCGTGCCTATCTGAGTCTACAACCTATCGTGCCTATCTGAATCCACAACCTATCGTGCCTATCTGAATCTACAACCTATCGTGCCTATCTGAATCTACAACCTATCGTGCACGTCTGAATCTACAACCTATCGTGCACATCTGAATCTACAACCTATCGTACCTATCTCATTCTACAGCTTATCTGAATCTACAACCTATCGTACCTATCTGAATCTACAACCTATCGTGCCTAACTGAACCTGCAACCTATCGTGCCCATCTGAATCCACAACCTATAGTGCCTATCTGAATCTACAACCTATCGTGCCTATCTCAATCTACAACCTAGCGTGCTTATCTCAATCTACAACCTATCCTGCCAGTCCGAATCTGTAACCTATCGTGCCTTTCTGAATCTTTAACCTTTCTCTTTTCTGAGACGATTTCTCTGTCTCATATTATATCACACAAACACTTTCGGGACCGGGACAAATATTCATTATTTAGAGGTGTTCAGTAAAGAGATGTGAATTTCATTATAAACGTTCAAAATTCGAAGAAAACAGTGTTCACTAATTGGAAGCTGTTAACAATATATCCGGTCCGGTTAACGTCAGCACCCCCCCCCCCCCCACTCCATATGCACACAAAGATCTGGGCACTTTTTATGATCAACTCGGGTCTTTTTTTCCTACTTAAATTAAAATTCGGCAAATGCCATAAAGGATACGGTCTGTAGTCGGCAAGGATTCTGGTGGCGGTAGAGGTACACTCGGTGGCGGTGTTCTTGGCAACGGCGGAGGTGGCGGCGGGGGGATGGACGCCACATCAATGGCGTTCATCAAATCCGCCGCATCATCGTTTTCGATCTTTGGCAAGTACGAAAAGTTATGAGTAAACGTAGGACTAAATAATGGCGTTCCCTTTTTCCTCATCTTATCTATAAATCCTGACGTAGCCTTCTTCGACGACTCCGGCGTTTTCGGCAATTCTGTCCTAACACATTGTCCCTGGCCGACTCTGCTTTTATTTACCTTTTGTCCACCATACACCCCCTCCCCTGTACTTCCCCGGAGGCGCTCATCGTGACCATCCGTTAATCCATCACGTGTGACATGAGTAACCTGGGTGATAATGACGTCCTCCTCGTCACTTATTTCCCCTTCTTCCCGATTATCGTCCATGCTTTGGCAGTGGTCTCAAGTGACGCGCGCCTGCGTCTACACTCACCAAAACTTCATCACCACACCGGAAGTAGCATTAGAAAACACCACACTTGCATGACAAGATACCCCAGGTTTCTCACACCTCCGATACCATCCTGCAAATCAAGTACAACGCACATTGTTTTCTTTATATTCGACACAGTCATAGTACTGACTAGGAAATGCGTTACATGCTCATATCACCCTAAGGCAAACGGTTTGAAAATTTACATAAACTTCCATTATGTCGAAGTGGTATTATGACAAATCAACTGTTCTGAAATTTTGCCAAACTAGCCAATTTGGCGAATTTGATCAACATTTTTCGAAAGTTTTAAAAAAATACTTTGAAGTTGTAATTGACGATCGGCTCCGAATACAAGCTATTTTGCACATAGTTTCAAATGGTCAACAGCATCATAGAACTTGATTCAAACCAATATTTGATACATTGCAGTACACATCATTCTATTAAAGCCCTCATCTACAAAGGACCCCATATATTCACAATCCATCATAAATCTTCTTGTCAAATAATTACTGACTTTGCGAAGTCGCTGACGTATTTCAGTGGATCTGTCGAAGTTGATACTTTACATGAAATAGACTGCATTTGGTTGCTGAACATGATGGAAGAAAGTGAAACCACCATGAAGCAACATAACACAGTACGACAAACAAAACATGACAAAAACTACATTGCATACTAAGGAACCAGAACGAAAACAGGTGGCCAGCTATTTTAAAGAAAAACACTAAAGTCGGGACATTTAGATTTCATTTAAAACGGTAAAAAGTGGTAATCCTTTATAAACATTGCGAAACTTTTTTCAGTTATGAGGCTATTAAGATCTAAACATTGGTTTTATGAAGTCACACTCATTTTATACTGTTAAAACTGAAGATTTGACATATCCGCTGTAAAATATATAAGCCAAGGGTCGGTCAAGCCTAGGTGCTAGCAACGAAAAAACAGGACACCAGTTTATGTTGATAAAAACTTCTATTTACCTAAATTTTGGAGTTTTTATAATAGGCATCTATGGTTGTGTTTTTTTTAAATAAATATATTTTTATTGACTTGCCACATGAAATGTTGAATTGCGTACAATAAATAATAAGACATGCACATAACAATACACAACATTGGACATCACAGTTATTGGTTGCAAGACTAAAATCTCGTTTCATATGATTCGATCTTTTAAAAATGACTTATTGCGTATGGCACAAAAGAATTCTTATGACAGTTTGTTCTACACTTTGGTACAACGCAATTACCAGATTTTCTCAGATCATATTTTGTTTTCCAAGCTTGAGGTAAAATGTCATGTATTTTGCCACTTTCTTATTTACTTTTACTCAAAGAATGTTTGCACAATTGTTCTCACAGGGGTTTCGAGCGTATCCAGATTAAGTTCTTTCAAGCCTTCGGTGTAATTTTTAGTCGATAAAATAATATGTGTGGCTCTTTTCTGGATCGTTTCGAGATTTTGTTTTTGTTGTTTCGTGAAGCTTGTCACCCATGCAGGGGTGACGTATTTACATACCATACTATACTTACAGGGCTGTACCTTAAAGGACGCGCGAGCGCGTACGCGCCTAAGATTTTGGCCATGCGCCTGCGAAAAAAAAAGTTAGGCGCGCATTGCGCGCCCAACTTTTTGGCCCATTTAATATGATTATAATAATATGATGATACATTTTTTGAAAAAAAATCAGCAAAAAAATGTTTCTTGTGAATGTCAAGAGCTGCGAAACAACCACAGGTTCTTCTGCATTTTACACATCATTATGCTTATGTATGCCTATTAGATATTACATAATTCAATCCATGACAGGAATAGCGTCTCGTTAAGGGATCCTCTTTCAAGTTTTATTGTGACTCAAACCCCTTATGAAGAATACGACCCACGCGCCTAAGATTTCGCCCACGCGCCTAACTTTTTGAAGCTAGGCGCGCGCTGAGACAGTCCAACCACGTCTTTGACGTGACGTCACCATTGTTTCTGGTTTTGTTCGCGAGATGGTTTATTTCAGTGTTTAATTTTCAATTGGCGAATCAGTGAAACTTTCTGTTCTACGAAGGCAGAAAAGGTTCCCTGTGATTAATATGCAGTTACAAATTAAAAAAAACTCTTTAATTTTAAACAAGTTTTTAACATATTGTATGGAGCTAATGGGTTTCAAAAACATGATTGCTCTTCGATGCAAAGACATTTGATATTTAGTAGAAATTGGTTAGTTTGAAGTCAAAACACAAAAGCTTGGTGCATTTTATTCTAACTTCGAGGTGTGGTTTGGCTTGTGACGTAGCTTCAAGAAGTGGCTCGCTAACAGTGGATCGGCTACTGCTTCAAATTCTCGCTACATAACAATATACAAGTCAAATACAGTGGCTTTGAGGCATCTCTGTGGCGATTTTGTGCGAGATTCAACCACCCACAAGCCTTTATTATTTCCTAAAGGCCCTCAAAGTACAATGGAAATGATATACAACTTCTGTGTCAGGCTTTCTTTGAAAGAAAAGAATACAGAAATAGCCATAACCCTGCCGCAATAATTGGCATTTGTTTACATATAAGGAGGATGGATTATTACGTGAAAAAGTAACAAGAATTTGTGCAATTATAGACCAAAACCTACTGAATTCATGTTGCAACAAAAATATCCAGGAACATTGTGATCAGCCGAGATCTAATGAATCAAGTATCAACTAGACCGTTTTCGCTACCGAGTAGCGAAAATCACACTTGGGGCCACAAAAAATACGATTCTGAACTCTTCAGAGAACAGGAGAACAAGGTTACTCAGATACATCTCGCAGATCGTCCAAAAGGTCCCAAATAAGCTCAAAATCTCTAACTGTTTTCAAGATAATGGTCAACTTCCGGTTTTTCAGCTTGACCATGACCGAGGAAGTCAAGATCATCGACGTACCTCTTACACATCGTCTTGTAGGCCCAAACGGTCGAAAATAAGCTCAAAACCACTCTATCTCTAACCGTTTTCGAGATAACGCTCAAATCCCGGTTCCAGATTTTGGCCATGACCGAGCAAGTCAAGGTCACCGATGTGCCTCTTACACATCGTCTGTTATGCTCAAAGTCGCTCAAAATCGCTATATCTGTAACCGTTTCGAGATAACGTTCAACGTCTGGTTTTTCAGATTGACCATGACCGAGGAGGCCAAGGTCACCGAGGTTCCCCTAACATATCCTCTTTTAGGCCATATCCTCGAAAATAAGCTCTAAACCTCTTACGTAACGTTGTTTAGACCCAAAGGGTCGAAAATGAGCTCAAAATCGCTCTATCTCTAACCGTTTTCGAGATAATAGTCAGCTTCCGGTTTTTGACCACTACCGTAACCCAGAAGGTCAAGGTCACCGAGGTATCTCTTATGTAACGTTGTTTAGGCCCAAAGGGTGGCAAAAATGAGCTCAAAATCGCTCTATCTCTAACCGTTTCCGAGATAATGGTCAACTTCCGGTTTTGGCCTAGGAGGTCAAGGTCACCGAGGTATCTCTTCCATATGGTCGTTTAGGCCCAAAGGGTCGAAAATAATCTCAAAATTGCTCTATTTCCAACCGTTTCGAGATAATGCTGAACTTCCGGTTTTTCCGTTTGATCATGACCGAGGAGGTCAAGGTCATCGACGTACATAGGAACATATCGTCTTGTTGGCCCAAAGGGTCGAAAATCAGCTCACAACAACTCTATCTCTAAGCGTTTTCCAGATACGTTCAACTTCTGGTTTTCAGATTGACCATGACCGAGGAAGTCAAGGTCACTGAAGTACCTCTTACATATCCTCTTTTAGGGCCACAGAGTCGAAAATAAGCTCAAAATCGCTCTGTCTCTAACCGTTATCGAGATAATGGTCAACTTTTGGTTTTTCACCTTGATCATGACCGAGGAGGTCAAGGTCACCGAGGCACCTCTTACATATCCTTACAAAACAAGCCATCGTCGAAG
The DNA here is from genome assembly GCA_949752745.1 of Protula sp. h YS-2021. Classification (NCBI taxonomy): domain Eukaryota; kingdom Metazoa; phylum Annelida; class Polychaeta; order Sabellida; family Serpulidae; genus Protula; species Protula sp. h YS-2021. The sequence goes on from OX457025.1 coordinate 29,662,822, forward strand.
GCACAGACCCCAACACAACACAAGTCGCCATTTTGGCAATTTTTGAATAATTTGAAAAATAATACGACGTTGCACAACTTTAATATATATATATATATATATATATATATATATATATATATATATATATATATATATATATATATATATATATTCACTGTGCAAACTAGCATATGCATAGGATAAATAGTTTCGCAGAACTGGCGTGGAAAGCACCCAAGTCTTACATTGCAATTATCTCAAAAAAAATCACAATTTTTGACAAGTCGCCATTTTGGTAATTTTTAGCCGATTTAAAATACAACACGACATTGTATAACTTCAATATATGTATATATATATATATATATATATATATTCACTGTGCAAGGTAGCATATGCCTTGGATAAATAGTTTCGGAGAACTCGCGTGGAAAGCACCCAAGTTTTACATTGCAGTTATCTAAAAAAAAAATCACAAATTTCTGACAAGTCGCCATTTTGGCAATGTTTGGTCGGTTTGAAAAATAACACGACGTAGCACAACTTCAATATATATATTTTCACTGTACAAGGTTGGATATGCCTAGGGTACATAGTTTCGGAGAACTGGCGTGGAAACCAGCTAAGTCTTACATTACAGTTATGGAATAAATTGGCAATTTTTGACAAGTCGCCATTTTGGCAATTTTTTACCGACTTGAAAAATAACATGCGTTGCACAATTTCAATATATATATATTTTCACTGTACAAGGTTGCATATGCCTAGGGTAAATAGTTTCGGAGAACTTGCGTGGAAACAAAACAGCATCCAAAGTGTGACACACGGACGGACGGACAGAGGGCAATCTTATAGACCCCCCTCGCCCGGTTTGGGTCTAAAGATGAGCTGGACCAACTAGACATGCTACATTATGTCTCTGCCAAATTTGGTTGTCCTAGCCCTAGCCATCTGAGGAGTTCGCGTGACAAGGTTTGGGCGCAAAAAAGGAAACATACGGAAACACCTTACCTAGTCGTACGAAAAGTGGTAGTCATATTTTAAACACCGGTTATTGAAAATTCATAAAAAAATTTAAAGGACTCCGGTCGAAACTGTGGAAAGAACCAACATTTGGAAAATTGGCTACTAATTTTTTTAAACGTCCTATTCAGCCAATTTCTGGCACATAGCCGAAAAAGTAACTTTTCAAGAGAGACCGCCCAGTGAAAATTTATGTACATTTTGAAGGCAACGACCAAAACTGACCCCATTTAGCAATATTTGATGGACTGCGAGAAAAGAAATTTTAAAAAGATCAACCTAGTGAACATTTACCCAAAATTTGAAGGCAATCCGATCAAACTTGTGGAAGAAAAAACTTGCTGAAAACAAAATTAAAAAATGCCCCCTAATTGGCGAATTTTCTGGTGGATCGCCATATCAATTCATGGGAGGCCTACCTGAAAAACATTTGTACAAAATTTAAAGGTTATCTGATCTAAATTGTGGGAGTAGAAGCATTTTGAAAACCGCTTACTAACAAATTATAATTCCCCCCAGCTTTTAGCCAGTTCTTAGCGGATAACCAAAAAAGTACATTTTTAAGACACAACCACCTGGGGAACAATCGCACAAAACTGAAAAGTAATCCGATCAAAATTGTGAGAGAAGAAATATTGGCTTTTAAAATGTTTAAATGCCCCTGCAGTGAGGACAGACTGGTGAACATTTATGCGAAATCTGAAGAGAATCCGATCGAAATTGTGGAAGTAAAAAAACCTTTGGGTTAAAAATTTTAAGAATGCCTCTTATTTGGCCAGTTTTGGCCGGGTGCCGAACTGTTTCAAGACAGGCCTACCCAGTAAACGTTCGTACAAAATTTCAAGGTAATCTGAACCAAATCGTGGAAGTAGAAGCAGTTTGAAAAATGGATAACACAAATTTTTAAAATGCCCAATTTTTGACGCATTTTTCTGCGGGTCGCCAAAAAATTTCAAGAGAGGCTTATCCAGTAACCATTCGTCCGAAATTTGAAAGAAATCCGATCCAAACTGTGAGAGTAGAAAAATTCTGAAAATTGGCGACCATAAATTTATGAATGTGGTCATCTAGCAAATTTTTGTCCGATCGAAAACAAGCATGTCCAAGGACATGACCCAGCCGAGTTACCAAACAAGGAAAGAGAGTAAAACTCACGAATACTGTTAGGACAAAAAATGAAGAACTTGGTTTCCGCAAATAACTTTTTCATAATTTTAATACACAAAAACGAGTTTTCCCGGGTAGAAGCTACCCGAAAAGGGATGTTGGAGAGGTTGGGTTTTGACGATTCACGTACACATATTTCCCGACATTTGATTTGGCTTATGACAAGGAGGGTGCTGACTCTAGACCCGGGTGCCTCCACTGTTTCTTGAAGCTAGGGATGACGTAGCTCTAGGAAACGGTGCGCTAAAAAGTTTCCAGGCACCATGAACTTTGAATAATAGGGGCTGGTATGCAGGATTCGTGCCTCAGAACATATGAAATTGACCCCTATTAGTGGAACAATGGAAGGCTTCGTAGCTCTGATACAGAGATAAACGATGTTATACAAGTCAGAGCTACTCGGAGCTAGGGATGACGTAGCTCCAAGAAGCCATCCGCTACTGAGGTTCGCGGAGGGCTTCAAATCCTCGCTATATAACTATATGCAAGTAAACTACGCTCGCTTCGAGGCACCTCTGTGGCGACATTGCAGTATATTAAGATACATACCTAGATTTATGAAGTGTTATGGAGTGCCCTCAAAGAAAATGTGTTGTTGAAGAGTGTACATATCTTGATATTCTCATAAAAGAACAAGTTCTAGCAATAACCACAAATTCCTACAGGCAGACATCTTTTGTTTTTCTCTCTGTTGTGACCAATTCCCATCAGCCTCGAAACTTGTGTGTTTGTGTACATGGATCGTTCAAAACAAAAATACTGATGCGTTTCGTTTGTTTACATTTTTAGCAGTTATACATGTTTGGGTCAGCTTATTTTCGTATGAAACTGTGAAGAAAAAAAAAACACATGAAGAAAGGCTACCCAAATAACATCTTAATTGTAAAGATATGAATGTTTTTTATTCATGGATTCACATATAAATTGTTGTTTAGGAAACGTGTTTGTTAGGTGTTTGTTTAGGAAACGTTGAATGTGCTCAGTCATAGTGCTGATAACTTTGGTTCAATGATAACTGAGCGAATCGTATCATTTTATTTTATTTGAAAAAATCTTAAGGAGTCGTGACAGGAAATAGTTGCATTAGAATCTTAAACAAGAATAAAACAAGTAAGTATTTGTGAAACACACGCAGGCCCCAACCGCCCCCAAATTCATAGGGGTATAAAGCGATGACGGACAGACGGACGGCAAGACGGACGGACGGACGGCAAGACGGACGGACACCCCAAACCTATAGGCCCCAATCCGAAGGGTTGGGGCCTAAAAATTGTGTTCATCCTTTAAGGCCTGTTTTCAATCTTACTTGCTTTTTCTTCTTTATAAATTTGTATATTAACATAGAAAAGAAAATAGAAAAGAATCGAAATAATCCTTTCTAATATCAAAGTGGCCTGAGCCCTCCTAAAATGATTCTGCTACATAGTTTTCAGTCTAGTGATGCCATCTGTTGATAACCGTTGCTGACCCAATGATATCATTATTTCATTTCGAGCCAAATTTTGAGAGTGGCGTCTTTAAAAGAATACGGTAAACATAAAACATTACACAGTGATCGTGATATGAAAAGTTCAGCTGACCCAGTGATATCAGTAGTTGATAACGGGCTAAAATAATGTAAATGGTGTCTGTTTAACAATACGGTAATCTGACAGCGTTGGTCCAGGAAACCTGTGCCAATTATATCATTCTAACAAACGAATCAATCTATTCTTTTACACACATTATCTTTGTTTGATGAAAAATATCAAATTTCATTGACTTATGTGTTTTCGCACTGAACTGCACACGACTGATATCATTCGTTCAAGTTTTTATTCGCATCAGTATTTCAAACAGAGCTACTCGTTTATTTCGTATTTTGTTGTGCTGATAGCTTTGGTTATCATTTATGTGAACACTGATACATTTCGCACAGCTAGTCGGTTTGTTTACACTGATACATTTCGCTCTGGTGATACTGGTTTGGATCAATGATTGATTTAAAACAATCACTTGACCGAATGATATCATTCGTTCAGAAAAATTGACCCAATGATATCATTGGGTCAATGATGGGAATTGGTTGCAACACTCTCATGCGCATGCGTAAATTTATGCGGAAACATCAAGGAGTTGTCATAAAACAGATGACCTCTGAGGAGATCTGCGTGTTATGCATAAATACAGAGCAGATATACATTACAAAAGGAGCTCCCTCTTACTGAGTATTATTTTCGCGGAATCTCCAATGGGCCTGCAGTGTAAACGGGTATATACAGAATCGACAGATCCCTACAGAGGTCAGATATTTTATAACTACGGTCGAATGGCATGCTGGGTAGAACAAACCCGGAAGATAAACAAAACATTTGACAGCTGGCCGATGCCTATTTTTTTCACCTTCAATGTATAATTTTGAGAAACACAAGGCATAAAAAATGTGGCCTTGGGTGCACAAAGGGTACATACTGCATGAACTATATATATATTCCAACATAATATGGATTACTGTGCCGACAAAGTGCCTCAGAGCAACTAAAGTTGACCCCTATGAGCAATACAATGTAACGCGTTGTAGCTCTGATAAAGAAACATACCAAGTATAAATAATGAAGAGCTGACTTGGAGCTAGGGATGACGCACCCCAAAGTGAAAGCGGCAAGAAGGGAGGTGTATGGCAAATGCACCCTACGCCTGGCGTCAGTAAGGTATATAATTTAAAATATGAGTTTTTTATCTGTCCCGTTTCCACTACACAAAGTACATCTCTTTTAAAAAGAAAAGATACTGCTGTTTCTTTCGCAAAACTGTGTGTTTCCAATAATCTCCCAACCGAAATAAAACTCGGAGATTGCTTTATGCGTAATAATATATTCTCTGTAGTATACCCTGAAGATATCAAAAGCTCAAAGGAAGGAATAAAAAGTGATACAGAACACTGTGACAATTAAAAGTAACATGAAAACGTACAAGTTTTGTACACACTTCCATCAATAAGCTTATGCTTGATACATAAAGAATCATAACATACATCTAAGTACTTAAAATTTATATCCCATTAGTTTCTAGTGGGAAAATGTTATCAACAGGCATATTTTCCGCACAATTCTGAAGTTTCTGTTATAATGTATAGTCTTTATAGTGGAAATCTTTCCCTAGATTTTTTAAGTCTCATTTCCTCATATCAACAACGCATAAAATTGGTTTAAAAAGTAGACCTAAGAAAATTGAAGGACTGCCTCTTCTTATTGAGATCAATGCATGCTCAAAAAGACAGAGCGGGGATGAATGAACTTGAAATTTATTTGTTGTCACAATATCCTGTAAGCTATAATGAATAATACTGCGTTCATGTCAGAAGGAAAATACGATTCAACTCTGCTTTAAAACAAAGACTGTTGTGTTTGTTATATACAAGTAAATGTTTTCCAATGTTAGCAACATTTGTCAGATTTTCTACTCAAAATTAAGCATTATGAGAAGCAGAATATTATTCTGATATTATTGATCTCACTATGTGTAGCATGTTTTAATAATATAATAACAGTTTATACAAGGAGTTTTAAAAGTCATAAGTATTTGTAAGATGTTATATAAGTGGTTTTGATCAATAGCTGACAAAGAAAAAGACATTGTGAGAAAGACAGTATGAATAGTGTCTCTGCCGTACGGATATGAAAACACCCCAATATGCTGTTTGATTAAGTAAGATTCTATTTGTTATTTTAATTGTATAACTATTTTACATAACTTCCCAGTCTTTACCAAATAATGGAAACTCATTGTTTTGAAGAAAAACTATGAACATTTTCATAGAAACTGTAGTTGCAACCGGATCGTAGCACACATTTTCAGCAAACTGGACCGAATATTGAACTACGATCTAAATTCTGTCTGATATGTTAATACCAGCCCGATCCTTGATGCGATCTTGCACCATAAAGAATGGATCCTTTGGTTGGTCAATTGGTGGTTATATTATTATTATTAAATAGCACCTCTGCATTCTTTAATTTCTGTTTTTGTCCGGTTATTTTCTGATATCGATTCGATTTTCCATTAAGCTAGTTAGTTAGTTTCCATAAAAGTTAGTAAGAAAAAGAAAGCCAAACAGTTATTTTTGCACATCTGACGTGTCACATTCCCCAGTCAAATTACATTTTGTACAATCGTTGACAAATACTCAGTTTCATCTGATATACGGATATTTGTTGCCTCTCTCTCTCTCTCTCTCTCTCTCTCTCTCTCTCTCTCTCTCTCTCTCTCTCTCTCTCTCTCTCTCTCTCTCTCTCTCTCTCTCTCTCTAAAAGAAGTGTTCTGTAAAATTGAACCACAAACCTTTTGTATTGATTTGACCTTCGTTTCCATCAGAATCTTTTTTTAATAGTTGAAGCGGCAAAAGCACAAATACAATGTGAGAAATCATTTGGAGGGATGTATAAGCATTCTGCCTCTCTGACGTCATATTACCCATAATTCACTTTCAGACAAGGAGGAGAGTTTTCCTTCTTTCATTAAATTAATTTTCCGTTTGTTGAGGGACTACTAATATTTTCACATTAAAAATGAGCTGAAGTTGTGCCGGATATCCGTTTATTAGTCACAATGCAAGGATATATCCAAATGTGCTGAAAAAAATCCAGAAAAAAACATTAAAATAGTCGCGGAACGTTTTGTTGTGCACTTTTGTGTAAAATATTTTCCGAAGGGGGCCTGAGAGTAATTTGATCGTGTAATCTTACGTCGTGCTGTCCTGAAGCTATCTAACGCAAGATATTCCAACGGGCGGTTTTTCCAACTAAGTCCAATATGGGAACAAAGAAGGAAATCCCCGTGGACAAGGTATGGAAGGAATTCAACTTAAGCTTGGCGTAGCTCCAAGAAGCTTTCCCTACCGATGGCCGGGTCACTGCTTCAATTTCTCCAACTGAGACGGTCATGCAAGTTAGCTTTACTGGGTTAGAAAGACTTCCTGGGCAATATTACGGGACCTCAAATAACATATGAGAGGGAGGAGAACGAATGGCTACAGTAGATCTAGCTCCGAGTAGCTCTGACTTGTATAACATCGTATATCTCTCTGTCAGAGCTACGAAGCCTTCCATTGTTCCACTAATAGGAGTCAACTTCATGTGTTCTGAGGCACGAATCCTGCATACCAGTACCAATAATTCAAACATTTACTGAAAGTTGATGCATAAAATGCCCTTTTTGCAAAACAGGCACAATTTTTAGTGAGCTGTATATTTTTTATTTGTTCATAAAAGTGCAGAAAAATTAGCTTCCGAACCCACCTGTCAAATGTTTGTTTACATTCTGGCCTTTAAATGTCACATGACCAAAGTCAGATGACCAAAAATTTAAATAAAGGGGTCATAGTTTATTTGTAAAATATATACTAAAACACTTGATAAATGCAAAGTTAGGTATAAATTTATTTTGTATACCCACAACATTTGACGTTTTATATTTTACATTCTTTTGAAATATGAATTCAAAAGTTTTTTGGTGGATAATTGCAAAAATTATTGTTTCTCTTTCACGTAATAAAGTATGCTCCCTGTATACAAACAAATGTCAATTGTTGCGGGAGAATTGTAGTTATTTCCGTGTTATTTTCTTTTAAAGAAAGCGTAACACAGAAGTTGTATATCATTACCGTTGTACTTTGAGGGCCTTTAGTAAATGCCAATAAAAACTTATGGGTCGTTGATTCACGCATAAAGTAGCCACAGGGGTGCCTCAGAGCGAGCGCAGTTGACTTGCTTATCGTTATATAGCGAGGCTTTGAAGCGGTGCCCGGAAACTTTGTAGAGTACCGCTTCTTGGAGCTACAGTAGATCCAAATTGGTGGAATGAAAAAGAACATCCGTGGTTCAAAACAAATTTATTTTGTCAATGGTGTATATTTAAGTCGATAGGATTCCAAAACTTGCAGTTGGTTTATTTGGCGGAGTTGGAATTTAGCATTCTGTTGTCGTCCGTTACGTTCTACTCTTGCTAATATTTCGCCTATCCCTCGTACAAATATTAAATAGCTTTTATCGGATGCCCCAGTCCTAGCGGAAGCTTTCTATCATCGTAGGATAGAAATGGTCACAGTTCCTGTAATATAAATGGCCATTGATCTCAACTTTCGTTGCTCTTGATCTTTCGGCGCACGTTCCAGGACACCGGGTTCCGACTAGCAGATAATTATCTTGGCGCATTATTTTCGACCGCAGCGAAACTACCAAACTTAAATAAAGAGTAGTTTTGCAACTGTAGAATTATTGTTGTGGGTGATGATGGGGGATTCTATATCTCGATCTCAAGATATAACATATTTGTCTCAGTACAAAATTGTTATTTGACCACAAAAACTGCGCCGTAATTTGTACTTGGGCGTTTATTTGATGCACTCTTTCTAAAATAACGCAACTGGCCAGAGTCAGGCGCAGAGATTGACATCAATGACAAGTTCTGTCATAGGAACTATGACTCTTGCTGGCACAGGAAGACCGCAAGAGTCATCTAGGACTATGGATGCCCCAAAGAGGGGGTTGTAAAATTTTACTGGTACGTCACGCTTTCGGTGCAATAAAACATCCACAAGTCTACTGCTATTTTGATATTTTATTACTGACAGCCATTAGATACTTGAAAAACATCAAGTATAAGTTACGTTCTTAGTCGATTGAATAAAACTAGCATTTTTGGTGTATTTACGTGTTTTGGGGGCCGGAGTTTAGACAGGGCTTGGTCTTGTAACACGAAAACATAATTATCTGGCAGCTGAGATTAACTTTCTTTTTTAACTTTATCTGTAATTACAGTGGTTTTAGAGACCATCAACTGCGTTGTGAAAATTTCTCACTTCGTGATATAATTTCTTGCGCTGTGTCTTCAGCGTAAGCATAACTGCGCTTAATTTGGTGCCTCACTTTTAACGGTCCTGGGACAACTGCCAAGTCTTATATTTTAGCTTGTTTTTCTTCTTCTTCTTCTTCTTATTCTTCTTCTTTTTCTTTTTTTGGCATTTTTGCCGAATTATTGGGCAAATTTATGAAAACACAAAAAATCCTGTTCTTCCTGCAAATCTGGCCTGATTGCGTTGAAATTGGACTGGAATGTCCCCGGCAAGCCCCTGCATCAGGCCAAAATTGGCGAAAACGGTCAAATGGCAGAAAAATCACAGTAACTGATGCTTCTTAATCAGTCATTAAGCGTGGACACCGAATAGCCGTAGTGGTTACGTTTGAATTGATACTCAAGCCCCGCTGTAGTCATAATTTTTTATTGTCTTCCTTTATTTGTTATGCAGGCCATGTCATGCACTAAATTGTAACCATCACCATATATGGGCGGTCAAATTGCAGAAAAATCACAATTAATTCCTACTTGGTGCTTCTCCACCAGTCGTATGTGGAGACCTAATAGCTAAGTGGTTAGGCGTTGAACTGATCACGAGATCTTGAGTTTAAGCCCTCATGTCATGCCGTGAGATTTTACCAACTCGCATATCCGTGCAAGACACCTCGCACCTCAGTTGTATCTCGTACCTCGGCATAAATATGAACTGTACATGCATTTTAATGGGATGGGGAGGGTGTTATATGAAGTTTAAGGTTTGGCTTTGATTTCAGTCACACTTTTCATTATAACTAGAGTATGTCGCATTTCCGGGGTGTGATTCAACTAAACCCAATGCGGGTATCTGCGAACCATTTAATTGCTATAACAGATCCGGACCGTGTTTTCGCTGTACTCGAAGTATTGGTTGGCAACCAGGGTACCAGTTTGCTTTCACGGATGTAATAGATGACACAGGAGGGACGAGTTGGCTTTCGCGGAGGGACTGACGCAATTTCTCGCATAAATAAGAAACCGCTCTTCTAGCCAAGGTCTTCTGCCTGACATAGGAAGTGCCCATCCAATAACAAGTAAATAATCGATTCCAGAAGCAACAATCCGTTTGGCTCCCTATAGTTGCAAGTCAACCTCAGTTTTATTACCAAAGTCTTAATTGCAGTTATAGAGCAGATTCGCGGTGACCAGTGACGACGAACGTTCGACTTCCTAGTTTTATGACTTCTGGGCAACACAAAATTTTTTCTGAATATTTTCAAATAAATAACATGGGTGGTAAAGATCAACTTTGTGCCGGGCGACTAACTTTATGGAGTGGGGCGCTCAGAGGGCAACCGCAAAAAGTATCAGGTTTGCAATCCGGGAGATTGTTTTAAAATCTATAAAAAAGACAAAAAACCAAAAAAAAAAACCAATTGTTAGTTTTATTATGTTTGACTCGCTAGGGAAAAACTTTTTTATACACTGCATTTCACACAGCGCTGTACCTTAGGCGGTCGTTGATCTGTTATACTTGGTTCCACTTAAAAGGTTCGAATTATCAGGCAGCTCGAAAAAATTAGTGTGAAAACTGAAAGTACAAACAGGCTGCCGAATTTTTACATGATGAAAGTCATGAAAGAATTATATATGGAGAATGTGCGGTCAGATACTACTGTTTTTTTTTTGGGGGGGGGGGGTAAAAAAAAAGAAACTAGGATGTACCACTTGAGAGACTGGTGCATCCGGAATTGTATCGGTTCGAACAACATGGTGTATTTATCATGTTCTTTAACTCAGTTGTAAAATAAAAGCAACTCTGTTTCGTATTGTTCAGGAACAGCATTGCACAACTTATTGCTTGTTTGCTCGTATCACTGTTAGGTACTTTTTCGGGCTGTGGGCATACAATGGGGGGTATACAACACCGGGAGGCCAAACTTTCTGTGATATCAGTTGCAGTATCCGTACTTCCGATGAGGAAGAGCGGTCTTCCTGTTTTCACAGTGTACGCAAAGCTCCCGTAAATCAAGATAATTTTGCCTGGTTCAAACCATTCGGATTCGTGAACTGGTCAAAGTTCAGGTTGAAGCTACTCTCTATACGAATACAATCGACTTTAAAATCCGTGCCCAATCTGGGCGCTAACTTTGATCACATTGAAAGTAGACCATGCCATCCCCCTCCAACATTCCAGATATCTGTTTTGCGTACTGTTTTTTTTTTTTTTTTTTTGTACTTCACAAACGGTTTCCTAGGGATGAGTTAGAGCACTATTGAAGTAGGGTACGTGCATTTAACAACTCTACGCCCAGCCTCACCTTTGGCCTGCTCCAGTAGTAATCGAGGTTAAGATTTAACCTCTTCGCCAGTAGTTCGCCCGCAGTACATTCTTACAGAACGTTCTATCTTAATCTCGTATATTTCAGCCTTTCGGTTGTTGAAGTTCATGGAATTCAAAACGGAGTGCAGAATAGGTTTGCGTGATTGTTTGGCGTGAATTTATTGTGGGATATTTGGTTCTAGGGTCTGCCGGCTTGAGTAATTTATTTTGTGTGTATGTGTGCTTTATTGCAGATCAACTTGCGTATGATGCTTGTGTCCGGCAAGACTTTAGAATTCTTCTTTTCTCCCACGGATTCGGCGTCGGATATTACGCAGCACGTGTACGACAACTGGCCAGAAGGTTTGTACAACGCCGTGCTCCAACTCCAAAATGCGACTACAATATCTGTGGCCGTTTGGGAGAAAAAAATGTGGCATGCCATACCAAGTCGAAACCGGTTAATTACACAGCCAATTTCTCAAAGAATATTATACTTTTAACGGATTTGTGCAGTTGTCGGGTATAATCTGTGCGGTAAAAGACAGAAATGGATTTTACTACAGTATGCAATCAATCGGTTTCTGCGATTAGAGTATCTGCTTTTGTTTTTATATAAAAGAAAAAAAGGGAAACACGGCCTGCGGGGGTTAAGATAATGAATATTTGATAGTGTAGCATCAGTTTTACATTTGGCTGATTCCTTGAAGGTGATAGGGGTTGGGAGGGGGGGTGTAAATATTTGAAGCTAATTTTTACCTAGGGTGAAGATTCTGTGGGGGTGAAAATTTGATCGCACAGCGGCACTTTGTTTGACTTCTTGTCTGGCTGTGTATTCATTTGAATAGGTTTTCCAGCTGGTACATTTGTTTGTGTCTTTCACATATGCTGATACCATTGCACCTAAACACGACACTGTGCTATAGATTTGGTGAATTCCTACCAAAGAGTTGCGTGTTTTTGCAGCGTCTTACTCCAGTAAATTAATACTCAACACGTTCTTCTGCCTTCTGCAATAGAAAAAAATGTTTTCTATAAACGTTGATATAAAAAAAGGTTTTAACCTCGAATTATGGCCTTGATGTGCAGTTATCTTCCGAGATCACGCTCTTGGAACGAACGGAGAGCCGTTACGCTGTTGGCATCAAATCGTATCAGTTTTATCTCTCGCACTGTTCTCCTTTTTGCCTCTTACGATTTTGTTGTTGTGAGGTGTAATGGAATGTTCTTGCGTTTGCCATATATTTTGATTAGTTTAAAAAATATATGGATGCTTTTTTTTTTGGGTTCGCTGGTTTTCAAAATCCAGGTCGTCTCTCTTAGTCTTTGGCATTCAGTAACACGACTACTTTCAAACTTCAGATGGAGTACATGTTCCTTCAAAAGGTTAACTTCTTGGAACGGTGGTCACCATTGGTACGTTATGTTGTTAATCGTAATTTTCAAAATCGAAGAAATTCCTAACTAGGTTCACACAGACACATACACGGCATTCATTAACTGCCCAACAAACTGCTTCGTTAGATCGACTTCCTCTGTATTTTGAGATGAAGCGCGAATGTTTCGTTGAAAGGAATGTGCATGTCAAGGAGGGGAACTTCGAATTGGTGGGCTTGCTTGGTCTTTATGACAGCAGTGTGTTGCATTGTAAGTTACTAGCATATCTTTTCTTGAACTGTAAGGTACTGGTCTATCTTCTTTCATTTGGCGTGAAGCTAGTTCAGAGAGTAACAAGTCTACTGATCGTAGTGTGCTGTAGATTTCGGATTTGCAAAGAATTCTGTTTTGCATAACATTTTTGCCGAAATTGGCCATCTGTTTGCAAAAACACCTGAATATCAGAAACATACGTACATTGTGGCTGTTTGGAAATAATCCAATGTATATGGGAGTTCATTCTTGTTTTACGCGATATTTGTGTTGTTCACACTTCTTCTTTTTTTTTGTGAATAAAAAACTGGGCCTTTGTTTTGGCGTTCTCGCAAGCTTGTATTCGGTGCAGTGTTTGTCGAGACGATTTGGCTCTTTCTTAACACTCATCTTGATACGGTCTGAGCAGATGCCTTAAAAAAAGGCTCTTGTGAAAACCCATTGGCATCGAAACTTGCCTACAGAGCTGAAGCTTAATAATGATAAGAAATGGACAAAAAATGATCTTGAAATGCATGCTAGGGAACCAGGGTTGTTACTGCAGCCCCCAGCGTTTTGTTATGAGCTGTGAAAGGCGACTCAGCAATTGCTGTCCCCATGTTGTGAGAAGTGCCAAGCAATTTAAAATCTGAATGGCATTTGCTTGTATGGCTGTGTATAGGAACGATTGGTATCGATTTCTGGTGTTGTTTCTGGCTAAATTGGGCGTTTAACCCAGTGATACTCAAACTGCATGTGCTTAGAAAAGTGAGCGCATCGGCATCAGGAAAAGAAAAGAACTGGAGAAAGACCCAAGGAAAATACCAGTGAAGTTTTAAAACCGCTCTTGGGGGTAAATGGTGGTTTGTCTGTTTCCTTCTCCACTGCATGATTTAATGACGGGTGCTGCTTTCGGAATCGATAACTGATCTCGGTTGGCCTTTAAAGCTATGCCTTTCCAGTCTCAATCCTGTTAAGAGTTTTAATGGCGAAAAGTAACTGTCCCTGTCGGGTATTCAGAATTGTGAGTCTCGTGAAGTTTTTTTTTATTTATTTATTTGTTTTTTTTTTTTTTTTGTTTTTTTTTTGGGGGGGGGGGGAGTTGGTGCCACTTGGTGGGGGCTGCGTTATACACTGTCTTGAGCTCTGTGAAATTGGACATTTTTGTGAAAACCCAATTCTCAATATATTTTATTCAACTCCATCATGAGGATGTGCTGACTGCTTCCCTCCTCTTCCCCACTCTCCGTACTCTTCTAATGTCAGTGCTTCAAAAGATGAAAACCATAGCAGGGCGTCCTATCTCTCAATATCACCCATAAATTCATTATGAGCATACTGCTGGCTTATTTTATCAGCGCGCTGTGTATTCTGTTTCATATTCTGCCTGCATTTTAGGTGATGTTTAATAATGCACATAGCGATGAAGGTAACTGTAGGTCGCGAAAGGCTAAGTTCAGAGGATAGGCAATTTGTTTTTGATGTTGATTTGTCTGTGGCGCCATAGAATGGATGTGAAATGCCACAGGAAGCAGTGCGTATCCGGCGGCATTTTGTGTTAACGTGCATCTGAGTCCACGACTCAGGTCAAACTTGAGTAAAGTGTATTGCTCAGGCAGTGGTGTTCTCGGGGCCCCGCGTCATGTTTGAGTACCTGACGTCACACATGGAGATATACAGTATTGAAATCCCACGTTTCTGGCGTAGTGATGTAGTTTGTGGGGTACTGTGAACAGGTCGTCAGGACCCGCAAAGTAGACATATTTTGATGCAGTTTTTTTCTACTAGGTCACTTCTTCCCCGTCCTCTCTCCCCTCTTACAACCCCCCCCCCCTCCCCGCCCCCCCCTTCTTTCTCTGTTTGTTATTACCACGCTTTGGTTTCCCAATTAAGATTAATATCCGTATGCAAAGCTTTTAATATGTTATACCTCTATGTGTTGTAGACTGGAAAGACGAGAATTTACCTGCAACAAATATACTTAGGTTAATATATCAAGGTAGATTTCTACACGGCAATGTCACATTAGGGGGTAAGACTTTATCTTGCAAAGAAAAACAAAGAAGTTGCACAATAGTTATCAGGTGATAAAAGGTTTGCAATACTGTGCGGAGAATTTACAAACCATTTCAAGCACCAAGATTCTTTTCAAAGAACTAAAAATTGCAACAGTTTTAATAAGCTAAAAAAAATTAACAAATTTAATGTGCATTGTTTGATTGTTGTTTAAAGAGAAAGTTATGTGTAGTGTGGTAAAAAATAGCTCAATATTTCTTTAAATAGTTGGATTTTAAGAGTCTGCAAAGAGTTAAAGATTAAAAACTTGTCGATTGTAGCAAATTGGTAGCAGAATTTCAAATCAAACACGTATTGATTAAATCAAAAAGAAAAAAAAGACCTATAAGGATTGTAAGTAAACAATATGAATGAAAAGGAAGAAATTTCGCTCTAGTTTTATATGGAAACATTGATTTTTGCTATTTTAGTTTGCTACATGACGTGTATTTGGCAGAGGAGTGAAATATGTACAATATTTTCTATTTCCAGCAGTAGCGAGAAGAAAAACAGTAATGCCAATAAAGTTTTGTGTTGTAGTATGCTGCGAGCAAATATCCTAAACATTGACAGTTTAACTCGATGTTTAGAATTAAAATACAAAATCCTTTTTATGAGGGTTTATCTTGATGGCAGTATATTCTGCCTTCACCTTTTGCGACTGGTATAATGGACTCTTATTTTTTTGTGTTCGTCAAACTGACCACTCTGTTACAGCTTATGGTAATTTTTTGAAGGTTCCGTTTGTTATTTACAGAGAATGGATGAATGACTTTGTTTACAGGACCTCACATAGAGGCGTCGTGTCTCAGTTCCCGGACGTTATATCGTGTAGAAAAAATAAGCCAATTCACAATCTCGATTTTTCCAACTGCAAGATAATGGTTCTAAATTTACAAAAAATAAAAAAGGGGAAAGCATTAAAATGTCCATTTACTGATAATTTACTGGCTTTAGAAGCTTCAATTAATTTCTGTTTGGTGTAAAAGAGTGGGTGAGTGCGATTTAGCTTTTAATAATATGATATTTTTCTTTCTTTTTGTGCTACTAGCTTCGTTTTCGGTGTGTTTTACAGTTTTTAGTAACAAAATTTTTTTCTCATGTATGTGTTAATTGGCTTGCAGTTGTTTGCGATCCTTGGAAGCATTCAGCAGGTAGATCTTCTGGTTTGAGAGCTTTTTCTATGAGATTAAATCTAGAATATATTTTTTTATGTTGAAAAAAGTATGTAGTGTGATTTGGGCCGGAGAAAGAATGTCATGCGACTGGTGCGCGTGTAATTTCTAGTGGAGCTTACTGCTCTTACAACTGACTTTCATTGTGAAATAACCAGAGAGGAATAACGCTCTGATTCCGCCCCCGCCTTCTTCGTTTTCTATGAACACGTCCATATAAAGCATATTGAAATGGGAAATACTGGTGAATCATCATCCACTGGCCACACTTCTGTGTTGGAAAATGTGAATGCCGTAGTTTTGCAACACCAAAAACGGCAGCTATGAGCTGAGTGTTGGCGGCAATACATTTTCTGCAGTAATAAAAAACGGATTTGTTAGCAATGCGTATGGATCACCCATTTCGGTAAACGCGCTCAGAGGTGTCGGCCCACCCCCTCACCAGCCCATAACAAGTGAAGCATCGGCAAGATGGGCACAGCTATAAGGGATCCTTGTCACTGAAGAGTCTCCTCGAAATGTTATGCTATGTGAAAACGGTTTTAGCACCAGCCGACACAGAGCTTCACGTTGTAGTTGGTATCGACTCGGCATTTTCTACAAACCGTATCTCGAGACTGTGAAATGAGAAATGCTAGATCGTATCGGCTATGGGCATTTAAACACATCAGTTTAGCCAAACACGTTCGTTCTGTTCACCATTCCTTGGCGTATGAACCAAGAATGAGATGATGTGTTTATTGATTAAAGGTAGAGCCTAACTTACCAGCAACTTGTTGGATTTGGTGTCATGAAGCGAAATTTCTTGCGGTCAAATTAAGTGCCATTTGGCTCTCATTTCTCGCTCGTTTGCTTTTGCTTCCGATGTCATGAATATCAAATGAACTGTGAGACTTTCCTTGGGTGAGTGCCTGCGCATATTGTTACCATGGTGCTGACTGGCACATATTACAGCACATATCTGTGGAATATGTGGAGTATCTGCAAGACATCAGCAACCGTACAATTGTATGGGCAGGAAAAGTTGACCTGTTCAACATAACTCCGGCGTACTTCCAAGGGCAGTATTGTATGGTTCGCCCTGGTCTTTTCAGCTGAAACTAGTTTGAAGAAATACAGCCCTTCGAACATCTGAGTAAGAATATGGACGGGGGGGGGGAGGGGGGAGGGGTGACTTGAAAGTATACGACTAAGAAATGTCATTCTTGGTGTGCTCACTGGCATTAAACATGCCTCCACGGGCTCGTCAGAGACCTGTGTGAGAATGACATGCCACGCATTTACCCCTGTCGTAATCTTCAAGATTTCTACGTATGTCGTAACACTGCTTGGTAACGTGTGCTTAGTTTTTGCTGGTCAGGTGAGCGTTGTAGGTTTGCTGTTTTCGCCCACATTGGTCCACAATGATGCTGTGTTAGGTGGGCCTTTGATGTTTGGCATTGTTGGCCCCACACCTCTTATCTTGCTCTTTAGTCAAAGTGAATCAGTTTGAGTATGACGAACTCGTATCTGCGACCGTCTTAATTGTTACTTATTTTCAAAATTTACGTGTCTGGCGGTTGAAAGTCGCGTATGCAGGTCTGCGGTATACTACACAAAACGCATGTGTGGCATTAAAAAAAAAGAAGAAATCTCCAGGAAAATTCTCTGTATATTTATGAGGGTTTGCTTTTCTCATAAGGCATAGAAAGACCGAGCCGTTTTCACACTTTCTCTTGCCTTTCAAATGCCACTGTTTGTCATCGTCTGGACGTGTTTGCAAGCAAGCAGTGTGTTAAAAATTTATTTCGGAAGTAACAATGTAAGGCGCTTACAGCTTTGTCATTCAGATCATGTTACCTGCCATTTGGAAATCCAGTGCTGTTGGAGGTGATGATTAACACTATGACAATGCTCATTATTTGCAGAACGTTGTTGAATATGGACCCTGGTTCTATTGCACCCCCCCCCCCCCCCCCCTCCTCTGCTTAATTAACGGCTGTTGTCTTCGGGCGAAAGCAGTAGGGGTGGCTGGGGCCAATGCTGAGCTGTCACGAGAAGCTGATACCATCGGCAAGGTGTCAGGCGGCTAATGCAGTTTGACGGTAATAGGGAAGACATGTTCCCGAGCTGGCGAACGGTTGTTAGGGTGCGAGGCAATAGGCAAAAGATCACTGAAAGGGGCCATACAGGGCTCATTCCTCATGAATAGACAATCTGGCGATGGTAATATTTTCCGGTCTTGTTATGGTCTGCTTTTGACCATTGCCAGAAAACTCAGATAATGGCCGGCTTTTGCGTTACTGGGAATTCAGCATTTTATCATCTGATGAATATTAAAACCTCTGTTCTGGTGTTCTGCTTAGATTGTGATTTCATACGTTGGCATTGTTGTCGTGAAACTCCAGTTTTTGGTTGAATTTGGTCGAGCATTTCATTACCTGCTGGTGATGTTTTGTTTTGTTTTCCGAGTATTAATGGCACAGTCTGTAGAAGTTAAGCTGACCTCTTTCCATTACATACCATGCTCAAAATCAATTGTCTGCTCAACGCAGATGTGGTGACCCCATTTCATTTTGTCTGCTGAGCTCTCCACTCACATATTCTAAGTCCGTAACGTTGTTTTCTGTTCGTGTTCTGATTGAAATTACCTTGAGATTGAGCCGTAGCTAGATTAAGTCAGGTGAGAATGGTGTATTTCAGCGAGTAGCTGATAGGAGAAGGGGATGGGGGTTGGAGAAATGCCGGGAATCCCCATGGGATACGCATCTGTAATTGACATGTTACTTGTAACCAAGAACAGGGTCTTGAGTATTTCACTTCTCGCCGATTGAATTATTCAGAGTAATGGAAATGCTAGTGCTGTTTTTTGCACATGGAAGGAATGGGGAACGTGAGAGGCGCGTCTTTAACGTGGTTTAGCGTTCAAGTGTTCAGCAACGTGATCGAAATGTTTTAAGGTTTTGTAACTGGTAAAATCCCAGAAAGTGCTGCTGGAGTGGTCACCTCCGCCTGTTTTCCATTCTTAGCAACGCTAGCAGTGTTCTGGATTTTCTTCCGAAATTCAGTCGTTCTTCCTCAAGTAATTATGGACCAAGTGAAATACTTTGCGAACGCAATATGTTTTTTAGTTGCCATTTGTATTGAAGTCAAACTAATTTTTTCTTCTTCGAATTATATCTTTTCTTGGCAGTCTCTTTTGACTTTCCAGGCAACGGAAGTAGTGCCTGCCAGGGGTCAGGAATGGGCCAAGTAATAGCGTTTTATCAGACTCCAAGAACTGTCGACTTACTGGCCCAGTATCCCTGGAGAGAAAGCTAAACAAAGTGCCCAAAGCGTCAGAAAAGAGATAGATTCAGGCTGTAGTACAAATTTAGCGTGGGTCGGTTAATATAATAATGTTTCAATAACTTCAATGTCGCTGGGATCAAAACGGAGCAGGCGCGTTGCCAGTTATCCCGGCTGGTAGGAACGTTAATCCAGTAGTGTGTAGGTCGTGGAAGGTTGCTTTGTGAGGCCTCAGGGCCTCATTCCGTTACAACACGGAGATGTATAAAATGTAATTTGAAAGGTGGTGCCTATTGAGATTCGGTGCCTTGTTTATATTATGTTCATTTTAAGAAGAAAAAAAGTTAGAGTTGGAGAAATTAAGAATATTTCAGCAGATTACCGTTCGTGTATTACACTTCTGACCACCAACATAGTGGATTCTGGATGCCGTCAATAGTGAGAAGTGCAGGGATCCTGTCGCGGCAGTGCGTCTGGTTGACAGTCATCACATACACGGCTGTGTGTCAGTCCTCGTTCTTATGTTCACTTCAGCTCAAAAGCCGTTTTCTGCAGGAAATTTCGATGGCTTTTTTGTGCGTCACCACTGTACAAGAAGTGCCTATTGAGCTATTATGTGGATACCACCAGACACTACGCAGCCTTGCATCTAAAAGAAAAAGATACAAAGGCACTCAGTAATGAATGTAATTTGGCGGTGTCGGCTTTTCATTTGCTTTCGTGTTGGTGTTCACAAACCATTTGAAGCCAGGTATGTGTGTCAGTACTCTCATGTGATGGCGTCACTGCTGAAATAAAATATTTCTCACTGACGCAGTGACTACTTTTCTTGAGTAAGGCCATTTACTTCCTTTGCATTTGAAGTGTAGATCCACCGTTCGGTAACATTACACGAGCATTTCTTGAAAACGGAAGTCTTGGTTTTTGCACCAGACTATTGTCAATTACATTAATATCAGTGGAGAGCAGTTTGATACCAATTTATGCCTCGGCATGGCACACAACGCATGGCAGAGTGCCATCCACACGCCTCAAGAACGACACATCAATTGATCCCTCGCTGCTTTGTGCAGTGAACGCCCGCCCCCCCCCCCCCCTCCCCCGAGCATTACTCCTCCACGCGAGGTGAGCGAAGTAATTACATTATTGTGTCATTGTGATATCGTTTGCCTACTTTAGCCCTCCAGAGTTTCCTTACATCCTGATAAAATACCGTGGGTGTATTTCTGTTACAGTCACACTGACGGTTGGTGTTTAACGTACGCGAAAGTGACCGAAGTGTTGTTTCATCTTCATCGCTTGCAGCAGATCTGATCGTAACAAGTCCAAATCCCATATCACGTGCTTACTGGAAAGGGGGGGGGGGGGGCGTGGTTAAGATTACATCTGTGTTGGCTTCGATGTTCGCCTCTCATTTTCTTTCACTTGTACTGCCGCTGTTGAAAGAAGACTTCTATAGCGTGATAATTAATAGGGCAGCATTTTATAGCATGCTCGGAAAGAAAGCTGTGCTACAACGTTTCAGAGAAGTAACTCACAACATGACCACTGCCACGTGATTAATTCTAAACAGTTACCGTTCACAGCGGCGCAGGAAGGTTTCCATCTGACGCCGTACTGTGATAAAAATGAAAGTGTGTGCGATGGTAATCATTGGTACCATTTTTTTTTTTTTTTTTGCAGTCCTTATTGTTTTGGTTTGCTGATTTCATACATTTTAGTCGGGCTGGTATGTCAACAGCTGAGATGTGTGCCCGTATAAAAACATGGCGCAGATAGAGAATGCCGAGTAAAGGAAAGCTGACGGGTCGGCTTAGAATTTATGACGTTATGTGTCAGAAGCGAGTGTTTACATATGAAGAGGAAATTACAATTAGTAGACATTGAAATTGTGATGATTTGTGGGAAGATTTTGCATCAAACAGGAGAGATTGTAATCGATTTCACCATCATTTCTGTGTGCAAAAAAAAACAAGTAAAACTCGCGGAAAATTTCAACCAGCGACAGTGTACTTTTTGCTGCAAATATATGAGGGTACGATGTTATATATTTTTGTAATCTCCATCGGTTATTTAAGGTCAGATTCTTCCCGTACTTCTATAAACAAGAGATGAACAACCACAGCAGGTATCCGGGTATTTGCCTTTGGTTCCTTCATGTACAGCTTCACAAAAATGGGGCGCATTATTTGCAAAGTTCTGTGCCCTTCACAGAGCCAATGGGAGACCTACAAAAATGCTGTTCTCAACTCGGAAGTACGCTGTTGCTGCGTCATTTCCGGCTGTTCTTTCAAAAGAAAAAAAAACAAAAACTGTGGATTCCTTTTTCAGACACTGCCCTGTAAACGGTTTAGTTGCAGTTGCGTTGTGGCGCTGTAATTTATCAGTCTCGTGAGGACGAGATAGAATTAAGGAGAATTCACGTTCACAGTTACGTGGGATCCCTTTTTGGGATTGTCCTCCATTACTCCACTGTACTGAACGTTTATTTGTTGTTTTCGTTTGCATCTTGTTAAGTACCTCAGAGGTCATTTGCCTTGTACTGCAGCGATAGAGGCTGCGTGTGTTTATATCTTTGTGTTGTTATGAACCATTGGTTCTATGGTTGTGGATTATGTGGACGATGACGCACATTATGTTACGTTAAGCTATTGGAATAGCTGTCATCTTCAGATATTTATGAGGGCATAAAGTTAACGGGTTCCCGGGGACCTTGAAAATTGGTTTGGACCCTAGTGTTTGGGCCGGACCGCCGAAAAATAGACTGTCCTCTGTTATCGTTTTAAGTGGCCTCAGGACCCTTGAATTCATGAACAGGACCGTGAGCGAAAAAGTTAACTTGATTTCATCCCTCCTTGCCGAGTCCACATGGTGGAGAAGGTTTCATCCCTCCGTGCCGAGTCCACATGGTCGTGAAGGTTTCATCCCTCCATGCCGAGTCCACATGGTGGAGAAGGTTTCACCTCTCCGTGCCGAGTCCACATGGTGGAGAAGGTTTCACCCCTCCGTGCCGAGTCCACACGGTGGAGAAGGTTTTACCTCTCCGTGCCGAGTCCACATGGTCGTGAAGGTTTCACCCCTCCGTGCCGAGTCCACATGGTCGTGAAGATTTCACCTCTCCGTGCCGAGTCCACGGTTGATCGATTCCCTAATGGATTCGGCTGACGGCGTCAGTTACTTTGCCATTTGTGACATTTCGTGTGTTGTTTTACTTTATTGAGTGAGAAATATTTTGAGTGGTCTTGGAGCTCTTAGATGAAACGAGTACTAAATTGCCGACATTCCTCTTTATGGTGTCGCGATGCCTCTCGATGGAGACAGTTGTCTTGTCAGTGCCAGACTGGCGTGTTATTTGTCTTGTGGACTGATCAGTTTGAGACGTTTCGTGATTTTGTAGAGTTGGGGGGGGGGCGATTTTGGAGGCATGGCGCCACCATATTTGGCCGTTGAGGAGCTACAATGAGCGGAAAATATGCAGCGCAGTATCGGGTTTGGAAGACACGAACGTTGGATCGTGTTCAGAATGCTTGATGGCTAAGGCGCTGGTATTCAGTGACAAGGTCGTGACAAATTACAGCTGTTTTAACCGAATAGGGTTT
Source organism: Protula sp. h YS-2021 (assembly GCA_949752745.1). NCBI lineage: Eukaryota > Metazoa > Annelida > Polychaeta > Sabellida > Serpulidae > Protula > Protula sp. h YS-2021. Next base: position 29,685,852 of record OX457025.1, read on the forward strand.
CTCATTTGGACTGCCTTGTTTCCACGCCATTGGCAGATTATTGATTATCGAAACAAGCCCTCTTTGTTTTCGGAATCCGATGCATACCTGCGCAAGCAGCCTGTATCTCGGGCCTTGTGGTAACAGCGCCGTGCCCATTTACCATGATATTGGTTACTCTCAACCTTCATCTTTACGGTCACTTAATGAAAATGTACAAATGTGTTTGAAAAAGTCAAGAAAAGGGTCCGTGATCAATTAAACATCTTGGAACAGGCGGGTGTCATGCCGCCAGACAAAGATTTAAAGCGGTCTTGGCTGTTTCAAACACTGACGCTTATTACAGAATGTACGAGGTGTTTACACACACTTGTTGGCTGAAGCATCTCGTATTTTTATGGCATTTTGCATCCGCAAGTTTTTGCATATTCACAACGACAGCAATTTACGTGGTTTTGCTCATAAGCCTAGCCCGTTATGAAGCCACGCAGCTTGTAAGTAATCGGTAATTTGAATGCATTGGGCGTGATTTGTGGTGTGGTGTCATGAGAAGACCGAAAACGGGGGTGACATCCCAACAAAAGGAGCCAAATTTCTCGGCGTAATTTATGTAGTTTTTTTTTGTTCTAAAGGGAGCCATGTGGTCCTGTTAACGAGACTAGTAGAAGAGGACTGTGGGACGAGTTCTGTGTTTCAGCTGCGTGTTGTGCTGCAGACAACATCGACATGAACCAGGCTGGTAGCGGAAGCTGATCGGAGAATAACCATGAATTATTTCATATTTTTTTTCATAAGTGTTGGAAATTTTACTTTGATTCACAAAGCCATGTTTCTTATGTGTTACTGTGGATCACCGTTGCTGTGTATTGTTCACAACTTTTTTTTTATTTTATTTCATTTTAGCGCTGGAAAATTGTCAAGCGGACGTTCATTTACAGTTTTCCGCGGGTCGGAGGCAGTCGTACCTGCGTTGAGTGGACCGGATGGATTAGATAATAGCAGTAATTATTATCAAGCACCCCCACCCCACCTCCCCAACCATAGAAGATTGATGGGAGGCCCGTAACCCTGCTGCTTTTCCCGTTTGATTTGTCACGTGTTTTCGGCGTGTTTCGTATGTGTATAAAGGAAACAATCGTTTTTCTCTTCAAATTATGCCCTCACCATATTTATCTGTTTTGTTACTTGCAGCACTGCAATTACCGCTGGGTAAAACAACAGTCATGCATTTAGTAGCACGGGAACGTTTACCGGAGCCCAATAATCATGGTAGGTATCCCTTAGCCACGCCGCAAGTATGGCAGTGCGGACACGTGTCGGTGCTGTCATGCTAATGGACAGGTTTTGGGGCGTCGGTGTGTTATTGGTTTGTTTGTCTGTCTGTCTGTCTGTCTGTCAGTCAGTCTACTTGTCTGTCCGTTTGCCTCGCAACGGTTATAGTTGTGATGTCAATGTCTTTCAGGCACGAAGATTTTTTGTTTCGCTTTGTCCATTATAGACTGGTGCCTCAGTGACGACTTTTACTGAACCAGCCAGAGATAGTTATTCTTGCGGGAAGAGAAGTTCAGTTATTATCTCTTATTTTCTTCAAATGATGCTTAAGATGAAATTCTCTTTCAATTCTGTAGTACTCTTTCAACTCTGTAAAGGACGGAGAGCATTATGAGTAAAAAAACTGTTGCCATAATAAGGTCTGTTTTCTTTGATAACTCACAGGAACCCACACATCGCACTAAGCTCATTTTTTTCGTGCATGTGTTGGGAGGAAAAAACATGATTTTGGCGGAATCGACGTCACATCTCAAAACACTCGTGCACCCATTGCTGTTTACTGAAATATTGTACTGGCATTCTCTGTGCTATTATGAAAAAAAATGGCAACTATAGAAGCTTAGATTCCCTAAACCTGGGGCAAAAAAAAGGCAAAACGACAGTGGGACTTTCGGAAAAGTGTGTAGCTGTTGAGATCTGAATGAAGTGTCGTGCGCTGAGCTGGGAACTTATTGCATAATTCTTTGCAAGATTCTATTAAAGTTCAGCATATAAATTACAATAAAGCTTTCTGTTGTAGATAAAATATTGTGTTATCTAATCTGTAAGGGGGAATTACTTATCCTGGGCCTAGACCTGGTTTGTCACTAGTAAGCTGAAGGAAACCGGGTCTAAACTTCAGCAAACAGCAAGCGTCTTACCTGTTGCACTGGGACGTCACATCATAAAAGAACCGTGTACTTTGGTAGAACGTGTAGCGTGTGACAGGACGAACCGATTGTGTGGCAAAACCACATATATTAAAGCATTACCAGGGAAATTATATGTGTTCAGTAGAAGAACAAACACTCGGAATGTGAAGGCATCAAATTACTCTTCAAAGCATCCTGTAGTGCTCTCTCGTTTTATTTTTTTTCGCCCAGGAAATTTTGGAAGCCCATCTCTTCGACGGTCTCGCAAGCTTTCTGCCCACGAAATCAATAAACATTCAAGTCACATTTGTCGCGCTGATGCTGACGGTTTGGCTGAGCGGTTTTGATGTTGTGTTTTCAGCGCCATCAGGACTTGATTAATGTTTGGGTGCAAAAATGCTCCAAGAATTAGAGCATAGAGGACGCAGACTTCTCAGCGTGACATCTGTAACCTCTATAATCTCTTAAAGCCTCCTGTCTTAAGGCGAGTGTTGGTATTGTACATAAGCCATGTCGGCCCAAGGACATTGGCCCAGCTGAACTTCACAAATTTTCCCAGTCCTTACTCAGTTGAATGAGTTTAACACACTCAAGCCTACATTTCTGGATCGATTGTTGAAATATTTTACTTATAGGAAGTATTGGAACCCACAAAGGTCGGCATTGTACATGAGCGCTGTCGGTCCAAGGACATTGGCCCAGCTGAATTCAGAAATTTTGACAACCCTTACATACTGGAATGAGTTTGTTAACACACTCAAGCCTACATGAATTTAGTTAAGCAAATCAAACATTTCTTACAATGTTTAATCGCGAGATTTTTTTTGTTCTGTTAAACTTTTAAAATCGTTGAATTGCACGCCTTCGGGGGACTTAGTCATTCTAAAATGTCCTGTCCATCGAGCGTTTTTGTGGTGGGGGACATTAATCAGTTTCACTGATGGCTTGTTTTTCTTTATTCATGGTCACTAGGAAGCCTAGGGGCGTTGGGTGGGAGGGGGGGGGGGGGTTGCTGTTGTATCTTTATGCTTAAGTCAGAGAGTTATTATGTTATTTACTCGCCCGCCTAGAATCAGTTACTATTTTTCCAATCATTTCTCCTTATGAACAAAGAAAGATTATTCCTGTTTAAAACGAACCAAAAAATTCTTTTAAAAATGCTGTGTTGGCTGCAAAAAAAAAACGTTGATTTCATACTGATTTCCACTGATATGGCTCACATGGCCCGACGGCCACATTTCTAACTTCATAGTTTTCTGTCGTTCATACCTTTGTTAGCCCAGCTTACGTTACACGTAAGCTGGGGTATTCCTATCGGTTTGCGGGTGGCGTCCGTTAGTTAGTTAGTAAGTTAGTTAGTTCGCTGTAAACTTTGTTTTTAAATTCATCTCCTCCTACAATTTTAATCCGATGTCATTTATTTTTGGTATGAGGCATCCCTAAGCGGTCGTGCATACGGCTTTTTGGTTTTTTTAGTCGATCGGGTGATTTTTGAATTTTTGGCGAATTTTTGAAGAAATTTTAAAATGTATCTCCTCTTACATTTTTGACCCGATGTCATTTATTTTTGGCATGAGGCACCCCAAAAGGGTCGTGCATACGGCTTGTGCTTTTTTAGTTTGTATTTTTGGGGAATTTTTGAAGCAAAAATTTCGAAAATAATTCAAAATGCATCTACCCATACAATTTTGATTCGATGTCATTTATTTTTGGTGTGAGTGGATACGGCTTGTGCTTTTAGTTGATCGGGCAATTTTTGTATTTTTAGGGAGTTTTTGAAGAAAAAAACTTCAAAATGCATTTCCCCCTACAGTTTTTTTTTTTTTTTTTTGGTTTGAGGCATCCCTACGGGGTTGAGAATACCACTTGCGCTTTTTAGTCGATCCGACAATTTCTGTATTTTTTGGGAATTTTTGAAGAAAAACTTCAAAATGCATTTCCTCCTACAGTTTTTATCCGATTTCATTTATTTTTTTGCTATGAGGCATCCTTAGGTAGGTCTCGCATACGACTTGTGCTGTTTGACTCGACTTGGGAATTTTTGATTTCGGGGGGAATTTTTGATGAAAATACCTCAAAATGCATTTTCTCGTGCAGTTTTGATCAAACATCATTTATTTTGTGGCTGAGGCATGCTTAGGGTGTCGTGAATATGGCCTGTCTTTTTCAGTCAATGAGAGAATTTTTGAAGAAAAAAATTCAAAATGCATTTCCTCCTACAGTTTTTATCAGATTTCATTTATTTTCGATATGAGCCGTCTCTAGGGGGTCATGCATACGGCTTGTACTTTTTGAGTGAATTGGAAAACTTTTGAATTTTTTTCGGAATTTTTGAAAAAAAAAAACTTAAATGAATCTCCTCCTACAGCGCATAAACGCAAGTTAAATGAACTTGCGCAGTAGTCAGATTTAACAACTGCACATCGACGCAAGTTAAATAGACATTCGCAGTAGTCCAAAATAAGTACTCAACATCGATGCAAGTTATATAAACTTGCGCATTGGTCCGAAATGTGAACTTCGCATCGACGGAAGATAAATAAAGATGCGAACTGGTCCAAAATAAGCACCGCGCATCAACGCAGGTTAAATAAACATGTTCACTGGTCCGAAAAAAGAACTACGCTTCGACGTAAGTTGAATAGACATGCGCAGTGGTCTGAAATGCGAACCGCGCGTCAAAGCAGCCTAAGGAAACATGCGCACTGGTCCGAAATGCGAACCGCGCGTCAACGCAGCCTAAAGAAACATGCGCACTGGTCCGAAATGCGAACCGCACATCGAGGAAAATTAAATAAACATGCGCAGTGGTCCGAAATGCGAACCGCGCATCAACGCAAGTTAAATAAATATGCACACTGGTCTGAAATGAGAACCACGCATCAACACAAGTTAAATAAACATGGGCAATGGCCTGAAATGCGAACCGCGCATCGACGGAAGTTAAATAAACATGCGATCCGGTCCAAAATAAGCACCGCACATCCACGCAAGTTAAACAAACATGTGCACTTGTCCGAAAAAAAGAACCACGCATCGACGCAAGTTGAATAGACATGCGCAGTGGTCTGAAATGAGAACCGCGCATCAACGCAAGTTAAATAAACATGCGCAGTAGTAGAAGAAAGAACCATGAATCGACGCAAGTTGAATAGACATAAGAGTCGGGCATCGACGGGACTTAAATAAACATGCGTTCTGGTCCGAAACGCAAATGGCGCGTCAACGCAAGTTAAATGAACCTGCTCACTTGTCCCAAAATGCGAACTGCGCATCAACGCAACCTAAAGAAACAGGTATACTGGTCCGAAATGCGAACCGGATATCAACGCAAAATAAATAAACATGCACACTGGTCCGAATTGCGAACGCACATAAGCGTAAGTTAAATAAACATTTGCACCGGTCCAAAATAAGTACCGATCATCAACACAAGTTAAATAAATATGTGCAATGGTCCAAAATGCGAACCACGCATCAACACAAGTTAAAAAAAAAACGTGCGCTGGTCCGAAATGCGAACTGCACAGCAACACAAGCTAAATAAGCAAGCACACTGGACCAAAATAAGCACCTTGCATCAACGCAAGTTAAATAAACATGCGCACTATTTCGAAATGCGAACTACCCATTAACGCAACTTAGATACATGCGCACTATTCAAAATAAGAACTGCGCATCAACGCAACTTAAATAAACATGCGCACTGGTCCAGAATAAGAACCGCGCATCAACTCAAGTTAAAGAAATATGCGCATTGGCCTGAAATAAGAACCACGCATCGACGCACGTTAAATAAACATACGCAGTCGTTCGAAATGCGAACCAAGCGCCAACGTAAGTTAAAATAAACATTTGCACTTGTCTAAAATAAGCACCGCGCATCAACGCAAGTTAAATAAACATGCGCAGTGGTTCGAAATGCGAACTACGCTCCAACACAAGTTAAATAAACATTTGCAGGGGTCCAAAATAAGCCGAAACTCGAACCGCGCATTAATGCAAGTTAGATAAACATGCGTAATGATCCAAAATTCGAACTGCTCAACAACGCAAGTTAAATAAACATAGGCACACGTCCAAAATAAGCACCGTGCATCAACGCAAGTTAAATAAACGTGCAAACTGGTCCGAAATGCGAACCGCGCATCAAGGCAACCTATGGAAACTTGTGCACTTGTCCATGTAAGTACCGTTCATCAATGCAAGTACAATAAACATGCGTAGTGGTCTGGAATAAGAATCGCGCATCGACGCAAGGTGAATAAATCCGAAATAAGAACCGCACATCAACACAAGGTAAATAAACATGCGCATTGATCCGAAATAAGAACCGCACATCAACACAAGGTAAATAAACGTGCGCACTGATCCGATATAAGAACCGCACATTCACAAAAGGTAAAAAAAAACATGGGCGCTCGTCAGAAATGCGAACCGCACATCAACGCAAGTTAAATAAACATGTGCACTGTTCCAAAATTGGAGCCGCGCATCTACGCAAAATTAAATAAACATGCGCACGTATCTGAATAAGAACCGCGCATCAAGGCAAGTTACATAAATATGCGCACTGGTCCGAAATGCGAGTGTTGTTTGAAGGTATATATGGCAGACTATCCAGTTTACCAGAGATACAAAAAATCTGTTCCCCATTTTTCTGGGAAAGAAATCTTTGTATGCATTTATCGGTCTATGTTCTGGTCCGGTGCTAAATTAATTATTGGGCTAGCTCTTGGCCGTCTCATCTTTTGAAGCCCAATTATCAGGAAAATTCCCTTACTCATGCACGCTGGAATTGGGTCTTACAGTGTTGCCACATCATCCTTTTTTAAAAGGATTATCCTTTTTTTTGAAAAAGCCCGATTTTATCCTTTTTAGCCCAGTTGGCTTTTCAGCCAACAGGGCTATACAGATGGGGGCAAGTGTCGTCCGTCCGTCCGTCTGTCCGTCCGTCCGTCCGTCCGTCCGTCTGTCCGTCCCGCGACCGTTAAAAGTGGAATAACTTTTTTATTTTTTATCCGATTCTTACCAAATTTTAAACACGAGTTCCCACCCTTTACTGCATTAGGAATTTTTTTTTATTTTTTGGTTTAAACCATTTTTGGCGATTTTATTGCCAATTTTGGCAAAATACGAAAAAACCTATCTAGTCCCTCATTTTTCATCGGAACATTCCGAAATTTTTTACGAAGAAACTAGGACTAAGGGGTCAAAAAAGTACTTTTTTCGATTTTTGAATTTCGCCTTATTTTTGAATCTACTGAGCTTCAAAGTTTGCAACTTCTAAAAATTGGCAAATTTCCAATTTTTTTTCTTAACAAAGTAGTTAAAGTGGAATATCTTTTTTATTTTTTATCCGATTCGTACCAAATTTTAAACACGTGTTTTTAACCTTCTACTTCATTAGGAAATTTTTTTATTTTTTGGTTTAAACCATTTTTGGCGATTTTATTGCCAATTTTGGCAAAATACGAAAAAACCTATCTAGTCCCTCATTTTTCATCGGAACATTCCGAAATTTTTTATGAAGAAACTAGAACTAAGGGGTCAAAAAAGTACTTTTTTCGATTTTTCAATTTCGCCTTATTTTTGAATCTACTGAGCTTCAAAGTTTGCAACTTCTAAAAATTGGCAAATTTCCAATTTTTTTCTTAACAAAGTAGTTAAAGTGGAATATCTTTTTTATTCTTTATCCGATTCGTACCAAATTTTAAACACGAGTTTTTAACCTTCTACTGCATTAGGAATTTTTTTAATTTTTTGGTTTAAACCATTTTTGGCGATTTTATTGCCAATTTGGGCAAAATACGAAAAAACCTATCTAGTCCCTCATTTTTCATCGGAAGATTCCGAAATTTTTTATGAAGAAACTAGAACTAAGGGGTGAAAAAAGTACTTTTTTCTATTTTTGAATTTCGTCTTATTTTTGAATCTACTGAACTTCGAAGTTTGCAGCTTTTAAAAAATTGGAAATTTCCATTTTTCTTCTTAAAAAAGCAAAGTTTCAATTTGCAGAGGAGCACAATATGTTACATACAAGTACTTCTGGTTGGACTTTTCAGTAATTTTGTTGCCAGTGGGTCATTTCTATGATATTTTCAAGTGGGCGATAATAGGGAACATTGGGCGATAAAGCAAGAAAGTTGTAATTTTTGCTTTAAAAGTGCAGGAATCAATTCTGTGACCCGAAAATATGATAAATGTGATATTTTTCGGGTGGGCGATAACAGGGAATATTGGGCGATAAAGCAAGAAAGTTGTAATTTTCGCTTTAAAAGTGCAGGGATCATTTCTATGTCCCGAAAATATGATAAATATGATATTTTTCGGATGGGCGATAATATGGAACATTGGGCGATTCTGCAAGAAAGTTGTAATTTTCCCTTTAAAAGTGCAGGAATCAATTCTATGACCGAAAATATGAGAAATATGATATTTTTCGGATGGGCGATAACAGGGAACATTTGGCGATAATGCAAGAAAGTTGTAATTTTCGCTTTTTAAGTGCAGGAATCAATTCTATGACCCGAAAATATGATAAATGTGACATTTTTCGGGTATGTGATAATAGGGAATATTGGGCGATAATGTAAGAAAGTTGTAATTTTCGCTTTAAAAGTGCAGGAATCAATTCTATGACCCGAAAATATGATAAATATGATACTTTTCGGATGGGCGATAATAGGGAATTTTGGGCGATACTGCAAGAAAGTTGTAATTTTCGCTTTAAAAGTGCAGGAATCAATTCTATGACCCGAAAATATGATAAATGTGATATTTTTCGGATGTGCGATAATATGGAATATTGGGCAATAATGTAAGAAAATTGTAATTTTCGGTTGAAAAGTGCAGGAATCAATTGTATGACCCGAAAATATGATAAATATGATATTTTTCGTGTGGGCGATAATAGGGAACATGGGGCGATAATGCAAGAAAGTTGTAATTTTAACTTTAGAAGTGCATTGATCAATTCTATGACCCGAAAGTATGATAAATGTGATATTTTCCGGGTGGGCGATAATAGGGAATATTGGGCGATAATGCAAGAAAGTTGTAATTTTCGCTTTAAAAGTACAGGAATCCATTCTATGTCCCGAAAATATGATAAATATAATATTTTGCGGGTGGGCGATAGTAGGGAATATTGGGCGATAATGTAAGAAAATTGTAATTTTCGGTTAAAAAGTGCAGGAATCAATTGTATAACCCGAAAATATGATAAATATGATATTTTTCGTGTGGGCGATAATAGGGAATATTGGGCGATAATGTAAGAAAATTGTAATTTACGCTTTAAAAGTGCAGGAATCAATTCTATGACCCGAAAATATGATAGATATGATATTTTTTCGGATGGGCGATAATAGGGAATATTGTTCGATACTGCAAGAAAGTTGTAATTTTCGCTTTAAAAGTGCAGGAAACAATTCTAGGACCCGAAAATATGATAAATATAATATTTTGCGGTTGGGCGATAGTAGGGAATATTGGGCGATAAAGCAAGAAAATTGTAATTTTCGCTTTAAAAATGCAGGAATCAATTCTGTGACCCGAAAACATGATAAATGTGATATTTTTCGGATGTGCGATAATAGGGAATATTGGGCGATAATGTAAGAAAATTGTAATTTTCGGTTGAAAAGTGCAGGAATCAATTGTATGACCCGAAAATATGATAAATATGATATTTTTCGTGTGGGCGATAATAGGGAACATTGGGCGATAATACAAGAAAGTTGTAACTTTCACTTTAGAAGTGCATTGATCAATTCTATGACCCGAAAGTATGATAAATGTGATAATTTTCGGGTGGGCGATAATAGGGAATATTGGGCGATAATGCAAGAAAGTTGTAATTTTCGATTTAAAAGTACAGGAATCCATTCTATGTCCCGAAAATATGATAAATATGATATTTTTCAGATGGGCGATAATAGGGAACATTGGGCGATAATGCAAAAAAGTTGTAATTTTCGCTTTAAAAGTGCAGGAATCAATTCTATGTCCCGAAAATATGACAAATTTGATATTTTTCGGGTGGGCGATAATAGGGAATATTGGGCGATAATGTAAGAAAATTGTAATTTTCGCTTTAAAAGTGCAGGAATCAATTCTATGACCCGAAAATATGATAGATATGATATTTTTTCGGATGGGCGATAATAGGGAATATTGTTCGATACTGCAAGAAAGTTGTAATTTTCGCTTTAAAAGTGCAGGAAACAATTCTAGGACCCGAAAATATGATAAATATAATATTTTGCGGTTGGGCGATAGTAGGGAATATTGGGCGATAAAGCAAGAAAATTGTAATTTTCGCTTTAAAAATGCAGGAATCAATTCTGTGACCCGAAAACATGATAAATGTGATATTTTTCGGATGTGCGATAATAGGGAATATTGGGCGATAATGTAAGAAAATTGTAATTTTCGGTTGAAAAGTGCAGGAATCAATTGTATGACCCGAAAATATGATAAATATGATATTTTTCGTGTGGGCGATAATAGGGAACATTGGGCGATAATACAAGAAAGTTGTAACTTTCACTTTAGAAGTGCATTGATCAATTCTATGACCCGAAAGTATGATAAATGTGATAATTTTCGGGTGGGCGATAATAGGGAATATTGGGCGATAATGCAAGAAAGTTGTAATTTTCGATTTAAAAGTACAGGAATCCATTCTATGTCCCGAAAATATGATAAATATGATATTTTTCAGATGGGCGATAATAGGGAACATTGGGCGATAATGCAAAAAAGTTGTAATTTTCGCTTTAAAAGTGCAGGAATCAATTCTATGTCCCGAAAATATGACAAATTTGATATTTTTCGGGTGGGCGATAATAGGGAATATTGGGCGATAATGTAAGAAAATTGTAATTTTCGCTTTAAAAGTGCAGGAATCAATTCTATGACCCGAAAATATGATAGATATGATATTTTTTCGGATGGGCGATAATAGGGAATATTGTTCGATACTGCAAGAAAGTTGTAATTTTCGCTTTAAAAGTGCAGGAAACAATTCTAGGACCCGAAAATATGATAAATATAATATTTTGCGGTTGGGCGATAGTAGGGAATATTGGGCGATAAAGCAAGAAAATTGTAATTTTCGCTTTAAAAATGCAGGAATCAATTCTGTGACCCGAAAACATGATAAATGTGATATTTTTCGGATGTGCGATAATAGGGAATATTGGGCGATAATGTAAGAAAATTGTAATTTTCGGTTGAAAAGTGCAGGAATCAATTGTATGACCCGAAAATATGATAAATATGATATTTTTCGTGTGGGCGATAATAGGGAACATTGGGCGATAATACAAGAAATTTGTAACTTTCACTTTAGAAGTGCATTGATCAATTCTATGACCCGAAAGTATGATAAATGTGATAATTTTCGGGTGGGCGATAATAGGGAATATTGGGCGATAATGCAAGAAAGTTGTAATTTTCGATTTAAAAGTACAGGAATCCATTCTATGTCCCGAAAATATGATAAATATGATATTTTTCAGATGGGCGATAATAGGGAACATTGGGCGATAATGCAAAAAAGTTGTAATTTTCGCTTTAAAAGTGCAGGAATCAATTCTATGTCCCGAAAATATGACAAATTTGATATTTTTCGGGTGGGCGATAATAGGGAATATTGGGCGATAATGTAAGAAAATTGTAATTTTCGCTTTAAAAGTGCAGGAATCAATTCTATGACCCGAAAGTATGATAAATATGATATTTTTCGGGTGGGCGATAATAGGGAACATTGGGCGATAATGCAAGAAAGTTGTAATTTTCGCTATAAAAGTACAGGAATCCATTCTGTGTTCCGAAAATATGATAAATATGATATTTTTCGAATGGGCGATAATAGGGAACATTGGGCGATAATGCAAGAAAGTTGTAATTTTCGCTTTTAAAGTGCAGGAATCAATTCTATGACCCGAAAATATGATAAATGTGATATTTTTCGGGTGGGCGATAATAGGGAATATTGGGCGATAATGTAAGAAAGTTGTAATTTTCGCTTCAAAAGTGCAGGAATCAATTGTATGACCCTAAAATATGATAAATATAACATTTTTCGGATGGGCGATAATAGGGAACATTGGGCGATAATGTAAGAAAATTGTAATTTTCGCTTTTAAAGTGCAGCAATCAATTCTATGACCCGAAAATATGATAATTATGATATTTTTCGGGTGGGCGATAATAGGGAAAATTGGGCGATAATGGAAGAAAATTGTAATTTTCGCTTTTAAAGTGCAGGAATCAATTCTATGACCCGAAAATATGATAAATGTGGTATTTTTCAAGTGGGCGATAATAGGGAACATTGGGCGATAATGGAAGAAAGTTGTAATTTTCGCTTTAAAAATATTGAAATCAATTCTAGGACGCGAAAATATGACAAATGTGACATTTTTCTGTAGGGCGATAATAGGGAACATTGGGCGATAATGTAAGAAAATTGTAATTTTCGGTTGAAAAGTGCAGGAATCAATTGTATGACCCGAAAATATGATAAATATGATATTTTTCGTGTGGGCGATAATAGGGAACATTGGGCGATAATACAAGAAAGTTGTAACTTTCACTTTAGAAGTGCATTGATCAATTCTATGACCCGAAAGTATGATAAATGTGATAATTTTCGGGTGGGCGATAATAGGGAATATTGGGCGATAATGCAAGAAAGTTGTAATTTTCGATTTAAAAGTACAGGAATCCATTCTATGTCCCGAAAATATGATAAATATGATATTTTTCAGATGGGCGATAATAGGGAACATTGGGCGATAATGCAAAAAAGTTGTAATTTTCGCTTTAAAAGTGCAGGAATCAATTCTATGTCCCGAAAATATGACAAATTTGATATTTTTCGGGTGGGCGATAATAGGGAATATTGGGCGATAATGTAAGAAAATTGTAATTTTCGCTTTAAAAGTGCAGGAATCAATTCTATGACCCGAAAGTATGATAAATATGATATTTTTCGGGTGGGCGATAATAGGGAACATTGGGCGATAATGCAAGAAAGTTGTAATTTTCGCTATAAAAGTACAGGAATCCATTCTGTGTTCCGAAAATATGATAAATATGATATTTTTCGAATGGGCGATAATAGGGAACATTGGGCGATAATGCAAGAAAGTTGTAATTTTCGCTTTTAAAGTGCAGGAATCAATTCTATGACCCGAAAATATGATAAATGTGATATTTTTCGGGTGGGCGATAATAGGGAATATTGGGCGATAATGTAAGAAAGTTGTAATTTTCGCTTCAAAAGTGCAGGAATCAATTGTATGACCCTAAAATATGATAAATATAACATTTTTCGGATGGGCGATAATAGGGAACATTGGGCGATAATGTAAGAAAATTGTAATTTTCGCTTTTAAAGTGCAGCAATCAATTCTATGACCCGAAAATATGATAATTATGATATTTTTCGGGTGGGCGATAATAGGGAAAATTGGGCGATAATGGAAGAAAATTGTAATTTTCGCTTTTAAAGTGCAGGAATCAATTCTATGACCCGAAAATATGATAAATGTGGTATTTTTCAAGTGGGCGATAATAGGGAACATTGGGCGATAATGGAAGAAAGTTGTAATTTTCGCTTTAAAAATATTGAAATCAATTCTAGGACGCGAAAATATGACAAATGTGACATTTTTCTGTAGGGCGATAATAGGGAACATTGGGCGATAATGTAAGAAAGTTGTAATTTTCGCTTTAAAAGTGCAGGAATCATTTGTATTACCCGAAACTATGATAAATATGATATATTTTTTGGTGGGCGGTAATCGGTAATATTGAGCATAATGTAAGAAAGTTGTAATTTTTATTTTAAAGGTGCAGGAAGCAATTATATGACCCGACAATATGATAAGTGTGATATTTTTCGGGTGGTCGATAGCCTCTTTTTCATTTTTCCCACGCAAATTAGAATTAATTAGGGTCCACATACTTTTGACGAACCCCCCGCTTTGAAGTTTACCAGGGCATTTGAAGTATGCCTGTCAGGGTAGACTGTCCAGGGTCTGGATATCCCTCACCCGATCATTTATCGATTTTTAATTAAACGCTGGCCTAGTACCACCCTGGATAAGAATCCACGTTTAAGTAATCGTATGCAACAAAAGGCTCGAGATAAGTGCATATAAGAAAGGACGTTATTTAAATTTTGGAGTTCTACTTCTCTTTGATATCAAAAACAAATTGGAGAAAAATTCCTGTTTTTACATATGTATTTTTATTTGACAAATATTCTGGATAGGATGTTCCAAAACTGTATGCACATTTTTATACTCACTTGAAACAAGGCCCAAGATAAGTAATAAAAGAAAGGATTTTATTTTAATTTTTACATCTGACTTCTGTTTGAATTTAATAACAAATTGCAGTAAAATTCCTGTGTCTGTATTTTTCCCATTTATTACAAATATTCAGAAATTTTCATAATTTCAGCAGAAATTTAATATAAAAAAAAAAACATTCAACCAGATCAGACTGTCTTACCATTTTCCAAGAGGCACAAAACTGAATCCTCAACTGGGCCACTGTCACTTGACAGTCATGTTTTATCCTTAAATACTTTTTTTAATACTTTTTTTAAATTTTCATCCTTTTTTTAATACTTTTTTTCGCTTTTCATCCTTTTTTTTTATTTTGATACTTTTTTTTTCATTTTCTTTTTTCGTTCAAAATATCATTTTTTCCTAATTAGTTATATGTTTTTTTTCTGCCATAATTTTTTCTCACCCTAGTCATAACCCATGATTAGACCATAATATTAACCGCTCTTACACTGTATGTGTATGTAATTTCCAACTTTTTTGCAGCGTCTATTGTTAAAATCAATAGATCTGTAGAGAAAGGGTATTTTTTCAGGGTATATCCAGTATTCTAAATGATGTTGAGTAGTCTTTATTTCTTGAATGATTTTCAATAACTTCATTCTGTAAGTTTGAGTTGCATGTCCCTAGGGACCATCGATAAAGTACGTACGCACCTTTTTTTAGACCAGCCGACCATGTCGGGCTGGTCTTATCACATCAATAGAGGGGTATCCGTCGTCTGTATATACGTATGTACGTGTGTAAACTTTTACTTAAATTAAAGTGCTTCTTCTCCCTCAGTTTTGGTCGGATTCCTCTCAAATTTTAAACGAATATTCTCCAGGTAGGCCTCTCTTTAAAAACTTTTTTTTGGCGATCGCCAAAAATTGGCTAAATTGGGGGCATTTAAAATTTTTCGGTTGCCAATTTCAGGCTTGCCGGATCGTACTTTTTTAAAAGATTTAGTCTTTATTTTCGCATTGTTCTTTTTTTTTTTTTTGCCTCAAAACGTACTTTTTTCCACAAGCGTTCTTTATTGTTCTTTTTTTTAGCCCCAGCTTGTTTCAGAAGCAGGAATATAACAGTTGTTGAAAGTATGTGCGAATCAACGCTTTTAAGTTGACAAATCGTATATTCTCCCAGGATTTTAGCCTAAAAGTCTTGAAATTTTGGTGGAACGTAGGGCGCATAAGTTTCCACCTGGCTATTGCTTTCTTGGCAATTCGCCAAAAATTGGCGAAAATATTAGCTGAAAACCAGATCCTTTCCGTAAAGTTTGAACTACCTCTGGAAATTAATCTTACTGTTTTTAAATTTTAAGTGAAGTTAGCAGGCTTTACTACTACCTAGCTATTACTTTAGTTTTTTTTTGGTGATTGGCCAACGGGGTAAAATTTTCAGTAAAATCTTAATCTTGGTGATTGGCTAGCTGGCGAAACTTTTCAGTAAAATCTTAAATAACTGCTGAAAAATAGTCTTGCCGTGTTGGAATTTAAAGTGAAGGTAGGAAGAGTTACCACCTACCTGGCTGTAACGTTTTTGGCGATTCGCCAAAAATTGCCCTAACTATTGCTGAAAAACTTTTTTCGTAACGTCTTAACCATTTCCAGGAAAGCAATCTGTCTTGAAATTTTAAGTGAAGGTACCAGGCGTTACTGCCTACCTGGCTATTCCTTTTTTTTATGGTGAGTGGTCAAAAATTGATGCAGATTTTGGCGAAAAACAAAAAAAAATTACCTTAAAAACTTTTCTAACTGCTGGAAAATATACTGTGTTGACATTTAAAGTGAATGTAGCCGGAGGTACTACCTACCTGGCTATTATGTTTTTGGTGATTGACCAAACATTGGCTAAGCTTGTGGCGAAAGGCAAAAAAAAAACAAAAAAAAAAAAAACAAAAAACAAAAAAAAAAAAAAAAACATTTAGTAAAATCTTAACTAACTGCTGGAAAATAGTCTTGTGGAATTTAAAATGAAGGCAGCAGGAGTTACCCGCTAGCTGGCTTTAACTTTTTTTCTGCGATTCGCCAAATATTAGCGAAAATATTTCGTAAAATCTTGACTATTTCAAGGAAAGTAACGTTACTGTCTTGAAATTTTAAGTAACGGCAGTAATCAATATTACCTAACTGGCTATGAATTTTCAGTGGTTGGCAAAAAGCGGCGATTTTTTGGCGAAAAACCAAAGACATTTTAGTAAAATCTTGACGAACTCCGGGAAAATGGCCTCATTGCATTGTAATTTTAAGTAAAAATAGCATAAACTACTGCCTAACTGGCTATTACTGTCTTCGAATTTTAGATAAAGATAGCCATCATTGGTACTTACCTGGCTATTACTTTTTTCGTAATTTGGAAAAATTGGCGCAAATATTGACGAAAAATGAAACTCATACTACAGAAATGGCCGTGCTGTCAAAGACTAAACTACTAGTATAAACAGTATAAACTGTCTTGAAATTTTTTTAAAGAGAGGGGTCATTGTAACTTGCTTGGTTATTGTTTATGCATTATTCGGAAAAAATGGCAGAAATATTGGTGAAAAACCAATTCTTACTAAAATCGTTACCAGCGCTAGGAACATAATGTTACCTTCTTAAAATTTAGAATTATGGGAGCAGAAATTAGTACCTATGTGGTTTTTTAACCCAGCCGACTTTGTCGAACTGTTAGTCGTATCCCCATAGGGGGCTTGAATCTATGGGCATATGTTAAACTTTTTCTTTAAAATGCTACTCCTACAGTTTTGCTCCAATCGTTTTGATATTATGCAGGAATCTTCACTGGGTGGTCCCCCAACTGGCTATTACTTTTTTTGACGAGTGACGAAAAACTGAGAAAATGGCGGCACTTTTTCTGTCCGTTTTGACCCATTTTTAAAATGCTAATTCAGTTTTACTACAGTTTTACGCCAATCGTTTAGATGTTACGAAGGGATGTTCCCCAGGCGTTCGCCTACCAGGCTATTATTTTTTTTCGCGGTTGGCCAAAAACTGCCGAAATGGCGGAACTTTGAAGTTTGGCAAAAACTGGAATAAATGGTAGTAAATAACTGAATTGTCAAACTATTCCAGTTATAAAATTTATATCAAAAGTTTCTTAGGTGCTTCTCCACCTGGTCACAAAAAATGCCGAAATGATGAAATATAAAATGTTTTGTAAAATTGTGTAAATGTCGGTAAATACGTGAATCGTCAAAACCCAACCTGTCCAACATCCTTTTTCGGGCAGCTTTGTGTATTAAAATTATGAAAAAGTTATGTTCAGAAACAAAGTGCTTCATTTTTTGGCCTAACAGTATTCGTTTCACGATTTTTCTCTTTGTCCTTATTTGGTAACTCGGCTGGGTCATATCCGTGGACATGCTTGTTTTAGGTGATTCGCCAAAAATATTATTGAAAACGCAGTTGACCCTGGGTATTTGGCCTTGATCACTTCAAATTCTGATCAAAGGTACCAGGCTTTGGTACCCACCTGACTATTACGTTTATTCATGATTCGGATAAAATTGGTGGAATATTAACCAAAAACAATGTTCATGACAACGTATCTCCTCGTAAAATTTAAATGGAAACGTCCTAAAATTTTGATGGATATAGTGGTATATATGTCTACCTGGCTACTGCTTTTCTTGTTCGACGATTCGAAAAAAATTGACCGAAACACGTGGCTATTACTTTTTTTTTTGTTATTTTTCTAAAGCGTTCTTTTTTTTTACTTTTTTTTGTCATCAAGCGTTCTTTTTTTAGCAGTTTGCGTTCTTTTTTTTAAACAACCTCCGGCAAGTCTGCAATTTTCAAAATGGTTCTTCTCCCACAATTTTGATCGGATTCCTTTCCAATTTTGAACATTTATTCTCTAGGTAGGCCTGTCTTGAAAAATGACTTTTTTTTTGGCGATCCGGTAAAAATTGGCTAAATGGGGACATTTAAAAATATTTAGTATCAATTTTCAAAAGTATTCTTTTGGCATAATTTGACCGGATTCCTTTATAAATTTGTAAAGTACAATCAGGTATTCAAATATTTTTTAATCGCCGTGAAAACGAGGGTTCGCGTTGGCGGGGTTTTGTCCACTTTTTGGGCATTTTTTACGAGTTGACTCACTTTTTCGGATTCCACCGAGTTTTTCTGGACCTAACTGAGTCACACTTTTCCTTTTTGACTCACTTTCCTGAGAACCCAGCGCGAACCTTGAAATTACAAAAAAAATGATACAATATGATTAACATTAATGTTTTCTCGATCTTCAGCAAAATATGAATTATCCTTTTTTTCATACTTTTTTTTCTCAAATTTATCCTTTTTTATCCTTTTTTTTATCCTTTTTTTTTCTTGACGACTCCGTGGCAACACTGGTCTTATTGCTTTTCGTAAGCTGGGACTTTGTCCTTGGACAAACTTGTATTGACATGCCACTGGCATTTGAAGGAAACCATTCACAGCGTTGTCAATAATCGCTGCACACATCAGTCCCAACTTGCGGTGTTTATCCTGATATGACGTGTTTCGCTTTATCCACCGTCTTTTATCAGATAAACAAGTGTTAATGTTAAAAAAACACCAAACAAAAAATAATGAGTAAATCGAGTGAAGTAAACAAAATGTTGTCAGAAAATACCGGATGTTTTCTTGCTTTGTTATCGGTTTTTACATTAATTGACTGACCTCAGTCTTTTTTTTTTTCTTGTGATATGTTCGGCAATAGGCAGTTTGTATGTTGGGTTTTTACCAGTCTTAATTTTTTTTTTTAAATATTCCTTCAATGGAAATCGATTCGGATCTTTGAAAATGGCGATTGCTATTTCTGGTATTGGGATGTTACTACAGCCACTGATTTTCCACTTTATATTGATGAATAATTAAAAGTGCGGTAGATATCAGTACGCAAAGCAGGCATTGTTTTTTTTTATTTCGCTGTATTATGCGATAGTCATTGGGTACACGCTTTCATAGGTTGTATTTCTTTCGCCCCAAAACTTGTTTCCGAATCCCGTGCTTTCCTAATTACATTGTCCTGGTTTTGCTGACAGTTTTGCCCTTCTAGGCTTTTTACGAGAACACATTCTAAACCCCTGTGGTCGTTTCAGTCACTGCAAAAAATACACACAAAAAACTTGGTGAGTTAATGAAAAAGGCTCCAGTCTGTCCCCCAGAAGACCAATGATGCAGCGGATATTGCTGATAAAAATAGGTTAATTTTTTTTTTGCCACAATGGTAAAGGTGTCTGGGGGGGGGGGGGGAGGCACTGCGTTCGGCTGACGCCAGGATCATGTCTATTGTCTTGTGCACACTGTATCTTTAAAAACATTTCCTCTTTATGTAAAAAAGAATAAATGTTGGGATTAGAAAAAGGCGTTTGTGGCGCATTTCTGGCGGGTCCAGGCCCCGGCGAATGCCGCTTGAGCATTTATTGCTCTTGCCGGATTTTTTAATGCCCACAAACATTTTTGGTTCAGCTAACATGGGATGAAAGTCCGGGCGATTAAAGCCTTGGCCTCAGCAAGTTTAACCTCACAGGCAATGAACAGAATCAAGGAGTTGTTGCACCTTGTACTAGAGTACGAGCGGGGTTCTAAATTCATCTTCCCGGCTGATGTTTTTCAGCTCGAGTATTCACAGAACTTCTTAGCTTCTCCAGTTACATTATTTCAATTCATCCGAGTTCGTATAAAAGGGACGTGCAGTAAAGTATGTCATACGATCACCCTGCAGACGAAGGTAAAAGGGACATACAGTAAAACCTGTCTAGTGACGACCGTACCAATAAAAATATACAGTAAAACATGTTTGTGGTGGTCATCTTCAAGACCCCGTATAAAAAGACGTAACGTTAAACTTGTTTAAAATAGTAATTGTCCAGATAAGACTTGGTATGGGGAAGGATGAGCGATGTTTTTGATTACAAAATCGAGTATTCAGGTAGAGTATTGTTGGTGTTCACTACCCGCTGTTGTGCCTTTCAGGGTACATTCAGAACTGTTTTGCAATTGGTCAGTGACATGTGGGAATTGGTGGTTATACTGTCGTGTTACCCACCCCAAGCCCCCCCCCCCCCCCCCCTCCCGGACCACCGTAATTGGTACAGCTGTGGATGTATATCCCTGTTTGCGTAGCTTAAGAATTGGTCTTGTAATTTAGTGTGCGTCGGTTGCAGTCGATCTGCTTGATGTATGGCCAAACGTTTGCAGTTTGGTACGTGCCTTTTGCGTGAATTAATGGGGCATTATTCTGCAAGATTTGCGGCGCCAATTTTCGTGCTTTTGTGTCCATTTATTGGATTATGAATAACAGTGCAATTTTCAGACTGGTGCTTAAAGATAAAAGGCTGATGTTGCTCATTCCTATAGATTACGATGCTTTCTGTGTCACGACTTCTCTTAACACCCAACCTTTCAGGATAAATTAGCCAACCTGCTGTCTCAGTACTTCCACATTTTAGTTTAAGAATGCAACTTGAACAATATGTTGGGGAAGGAGGTAGGGAGGAGAGGGGATGTTGCTCCAAGCTTAAAAGTACAAACTCAAAATCTTGCAGTTAAAAAAAAAATGGCGAATCCAAATGTTTGGTTCATAATGAATTTAAAAAAGTCACAGTCCGACAATGTTTTTTTAAAACCTGATGTCAGTTATTTATTTTGGGAATAGTTATACCCTACGTTGAACGGCTGTTGAAGCTCACGTCCAAGTCACCAAATTAAAGCCGAGTCGATGTCCCAGGACAGTTGGATATCTTTGTATTTTGGATGTATGCTTAAAATAGAAAGTTTATTCCTTTTTTAAAAACTATATTGCAATTGATTCCTTAAAGCTTCAGTTCTGTGTCAACTTGTGGCTTACCTATAAAAAAAAAAAAAGAAAGAAAAGAAAAGAAAAAAGAAAACTACACAGATACAGCAGAAAAAGATCACGTCAGTTCTTTAGTATCTAAGTTGTCGTAGGAGTAACATAGCTTCGCTTACATTTCTCTTTTTTTTTTGTTTCAGGGCACCTGAAAAAAGATAAGCGCGAACGTGAAAGCTGCAATAACTGCTGCACGATAGTGTGATCTGACGCTCCCCCCCTCCCCCCCCCCCCCCGACCTACCACCTCCCGCCCCTTCAGTTTTTGGAATCCAGCAGAACAGTGAACCGTGTAGTCACACATATACCGTGTATTCTCTCTATAGTGGATGTGCTTTTTTTTTTTCTTCATTTTTATCAAACTGTGCTGGCCACAACGGAGAACTGAAAAAGATAGAAAGTATTATACATGAATGAATGAGGATGTGCAAGGAAAAAACAACTATGATCAGTGAATGAGTGAGGATTGAAGCCCAGAAGGAAGAGAAGCCACGAGCGAAGACATTGGTATAAGTGCCCATTGGCGGTGTGGAATCACCATGTGCTTGTGGAAACTTTTGTCGCTTTTTAAGGAAACAAGCCCTTGGCTGTGGCGCCACATGTTATCCAGCGAGTATTCAGAAGCTATATTTTATGAAAGCTATGATGTGTAACCGTTTGTAGAAAGAGAAAAACAAGATACAGACTTATGTGGAGCAAGAATGTCTCACGGATTGCCATGTACAGGGTTCACCGTTTCAAGAGACTTGGAAAAAAGTATTTTATTGTGTTGTGTTCGTCCCACCCCCTTCCCCCTATACACACAGCCTGCCTAAACTTCGCACCATCGGGACGTCAGGAAAAAAAGTAATAACGAAATATGACATCCAGTGTGAATTGATACAGCAACGCCACAGAGCGTTATAAAAAAAATGTACTGTTTATGTGCAAAATGCCGTTGATAAAAGTATCTTTTTTTCGGTGGAACTGTTTGTGTTGAAGATATAAAGAAATACCTTTCCTCTTTCATTCGTGTAAGGATACATTGGACAAAGGGAGTGATACAGCCTCAAGAGTAGTACGCAAATAAAAGAAGTGCACACTTTTTGACCGGTGCTTAGCCACACATTGCTTAAAACATGAATTTCAATCACACCTTAATAACAACCGCTGTCGACAGATGTCGCTAGTTATCTGTCGCTAGTGTTGCTCAGTTATAGTGTAGCTATTTTAAAAAAAAAAAGCGCCGCTAAAAACTCATGTAGAACACTTTGTTACGAAGCTGCTAGAGTTAGTACTTATTAAAGAAATTGTTTATAGGTTTATTTGCAAGTTGATACGCAAAGCAATGCTAGGTAGAAAGTGTAACGTTTTGTTATGTTTTGAGTGCAAACATGTACTTAAACCTAATGGAACTGCTAATAGTTAAATAGTATTGCATGAATTTCTTTATAAGTGTGTATGTCGTTGGAGGATCTATGTAGATATAACAATGAATTTATTCCGCCAGGGAATGGTTTCCTCCTCGAACGGAAAAATGTCACTTTCAAGTTTTGTATGTATTGTTTGAAAAAAAAAAAAGGTGTAGCAAGAGAGTAAAATGCTGTTCGAGTGTCGTATTGTGGAGTAATTTTTTTTTTCAGTAATGTCTAGCTCAGCCTTTGTTTAAGATTTGCACGATTACTTGCCTGTAGATAAATGCTTCGAGCATGTGATCAGATAGTTCGCGAGCTTGGAAAGAGGTTCGCAGTATTTACTTTTGAAATTTTGAAATGCCTGAGGTGATACACGAGTATTATTTCACTTTTTTTTTTCAATGGAATTTTAATATGATGTGTTGTTTACGAAGTGGGGGCTATTTACTGCGTTAGCTGTGTACATTTTTTTGCCCTCCCCCCATCCCCCCCCCCCCCCCCGACAACCGGGGCTTTTGCCCCAGAGGCGGACTATAACGTGGGTGTTGTCCGTCCGTCCCTCCATCGCCGCTTGTACTCCCACCCTGATTATCGGTTTTCTGTTATATTTGATATAGAAATGACCTGCCATAGTGGGGAGGTGCACATTATTTTTATTTTGACCTTCACGCGATTTCAAGGTCACAATGGCCACCATCCTGGATTCCTTTGGGGGCTGAGCTCTAGACGATATCTTTTTATTTGGCTTTTTTAGGAAACCATTGTAATACATAAGCAAATACTTCATGATTTAAAAAACGAAGTCAGGCGAACTGTGAAAGTATTGGGTGGTAAGCCTTCAAAATCAGTGGTGAAAAACAAAAACGATTGATAATTTAGACAACCTGCGAGACTGTCGCTTAGTTATCCCCAGGCCAAATTTTGTCGTTTTTACGGCATATGACGCGGTGGTCGTGACTGGACCGTTATACACCTGTGGTGCTTACTGAATTGAGAAGAATCGCAAATACGGACAAGAAAGTGGAGTCTCGTGCTCGATACAGACAAAAGTATATCTCTCTTGAAATAAAACTACTCACTCATTTCTTAACTTGCTGCGATTTCTAAATATGTGGTTCCTGTTGGTGAAGGATGGGAAAGGATTCACAAACGGATAAGAAATTGTAAAAAAAAAATCCATCGTTGTTTTGTAAGTTTGTTGACGAATTCTTGTCGTACTTTGACATATATTTCTTTCTGTTAATTGTTCAAAAAGATTTTTTTCGTCTGTTAAAAAAAACAGTTGTTTGTTAATGTTTATAAATTGAGCTGCGGACACAGTTATTGTGTTTCCAGGGGAACATTTTGTTTTTGTACTTTCTGTGTCGTAGGACATCAAAACGTGGCAGCTGCGTCATTACTGTAACTGCAGAACGAAACGTCGGATTAACTTTATATTTGTTAGGATAATGCCTTGCGTGGACCGTAAAGCGTGACGTCATTACATACTTTGGACACTAGACTTTGTTGACAGGATAACTGTCGAACGCCAAGTCCGATCAGCTTCAAACTTGATGGGATTATCAGGGTTCACTTTTTGGGCATTTTTTACGAAATGACTCACGTTTTCGGAACCCACCGAATCTTTCTGAACCCACTTGAGTCACACTTTCCTTTTTTGACTCACTTTCCTGAGAACCCAGCGCGAACCCTGGATTATGCCTTGGATGGATCCGCCGGTTGCTATTGTATTTAACGCATATGTAACATGGCGTCTGAGCGTCTAAAATGCGTCATCATTCTGACCTAAGAAAGAAAACGTTGGATCAGCTTCAAACTTGTTAGGATTATGCCTTGTGTAGGTCCCACGTTTCCTATTGCATTTGGTGTATATAGCGCAACGTATGACGTCATTATGTGTTATGGACACGAGATTTTGTCAACATTGTAACTCAAGAATGAAAGTCGAATCAGCTTCAAATTTGGTGGGATTATGCATTAAGTGGGTGCTATTATTTTTACGCATATTGGACAACACGTGACCTCATATGCCGTGAGGACGAAAACATGGTATATATTGTGGGTGTAAGTACACTTTGGGCACAGATCTATGGGTAAAAGGGTTAGGGTTACGTCCGGAGCCGTGCCTACATTAGACAACTCGGGCAAAAAAAAACAAAAAAAAACAAAAAAAAAGAAACAGTGAAATGGAGGATTGGCAATGTAACGACGACCTTCCGGACCGGGATAAAAAAAAACTACCACAAAACCTGTGTGTTGCGACCACCTTCAGAGAAAATGTCTTATTATTTTGAAATAATACAAAATTGTCAAAATTAAACTTTGTAAACCGAAGGCGGGGCAAGCGATGGAAAAACATAGGGGGTGGCGTGTCGGGAGAAACTTTTTTTTTCTTACGCAAACAAAACAGCAGTGACTGGCTAATAAAAGTGTGTGACATGTTCGGGTACACTGATGTTAGTCTGCACTGGCCACTCTAGTTGACAAAGTTGTTGATATCCTTTAACAGAAAGAGGGGTGGGGGTATGTTGAGTGTAAAGGAAGAACTAAAAAATCCTACGGCATCGTCTGTGCCGTTCGTTAGCTTCCTTTTCCAATTTTAATAGAATGTTTTTTGTTCTGTTTTTTTCTTCAATGAATATTGTCATGAACGCTTTGTGATATTGAAATGTACTTCAGGTCAAGTTTAAGTCCTAAACGGGTACATTGTAAAACAGTACTGGTTTTGGTGCACTTGTCATGTGCGCATTCTTTGTGGTTGTGTTAGTGTGCGTTTGGCAGGGCTGCCACTTTCACGAATGCATTTTCGCATTTCCCTGAGTTGAATATGAATGCAAGAGAATCCAAGTTAAATTTAAAAGGGGTATACATAGGGTAACTTCATAAACAAAAATAAAAAATAAACACCTTTCTCTGAATGTAGAGTTAACAGATGGAACTTGACTTCATCGCCTAGGTCGCTTTCTCGAGCTTTCTGTGTGTGACGCGTTTGTGACGTCATACTATATTTAGTGTTCTCTTTTTTTTTTTTAATCGTAATCGAATTAATGCTATTATCAAAGAGACAGATCTATGTGAAGTTGACTTTATATATCGTAGAATAGGATAGGATTTGCTTGAATGTCATTTCTCATCTATTTATGAAATTGTATTTAAATTGCTCTTCTTATACACAAATGTACATAATGATGTTAAAACAAAGTCGAAAAATGGGAAATTGAAGCTTTTGCTCTTTCAGTGGGAAGCTGGTGAACCATTGAGATTTAGCCTCCCCCACCCTCTCCTGTTAGGCTTGGGGGGTGGAGGGGTATTGATAGAGTTGAACAGTCGATATTGTTGAATTGAAATTTAGCTTCGTTGATTAAACTGCAAGCGGCGCTTCTGCAAAAAGATAACAATGAAGTAAAATATAGTTTTAAAAATATAATAGCCATCATAATAATAATAGAAACAATATCGATTAAGTGAGGAGGCCAGAGGCTGTCAGCTTATTATGAGTATCGATGGGCGATATTGACTTCAGCTCGGTCTAAATACGAGTCTGCCTACTATAAAGTGTGTATTTCATCCACCAGCCAGTGCCCAAAGAACGAGCAGAAAGACAAAGCTTTTTCTCATACAAAAAGTGTACATATAAAATAATAGTAATAATAACAACAATAATACTCGGCAGCTTGGTAGTGTTAACGCTGTAAAATGACTAATTTATAAGCGCACTCCTCCCATTCATGTAGTAACCAGTCACTAGTCATAACACACGTTCGCTTACCATTTGTTCAATTTTTTTGCCATTGTTTCACGTGAAATGCCGAGTGTTCAAATTAAACAGGTAGCCCATTATACCGCCCCCACTCCCATCCCACCCCCCCCCTCAAAAAAAAAAAAAAGACAAAATATGATAATTCTTTAGTCCGTATGTCCTTTCGGTATTGTGACCTGCACTGAAGTGGCAGTGAGTTGGAGTGCATTTGAGAAGCCAGAAAACTGCCATTTAATCGTTTACAGGTCTCTTCTTGTATTTGCCCAACCTGTTGTGTTTGAAATGAATGTGAAAAAACACTTTATACATCACACAGCTGCGTGAACCCTGGAATACTGTCATCTAAGGAATTTTCATTGGGTCGTATCCAGTACCTTGGAACCCTATCATCTGGAATGCGGGTGGTCAAATGGAGAGACGGAAATAACACGTTCTTTCAGCAGCTTAGCGGTCTGCTCAAAGCAAAACATTGTCAAGTTCACATTTTGTGTTAGCCATTTTATTCTGATTTAATTTAGGTTTTATGAAATAATTCGACGATTGCTTTGCTAAATAAAGAAACAGAAAAAATTTCACTGTAAATATTTTAGGAACCCCGATGCCTGGAAAATGTCAGTGGGCGTTCAATAAAAACGACATTGTCTCTAAACTGTCCCAGTGCGTCTTGTACGAAGTAAAGTTCTGCATATTTTCACAACTCATTTTTGTGAAATAAAATGTCTGGGATGTAATGGTTCAATGTCTTCTCTTCAAAATTTCAAAATGCCATACATGGGAATCTTCAGGCTTTTCCGGCCTTTTTTTTTTTCGAATGGACCACTTTTTTTCCCATGTATAGTAAATTTTTTCGGCTTTTTTTTTTCGACCCTGTTCCCATGTACGACAGATTGGACATATTACCTTAAAAGCAAAGGCGACATATCTGAAAAATAACACGACTTAAGAACACTGTAGAGGGCAGTGAAAGGTCTGTTTGCCGTATGGTATACAGATTCTAAAGTGTTTCAAAAACTATTGTCAGTGGAGCACTCTAAAGTTTTCGTCAAAGGAGCACTCGTAGAGGAAATGACACCCAAGAGATTGTTAACTGGAATAATTTTTGAGTTTTGTTTTACTTAATATTTATGCTGACATTTGTTGTAGAGTATAAACATTGTACCTCATTAATCTCTTTCGCGTTTAAATGATAGAAAAGGAGAACGTTATGGAGAGTTTTAAATGTTGAAAGCTGTGATTCATTTGAAGCGATTTCTGCTTCAGAGCAACTGAAAGTGAAACGAAAATGTTTTGATGATGTTTATTTCATAAAGTTAAGACAAATAAGAAATAAAAAAAAAAATGTTACCGTATCAAGGCCTGCTTATGGCTAATGTATTGGCTGAGTTTTGTATGAGCTTCAGCACTGATGTTCCCAAGGACTTGAAAAAATAATAGAGCTGTGTGAGCACTGTTTTGTCACGGAGTGAATCCACACTGATGTAGAGTTTACGTGGGAGTGTCTTTTGCTCGACAGAATAGAAATATTTGTTCTCCTATAGTTCGAACGATTCAATAATTGTAGACATCATTATATTGCTGTTATTTACAAAAAGGATATCAGTAATAAAACAAGTTAAATATTGTAAAGTCAGTGTGTTTCCTTTGAGATATTAAATTGCATTTACCACCTGGATTCAAACAATGCATTCAGATGTTATTTTAACACATAGATAAATGTGTGTTTTCCCGGGAGCACTGCAAAAAGCAGAAATGGGATATCCCCCCTCCACGTTGCTGGTCTAGGATTAATCTTGAGCAATGAAAATACCAGTTCGAGGTAGCTGCCTTGGACCGTGGGGGGTGGGGGGGCCGGGGGGGTTGGTGTGAACAATATCCTAATTCGTTTGCCACTTAAGAGAATTTTTTTAAATGACGGAAAATTGTGACTGTGTAATCAACTGGAATATACTTCAAAAATGGGCCAAACTGATTTCACTTGAGAGCTCCAACATGTTTTAAGTTCCTCCTTGATGTCGTGTGGCCAATGTTTTGTGTGTCTTCGGGGGGGGGGGGGGGTGGCGCCATTTGTACATTTGTTCTTGAGGCCTTTGTTCCTGACACTCGAGGCATCCTTCACATCTTTCAGGTTCTGAGTTAAACAAGAATGTCCAGGGACATTGTGACCAGCCGAGATCTAGTAAATCACGTATCAATAGTGCTAGCATGGTGGCCAAATAGTGGTTGTCAAATTGTTAAACCCGGTTGTAGAAAATTCATACAAATTTATAAAGGAATCCGGTTGTGGGAGAAGCATTTTGAAAATTGGTTGCTAAATATTTTTAAATGTCTACCATTTAGCCATTTTTTGGCAGGTCGCCAGAAAAGTAACTTTTCAAAAGAGGTCCGCCTGATGAACATTCATGAAAAATTGTAAGACAATCCGATCAAAATCGTGAAAGAAGGGCTTTGAAAGTTGGCTACCGAAAAATGCCCCGCTCCCCCCTCCCCCTCCCCCCCCCCCCCCCTCTTTCGAAAAATGGTTACGGAAATTTTTTTAAATGCAACCCCCCATCCCATTTAGCCAATTTTAGTCAATTTTTTGGCGGGTCGACAAAAAAGTAAATTTTCAAGAGAGAACCATCTAGGGAATACCTGTTCAAAATTGAAAGAAATCCGATCAAAATTTACGAAGAAGCATTTTGAAATTCATTACTAATTTTTTAAATTCTCTCACCCCATTTAGCCAATATTGGCGGATCGCCAGAAAGGCAACTTTTCAAGAAAGAACGGCCTAGTGAACATTTTTGCAAAATTTGAACGCAACATTTGTGTAAAATTAGAAGGTAATCCGATCGTAGCTGTGGAAGAAAAAAAAACCTTTGGAAACTAGAGTCTCAGTGAGACAGGATCCCCCCGTGTAAGATAAACTATATACATTAAACCTCCATTACTGAACACCTTCCAATAGTGAACACCTTCTATAATGGACGAGTTATATCGATCCCCAGTCCCTTTTTACGACGATGCACATCTACAATAAACATATTTTTACTGTGCAATGTTGTCACTACGACAAACGGTTATATGCAAAGTGGTGCGGACAAAACATCGCTCAGTTGCTCAGTCCAACGTAATTTTTAGCACTTTTTGACAATATGTAATTTTCTAGTTGAATTTTGCCTTTAAAGCATGTAAAAATCACTGTACAGCTTAACAAAGCGTTCCTTTAGGTTATTATACGTTTTTTTTTTTTTGTTTTTTTTGCTTTGGGAACGTTTGGCCCTAAATTCATTTGGGGACCATATGGCCAAGGTCTTTATGGCCAGAGACCTTATGGCTGGAGACGCTTTGTTTTGAATAAACTTAATAAAGTGTTAATTTAGGTTATCATCCTTTTTTGCTTTGGGGAGGTTGTGGCCCTAAATTCATTTGGTGACCTGATGGCTGTGTAGATTATGGCCGGGGTAGAGCTTAATAAAGCATTCATTTAGGTTATCATACATTTTTTGCTTGGGGAAGTTTTGGCCGTAATTTAATTGGAGATCTTATGGTCGTGTACTTTACGGCCTGGGACCTTATGGCTGGGGACGGTGTGTCCTGGATTCCACGAGAATTCGGAGTCGTTTTGGCCCTAAATTCATTTGGGTACCTTATTGACAGAGACATTATGGCCACTTACCTTATAGTCAGGGTAAGCTAAATAAAACATTAATTTAGGATTATACTTTTTTTCACTTTTGGGACGTTTTGGTCCTAAATTCATTTGGGGATCTTGTGACGGGAAACCTTATGACCGGGTTCTTTTTAGTCGGGAATCTTATGGCCGGGGACGTGTTGTCCTGGATTCCACTACAAAATTTGCTTTGGGGACGTTTGGGAACTAAATTCATTTTGGGAACTTACGGCTGGGTACCTTATGGCCGGGATAAAGCTTTATAAAGCATTAATTTAGGTTATCATACGTTTTTTAGCTTGGGGACGTTTTGCCCTAAATTCATTTGGAGACCTTATAGTCGGGGACTTGTTTGTCGGGGGATTTTATGGTTGGGGATGTTTTGTCCTGGATTCCAATACGACAAATTTTGCTTTTGAGACGTTTTGGCCGATCCCAACTGTGGGAGAAGAAGTATTTTGAAAACTGGCAACCGAAAAATTTTAAATGCCTCCCATTTGGTCATTTTTTGACAGATCGCCAAAAAATAATTTTTCAAAAGAAAGGAAATCCAATCAATCTGAAGGAAAAGAAGCATTTTAAATAAAAGTTTACATGCGTACATACGTACACACAAAGTCTGCTGGTCTAAAAACCTTAATGCTTGCTGTCAATTTGTGAAAAAATTGCCACGGTGTAGCAGTAGCCGTTCCTGAAGTAAGAATGCGAAAATGACTTTATTTCACTAGCCCCCCCCCCCCCCCCCACCCTCACGCATCTTTTGTGACGCCACTCCGTGACTATCATATTGGCCTACGTACAGAGACAGATCGTTATGGCATCCCTTTCTCTGCGTAGTATTTTTGCTTTGCCTCTTAGGGCCTTAGTCAAATGACGAAGACACTTGATTTCTACTCAGATATTTATTATACCGATTACCATATCAAAACAAATAATTAAATTGTTAAAAGTTGAAAAAAAAAAATTTACATGTAACGTCAAAGTTGACTTGTCCATAGTCAACATACTGTTTGCGAGTCAATATTTTTGGGAACAAATCATTTTCCCTCGCTGGTACCCTTCATGGAGATGCAGAAACACGATAGCCATCCATCAGTCCATCGGAACCTTCCGTCAGGGCTATATCTCTGACGCTGCTTAATTGGTGTAATTCGATACGCGCACGAGGCAACTATCATGCCTAGATGTGTTCTTTAGGAGTTTCGATTGTCCGCATCGGAATCCGGATATATGGTATCACTTTGAATTTTGAAGGTTAATTAGCCACTTCTTGCTCTTTTCAGTCTTACAATCGCAGTAGGGAGAAAACGAGAGTTCAAGCACAGGAAGTGACGTCATCATGACGTCAGGAGGTGTGCTAGAACTCTCATGAGAGTTCAAGCACAGTGACGTCATAATGACGTCATAGGGTGTTCTGAAACAGATATTAAAGCGCGCGCCCGTGTCAATGACGTCATTCGTCACGTGACCTGTCAATCATGTGTCACATGACCTGTCAATCATGTGTCACATGACCTGTCAATCATGTATATGAGGAAAATTTTCCCGATCATAAACCTTCTGGCCTGAATGGCTCAGTTGGTAGAGCAGAGGACCCGTAAGCGGACCCATGATCTGAAGGTCAATGGATCGAACCCGCCCTCGGGCATCACTTTCATATCATGGGGACCCCCCCCCCTGGTGAAGAATCATATACCATGGGGACCCCCCCCCCCTGGTCAAGAATCATATACCATGGGGACCCCCCCCCCCCCTGGTGAAGAATCATATACCATGGGGACCCCCCCCCCTGGTCAAGAATCATATACCATGGGGACCCCCCCCCCCCCCCCAGGATGTGATTCAACACTCCTATAAGAGCACATTGTCTGTGCACATATGCATCATTCATGCTCTGACTGCCGTTGGATACACATGGAAAAAAAAGTGAAAACAGTTGCTCTTACCTATTGTGTTGTGCTGTGCTGTTGAAGAACAAGTGAAGGATTGACTGGAATACACATAGGAGACGAAGTGAAACTAGGATGTGATTCAACACTCCTATAAGAGCACATTGTCTGTGTACATTTGCATCATTCATGCTCTGACTGCCGTTGGATACACATGGAAAAAAAAGTGAAAACAGTTGCTCTTACCTATTGTGTTGTGCTGTTGAAGAACAAGTGAAGGATTGACTGGAATACACATAGGAGACGAAGTGAAACATTAGTTATTCTTTGGAAAAGGAAAGTGAACGATTGGTTATTCTTTGGAAAGGAAGTGAAAGATTGGAGACGAATTGGCTAAACAGTCGTGGTAAGTGACTTTTTTTTTTTTTTTTTTTTTTTTTTTTTTTTTTGTTCACTTTTATGACTCTGTGACATTATGTGACAACATGTGACTGTGACATCATGTGACTCTGTGACATTATGTGACTGTGTAACTTTTTTTTTTTTTTTTTTTTTTTTTTTTTTTATTATTATTATTATTATTATTATGATAATATTTAATTAGTCATATTTCATAAGTACATGTGTACATGTGTACATGTGTACAGAGTGTGGGGGAAAACCGACTGAGAAATTTCAGAGTGCACTCGTACAGAGTGTGGTGGAAAACCGATCGATAATTTCAGAGTGCACTCGTACAGAGTGTGAGGGAAAACCGATCGATAATTTCAGAGTGCACTCGTACAGAGTGTAAGGGAAAACCGATCGATAATTTCAGAGTGCACTCGTACAGAGTGTGAGGGAAAACCGATCGATAATTTCAGAGTGCGCTCGAGTGTGGGAACAATCAATAAATTTGAGAAGGAATGGGATTTTCCCTACGTTAAGTCCAATGTTATGTTCTAAAGTTATAGTAGTTGGAAAATGACACTTCTAAAGCACATTTAACAAATGTAGTTTTTTGATAACATATAATATATAAAATAAATTTGAACATTTTAGCATGCTACTTATTTGAATGTTCTAAAGTTATAGTAGTGGGAAAATGGTGGTTCTAGACCAACTTTAACAAATTTAGTTTTTAACACCATATGATATATAAAATAAGTTTGAACATTTTAACACGCTACTTATTTGAATATTCTAAAGTCATAGTAGTTGAAAAATGGCGGTTCTAGACCAATTTTAACAAATTTTGTTTTTTGACAAAATATGATGTATAAAATAAGTTTAAACATTATACAATGGTGTAGTAGGGTAAAAATGAGGGTTCTAGACCAACTTTAACAAATTTTGTTTTTTGACATAATATGATGTATAAAATAAGTTTGAACATTTTACCATGGTGTAGTAGAGTAAAAATGAGGGTTCTAATCCAAAATTTAATTTTTTTGAAAACATATTATGCTTTTCTTTTCTTAATGCTTTCAGGTATCGTCAGAACACATCGCTCTCCGCTTTCACCTGATTATTAACAATGTCAACATTACTTCTTCACCGATGTGTAGAGACCATGGATGACGTCTTCAAAGTGAACTATGTTGACTATGTGTTTTCAAAGCTTCCTACTTTTGAATCTAATTGGATTTTACAAGTGAAGAATTTGCATAAGCATTGGGAAGCTGTTGGAAAGATAATTCCAAGAGATGAATTCATCCACTCTTTTCTACACGAATGTGAAGAACTACTTTTACCATCAACTTACGACATTGATTCAGCATTTATCCGCGCGAATACAACTTGGGCAGCTGAACTCATGCTAGCTGTAGCTGCTAGAATTATTTTACATTATGATGATGGCGTTCCATTGACGACGAATGCATCAGAACTTGTTCGATTCAACAATGAACGAGTTGAAGTGAATTCAAAGCTTTGTAAAATGTTTGAAGAACTATAAAAAAGCTGACTCTGCAATTTCTAATGGTATAAAAGGAGAAGGGTGAAGTGAAGTCATCATTCAACGCGCAGCCATGGAGAAGACAAGCAGCTTTAAAATTAGTGCAAACTTAACTATTACTGTGGAGCATGGAGAATTTGGGCTATTTCTTCGAATCAAACGTGGAGAGAGATGGCTTGCTTTATCACCATCCTTGTGGAAGATTGTGTGTCAGAACTTGGCAAGATTACGCAACATTGGCTTCAAACTGTACTTAACGCAAACGAAGTGGCTTGAAGTCATTTCATACTTGGATATGCGCTATGTGAGTTTTGTGCAAACATCACTGTTTGAAGGGAAAGAATATACGCGTTACATCAACATGAATGATGGTGAATGGGGGACATTGCTTCAGGAAATCCATAGCATAACCTCAACCTTACTGCCATGTACGGAATGTCATGGGAAGAAAAATCCTATCAAGCTTCACAAGGACAATCGAATGAAAGTGTCAAAGCTTTCCAAGAAAAGACTGGCTGAAGTTCAATTGGAGAATATGGACGTGCAAAATCAACTTGGACTTACCTGTGAATATTGTGGTGCTTACGGATATGCTGAGGATTATGATTGTCACTGCCACAAATACAATTGCAAGTTGTGTGAACCTGACAACTTCTGCAACAAGTGTGGCTCACTAACAGTATCTGCCGAGTAAGACTACAAGTCATTTGCTTACCAGTCATCAAAGTGTGTAGACGTGTCATATGGATATGTGAAAGATGGATGTAGAAACGTTTTTCAAGGAGACGTATGTGGACTACATGATAAGTGAACTGGCGCGTTTTGGATCTATTCAACAACAACTGGAACACTTTGACATCTATTGGGAACTTGCTCATTCCACGCTGAACGTACCGAAA
This sequence comes from Protula sp. h YS-2021, assembly GCA_949752745.1. Lineage (NCBI taxonomy): Eukaryota > Metazoa > Annelida > Polychaeta > Sabellida > Serpulidae > Protula > Protula sp. h YS-2021. Next base: position 29,720,739 of record OX457025.1, read on the forward strand.
TTACGTGAGGATTTCATCAAAGAGTGTGTGCTTTCAAACATTGACGGAGCTGAGGAGTTTGATGTGGAAGCAGCATATCACTTTGCTCGATTTGATCCAAGACTGTTTTATGAAGTGAGAGAGTGGCTAATCTACATTGCAGTATAATGACAGACATTACATTGAGACAATATATTGTGCAAAAGACATATTGTGAAGAAATGTTATTAGCTGTAAAAAAGTTTGCATGTTTAGTATGTCCTGCTTGTCAAAATGAAGAGTGTTCAGAACATACTTGTCATTCTGCATGTGTCTATACATATTGGAATGAAGCTAAATATTACATTCATTTAGATAAAGTGTTAGATAATGCAAATCAACGTTGTGAAAAATATGGTGTAGATGCTATCACATTTGATGAATTAAGTAGTTGGTTAATGTACATTGAAGATCAATGGACTCCAATTATTCACACCATTGTATCAATACTTGATTTGTAAGATATGTTGATAAAATGCAAGATGTGTTGATAAAATAAAATACAAGATATGTTAACAAGTGTTAATCATTTAGTGTTAACATGTCGACGTGGAAAGACTACTTAACCAATATTTATTTTAAACCTGGTCAACCCGGGGCATTTGCTGGTCCTTACAAACTATATCACATATTAAGAAAACATGATCAACCAGTCACTCATTCACAAGTGAAGAAATGGTTACAGGATCAAGATGCCTTCAGTTTACTACAACCTGTAAAATATAGGTTTAAAAGGCAACGTGTCATTACACGTGGAATTGATGACATGTGGGATATTGATTTAGCTGACATGGGAAACATAGCTTCCTATAATGATGACACCCGTTTTTTATTAGTTGTCATTGATGTGTTTTCCAAATATTTATGGGTGCAACCAATGCCTAATAAATCACATACGAGTGTCATAGAAGCCTTTCAAAAGATTTTTCATGAAACACAACGAAGACCACGAACTCTAAGGTCAGACAAAGGAACTGAATTTAAAAACAGATGGGTAAAAGCATTTATGAAGAAGGAGGGAATACATGCCTATACGACAAAGAATGAAACCAAAGCCAACTTTGCTGAGAGAGTCATTCGTACTCTAAAGGGAATGATGTATCGATATTTCCTACATAATCAAACGTATCGATATATGGACATCCTTCCAGACTTAGTGTATAATTACAACCATAGACCTCATGGCTCCCTCCCTAATAAGTATGCTCCTGCAGATATTCGTAAAGACAACGAATCGAAAGTGTGGAAATATATGTATGTAGACAAATTGAAATTAAAACCGAAGAAGAAAAAACCCTACAAATTTAAAATTGGTGATCAGGTTCGCATTTCTCACATAAAATATGTATTTCAACGAGATTATCATATAAAGTGGACGCAAGAAGTCTTCATTATCACACATCGTTGTAAGAAGCAAGGAGTACACTTGTATCGTGTGAAAGACTTTTTGGATGAAGATATTGATGGACATTTCTATGAAGAAGAACTACAGAAAGTGACAAAAGATATTGAATCAGTCTACAGAATTGAAAAGGTCTTGAAAACACGAAGAAGACGAGGTGTTAAAGAATTATTTGTGAAGTGGTTAGGTTGGCCAAAGAAGTTTAACAGTTGGGTGAAAGAAACAGATATTCGAAAATGAAGCATCCATTCACGTGTTTGGTCTCTGGACCTACAGGCAGTGGTAAAACTTCTCTAGTTAGAGAAATTCTAGAACAAAAGTTAATTAAACCCTCTCCAAAAACCATTTTATGGCTCTATGCAGCAGATCAGCCTTTGTATAAGGGAATGAAAGGTGTGGAATTTTACCAAGGCATTCCAGATGACATTGAAGAGCGTTTTAACCCGAAAAAACCAAACTTACTCATCATTGATGACTTAATGACCAAATGTCATAGTGATGAGCGAATGACACGTCTATTTAGTGTTGGCAGCAGTCATCAAAATCTAAGCATTATTTTTATTGTGCATAATTTGTTTCATCATGGTAGAGAAATGCGAAATATTAGTTTGAATACACATTACATCATTCTGTTTAAAAATCCTAGAGACAGTCAACAAATTAGTACATTAGCGCGACAAATGTATCCTGGAAAATCTCAATTTCTCATAGAAGCCTATCAAGATGCTACGAGCAAACCTCATGGCTATTTATTTATTGATTTGAAGCCGAAGACAAATGATCAACTACGTATTCGTACAGGCATTTTACCAAAAGATACACATTACGTATATGTTGATAAGGTCGCGTATGAACAAGAACCGAGTCACTTGACCATTCGCAGCCAAGATGTCTAAACGTATTCAAGCGAATCAACCATTTCTTCACTTGCTCGCACGCAGCGGGCCTAAACGACGTAAATCCTTGCTACAACAAGCTACTAAGGAAGAATTAACTAGCTTGTTTGAAATTTGTTTGAATATATTGCGAGGACATTTACCCTTAAGCTCAAAAAGGTATAAGGTATTCAAGCGTGAACGTCATACCCTACGTACACTAGCAGATAAGAAGATATCACTTCGAAGAAAAAAGAAGTTGGTTAATCAGAAAGGAGGATTCATTGGAGCTATTGCTAAATTTGCATTACCCTTGTTAGCTCAGTTGCTGTTAAAATGAAACATACTATGAAAATGATCCTCATTCCTGAATATGAATATAAAATGTTGTTAGAAAAGAAGGGAAAAGATGGTGAAATCAAAACGAAAGTGAATAAACTTTTACGTGGGAAACGAACTCGTGAAAAGGCAATAGAAATGTCTCAAGTTCTTGGCCGTCATTTACGAACAATTCAGTCGCAACAACAGCGGCAAAAGTCTGTTACATCATCCAAAGCAGAAAAATCAGAAAAGTCCCAACAGTTTCTAAGTCATTTTCAACCTATTTATCATGTAAAACTAACACAACTTCTAGCAGAACTTAAGAAATATGGTACGAGATGGACAGATAAAAATGAACTTGTTTTAAAAACAGGTACTGTCATTACAAATTCCAACATTATTGATTTGTTGAAAGAAGCATTGGTTGCTACAAGAAGAAAAGAACAACGAGAACCACCGCATGGTTGGAAGCAGTTTATTGAGGAAATTGTAGATGCTAATATTCCAAAAACTGTTTTTGGTAAAAAGACAACTCGTGAAGATATTACAAAAGAGATACAACAACGTCAACAAAGGTTGTTTCCAGAAGGATGGGAAACTTTTTAACATGGATTAAAGAGCTATGGTGTTGTTGTTGTAAAGAAAATGGAAATAAAAATACTATTCCTGTAAAAATTAGGTGTGTTAGTGCTTGTTGTCAGGGAGAAGTAGTAGATACCAATTTAGATCATGTAGATAGCAATTTAGACAATAATGTAGACAGCAATGTAGAAAGTGAGGATGAAGAGTGTCAAACATGAAGTAATGTATATACACATCTAGTCTATCTACATCACATAAACGATTTAGCTGCCATGGAGTCAACAAGTTTTTACATTACTTTACCCAGCAATGCTAGTATGAACTATTATCCCAACAACAAGACTTCAAATTATCAAATTCGTATGCCTCGAACCATCTATCTGAACGGAAAATATGAAGTGGCTTTAGCTGAAATTCAATATCCACATACATGGACAACCATGAGACATGGAATGGACTATTCTATTCAGTATCGACAACAACCACTGAATGATGTTGTTCTTGACACAATCAATATTCCTTATGGTTACTACAGATCCATACAAGAAATATGTCATGCAGTCAATGAAGAAGCAACTAATTCTATGAAAGATGACCTTAAAGAAGGTATTCGGATAAAGTATGATAAAATTAGACGACGCGTTTTTCTATATCTAAAATATGGCTTTGAAGTGTCATTCTCCACTGGATTAGCTGAGATTTTAGGATTTATCCCAAATCAATGGTATACTGAAACGTGTACAGCTGAATATAAAGCTGATGTAAAACAGGGGTTTTATACACTTTATGTGTACTGTAGTATTTGCGAGCCACAAGTTGTTGGTGATTATTATGTTCCTTTGCTACGTTCTGTTGCAATACAAGGACATGATGGAGACATTATCATGAAAACTTATGGAGAACCTCATTATGTTCCTGTAAACACATCCAAATTTGATGTGATAGAAGTGAATATTAAGGATGACACAGACCATAATGTTCCATTTCAAACTGGGAAGGTGATCTGTAAACTTCATTTTCGACCAAAAGCATTATGAAAGCATACACACACAATCCATCTATTTATCGCAACCATTTTCTTCGTCAAGTGGGTGGAGAATTACCAGGATTTAAAGGAGCGCGAATACAATATGGAGATGGTATTGGTTCAATACTGGGATCATTGGCTCGAAAAGCTATTCCACTGCTTAAGGCAGGGGCTAAAATCGTTGCACCACATCTTAAAAAGGCTGCAAAAGATGTCGCGAAAGATGTTACAGGTCGAGTAGCACAACGTATGTTTGGTGATGAGTTAGGAGGACAAAAGAGAGCGAAACCAGCAAAACCTGTCAGAAGGCGAAAGGCAGCTAAACGGATAACATCAACAAAATATAAGAAAGATATTTTTTAATCATGTCTTTAATTCATAATCATTCTTGTGAATGTAGTCTTTCTCCATTAGAATGGTTTCACATACCACCAACGCAAACTGCTGTAGAAAAAAGCTATAATGTAGACTATCAACCACTAACTACTATTAGAGAAGGTGCTCCAATAGAATTCTACATTCCTGCGAGTACCGAAGAATATCTAGATTTAAAGAACAGTAAACTCCATATTGTATGTCGCATTGTAAAGGTTGATGGAGAAGCGTGTGGTGTAGATGATAACGTGTCATGTATCAATGATTTGTTTAATGGGTTATGGTCTAATATTGAATTATTTCTAAATGATCGATTGGTATCACATAGTAACAATACTCATGGTTATACCAGCATCATATCTCATCTCATTCATGACTCGGAAGAAAGTCTCAATTCTGAGCGCTCTATGCGTCTCATCTATAAAGATACTGCCGGGTCAATGAATACTCATCAGGTGAAAAGACCTAATCATGAAAGATATGTATCAGGTTTTCATGTAAATATTGAAGGTGGTGATATAGCTGAAACAGGAAATAATGGTTTACATAATCGCTATTTGCATACACGTCTAAGCCGTGAGTTTATGCTTACAGGTGGTATAAGGGTAGATTTGTTTGAGCAGGATCGTTATCTTCCCAATGGTGTTAGTATGAAATTACGTTTACATAGACAAAAAGATGAATATGTATTAATGGCTGCAAATAATGGTTTTAAAGTAGAAGTGAGAGAAGCGTTTTTAACCATTCGCAAAGTGAGGGTTAGTCCAGGTATTCAGTTGGGACATGCAGATGCGTTGATGAAAAGTCCTGCTAAGTTTATTGTTACTAGAAAAGAATGTAAAGTTTTAGCTATTCCAACTGGATTTCAATCTTTTGTGAAAGATAGCATCTTTTTAGGCCAATTACCAAAACGTATTGTCATTGGAATGGTTCATAATGAATCCTTTGCTGGAACAGTATTGAGAAATCCATACAATTTTGAACATTTCAATCTTAACTTTATGCAGCTTTACTCTGATGGTGAACCAGTCCTATCAAAACCTCTCAAGCTTGATATAAATCAAGGCAAATATCTTGATGCTTTTGAAACACTTTACAAATCTTTTGATAGACTGGATGGTGAGAAAAGTTCGATTATAAAACGGGAAGATTGGCCTAGAGGTTATTCTTTATTTTCTTTTGACTTAACACCTGATTATGATGGTGCGGATCATTATGCCCTTATCAAACATGGGAATTTGAGACTAGAAATGAATTTTGCTGGTGCCTTGCAAAATACAGTCAATGTTATAGTGTATGCTGAATTTGATAACATTGTTGAAATAAGTGCAAATCGTAGCATTCAATTCGACTACCAGTCATGAACACGAAGCAGATAGAAGCCATCCTATCCCATGATGCCACGACAAAAGACTTGTTTCAAGGTGTGTTTGCCATGGACCAGTTACCATCTTTACAACGCGGTGCCTATGTCATCAACACAGACGATCATGATGAGCCAGGAGAGCATTGGGTGGCAGTATATTATGACGAAGACCCTGCAGAATATTTTGACTCTTATGGACTTTTACCTATAGACAGTCGTTTGAATAAGTTTTTAAAGTTTAATTTCATTTATAATTCAGCTCCATTACAAACACCAATATCCTCTACATGTGGATTTTATTGTGTGTATTATATAATTCAAAGAGCTCGAGGACATAGTCCTTTTGAAATCATTGATGTATTAAGAAGAAGTGATGGTGATTTTGTTGTAAAGGATTTTGTATATAGACATTATAAACCATTATTTTATTGATGTTGTATTAGTTAAGTTGTATTAGTTAAGTTATTGGTAATTGTGAATTGTATTATGAATATTGTAAATAAACAAGACAGTTTTATACAACATTCTTTGTTTATTGTGTTATACATTATTTACATTTCAACAATTATTTCACATTGAATTTTTATTTTACAAATACATTCAATACATCAATAAACACATGCCATTCATACCAATCTAAATTAATATATGTATCATAGACATTACATTCACGTTTGTAAATGCTATGAAAACTAGCATAACACTGTCCACTACCAAACTTTATTATTTTAACATCTTCATGTTCAGACAGTTTCAGTTCATATCCATGATCATTCATGTCAATGTTCATCACCATAACACACATGGGATGCGTCAGTTCAATGGACTTGGTGCCTCGCATGAGTTGCACTCCTTCCTCTTTGAATTCAAGCGTCAGGTTCTTTCCAATCCAATGCTTGTAACAGAGCGTGCCATTCCACTGTGTTGAGGGTGATGTAGTCGTAGCATTTTGTAAGCTCGTCATATTGGCGAAATCGTACAAACACGTCTAAATAGTTCTCAGTCACACGCACTTCTAAATCCTCTGAGAGTTTCAGGAGAAAGCCAGGTATCCTCAGCTTCTCTAGATGGTCTTTCAACACAGATTGTTCGTCAGTTGATAGAATGATATACTTTCCAAAATGTTTTAGCACGATGTCATCATATACGTTTCTCAGATATGAGAATCCATGCGTAATGGGTTCATATTCCGATAAAAAGTCTTCCATCTCGTTCAACAGTCAGATGAACTATGAGCTGTCTCCTTGTCTGCAAAGACGTTTTTATGCTCGCAAGATGGTGAAGAGTGGATGTTGTATCACTTCTAGGAATCGTAAGACTGCGCGCCAGTTCTTGATATCAAAGATGATCAAATCTGTATATGGTGTATCTGGCACAACTCCCTTATAATCCTCTGGATAATCCTGTAAAAGATTTCTACAGATTTCTACACGTATGTTAGAATCATATTCAGCCACCGTCACTTCCACTTTATTTTCAAGTCTACGTTTAAACCCATGTTCAAGTGGTATGTTTTTAAAGTCTTTCCACACTTCAGGTTTAAACCGATGATAACTTGTCTGAGAACCTAGTATCACTTCATTCCTATCATTTACAGTAAGGTAAGCACCACGGTTCAGCAAGAGTGCATTCATGTTTTTACCTTGTTATGAGTCGTCTTCTTGTCTGCGAAGCCTTTTATCCACTTCTTTCACCTGCTTCTTCAACATTTTCCATTCAGGTATTGTCAGCAAGATTCCCTTTTTCGTTGGACGGTTTTTTCCAGTCCCCTCATCTCTCAGGTACTTGCGAATGTTTACCACTCCTTCATTGCTTTGTTTCATAATCTTGATATACTTTCCATTTCCTAGAGAAAGCATTCCATCCCACGACTGTGGTGTTGGTGCTGTCTCCACTTTCAATTTCTTGATGGTAGTGGTAGGATTTTTCACTTTTAAGTCTTTAACTGCATCTGCAAGAGTATCCATATCAGTTGTAGATCTCTTACGACTTTCACGTTCCATGTTAACACTTCAATGTTCACACCTCAAATAACTCTTCCGTTGGAGGACCTCCCCCTTTTATACCACAGCCTTGTAATGTCCATGCGCTAAAGTGGAATAGCCATCACTCATCACATATCGCTTGTCGTCATATGGGGAGAGGGCTACTTTCCTCAACTTCTCCGAGAAAAGCTGGTGACTATGACTTCGGATAATGTGTCCTGTAGCCATCGTTTGAGTTTTCTTAAACAAACTGTCTCTATACTGCACATGGTTAATGCGTCTTTGACACGCGCGAGTGATGCCTTTGGCCGTACGTTTTTCTTTCCCACCACACAATAAACTGTACATTTTCGGTCTGAGTCCAACAAACTCTTCAATAGGGACGCCTGCCGTCTCATCCTTCATTTTCCCGAGCACTTTTTTGTTCACGTTGGAATGTAGGAAATGATCCGGTGGATAGTCACTTGTGTCGAACAGGTCAGCATCCTGCTGCATATCCTTGTAGATATCTTCCGTTTCTATGTCGTAACATAGACTGTCGGTGTCGCTGAACAATAACTTGGCATTGGGATACTTGGCCATGATGTAGTTGTAATGAAAGTTGAACATAAGCACTTTGCTGAGGTCGAGAATGGTGAAACCAACTTGAATGGGTTTATCCAGAAGCAAATCCACTTTGCGCAAATGTACCGCGGTCAAATCTTCGTTGAAAATTTTGAATTTGTGGAAAGAAGGTTTGGCTACAAGTTTCTTGAACCGCTTTTCCTTGTGAACAAGTTCAACATTGATTCGCTTTCTCACATTTTCCATGGTTTTGCCAAACACTGAGTTGTTCATCAGTTTGAAGAAGTCTTTCTCAAATGGGTTCTTGGCCAATTTTCTCTTTTCCGTGTTCAAGGTAATGTATTTTGCCAACCATTTGCTCTGTTCAAACATGATGGCGCGATGTACTTTAGTGACTTTCAACCCCAGTGAGACGTACTGTTGTAAATTCCTGTAATGAAGTACATATTTCTTCTTGTCAGACAAGTTAGGAATGAGCTTTTCACTGGGTTTGCCTTTCATGCTTAGATCTTCCAGTAGCTTCTGACTGTACTCTGACAATTCTCCAAATTTGACACATTTCCGTTCTGGAGCCACTGGGTAGTAATTATGACGATTATGGATTGAATTTGGATATTCTAAATCCACTTCCAAAATGAATCCAATGTCATCATCTTCATCCACATCCATGAAGTCAATGGATTCTGGCTCGCTCACCCACATAAATCCTCTTTGTGGCATGCTTTGTGACATGGCCCAGCCATACAAGTTGTTTGCGTCGAGGTACATCAGGTAGTTGTTTGGTATCTCAGAATTGTATTCTGCTACGTAGGGATTATTTGCTTTCGCATACTTGTGTGTGATCACGGATATTCCTCCACGTATGCCTTGCTCAACCATTTGGTACATGTCAATGTCATTGATCAATTCCAACTTCACCTTTGTCGCTTTTAACATTGCATCCCACGACAGTCCTGGTGCTGTATAGTAATGAGCGGGATCCAATTCATACGTGTTGAGACATACTTGACGAAAGTTTTCAAACACGTCAGCTAGTAATAACACATCTGATTTCAGGTACAGGTCGTGGTATTCACCAAATGTTGTACAGTTGAATGTATCCCACACCTTCTGCGCATGTGCATAATCCTCATCGCTAATGTCCTCTTCGCTAAGCTGACTATAAAACTTGTCCTTTGATGGTAGCTGTGTTTCAGCAAACTTGGATGGCTCGTCCACGTAATCGTAGGGGTACACTCCCTTTCTCAGCAGCAAATCTTGCTGGTTACTATCGTGAATGTGAGAGGTCATGTTGTAGAAGTTATCTTTCCCTTCTGCTGCAAGGTTGGATACCAACTTCTGTAGGGAGGTACTCATGAACTGAAAGCTGTCTGTAAATTTCAGATTGCTCATGGTGAATGCAATATATTTCTCAATGGTGTTGGGAATGACTGTAATCGTTTCATCTTTGAATTTCCCAATTTCCTCCATGATAAGGTGACTGTCATAACCTCGCAAATTGTGGAAAAACACAGGAATGATAAAAGAATCTTTATCCCCCTGCTTATCCTTTCTAAGTCGGAATTGTAAGTTGCATTCACTATGTGCAGCTCCGCGATATTTACCATTGATATGGTCATGATCTCTCACACGATCTGCTCCTAGAGGTTCATGACAAATGTAGCAATCAACAGCGTTCTTAAAATTCTCTTTGTCTTCGGAAGTCATAACCATTCCCTTTGGCCGCTCTAAACCACGTACAATACGATCACGTTCATTCAACATATGGTCTAAAAAGACCTTTACGGCATTGTCTCCTCGATACACGACTGGTGCACGTGTGTTGTACTGGCTCACAACCACATAGGCAAAGCTGTTTGGACGATGATGTTGATACTTGTCTCCTTCATGCTTTTGCGTGAAACATTCAAAGTCTGCATAAATCACAAACGGTGCTCGTTGTTGTTTAGCCACATTCTTGAACTTGATGAAGGGTTCCTTGGGAAATGATAAACGTTGCGCGCCATGCTTGCCACACACTTCACGATGCTCATCTAAAAGCTCTTGTCGCATAAACCCGTGAAGACAGTTGAAACAATAAAAAGCTGCACCATTATGCTTTGATCGATAAGACATAAGTCTGCTGAAATTCTTGATGAGGCAGTAATGCCTTTTCTTGTCATCGCTAATCAAAAGCAAGTTGATTTCTCTCGCACTGGTGTTTCGACTCAGTTGTATTGGAACAACTACATCTTGTTCATATCCAAACACGTTAATGGACACATCATTCTCCTTTTCAAACTTTGGAATGTCTGTAATCGGTGTCGGAAATGCCATACCCTCTACCTTTAATTCCTTCTCAAATGGCTTGTAATTATTCACGCGATTTGCATTTCTGTCATGAGGGTGAAGGTATGCCAATACTGACCATAAGAAACACTTGTTGTCATCATTCTTAATGTTTATCACACCATTTGTTTTCTTCACTTTCTTCGGTAGTGGAATAAAACTACTCGCATCCAGTGGCGTTGACGTAGCTGTATGTACTTCAATGTACAGTATGTTATCCAATACCCAGCCAGAGCCTTGTCGCTCATGTTCATCAAACTTAGTAAACAATTCTTTATAGGCGTCTGGCAAGTCCTGCTCAATATCTGCTGGGTTGTATGCTGTATATGTTGGACTGCTGATAAATGAATTATCCACTTGTTCTACCATAACACCTTCAGCATTCGCTGTCAGTTTCTTGAAACGTGCATGAACGACAATGTACCACTTCATTCCATAGTTTAAGGTCTGCAACAAATGTGTCTTGATACGGTTCTCTTGTTGTCGCATTTCAAGCAGTAAATCCGATCCATCCTCAGACTCAAATCGTCTTTCCTGTGCGTTTTCTCCCAGACTAACCCTTCTACCTCTCCCTACTTGCCCTGTTTTTTCTTTCTGTGAAACATGTTCTTCATGAGACGCATTTTCCATCTCAGCTGGTATGCATGCATGTGCCTCAAATGCATCCATAGATGGAAATATTTTAATGCATTCACAGCAGAGGACTGGATGAGGTCTGATAACACCATCTTGTACCGTCTTTCGTCTCTTGGCTTCAATCATCTCAACAAGCTCTTCATTAGCACGTTTCATCTTAGCTGGTTTGCATGTATGTGCTACGAACAATTCCAGAGATGGAAATGTTACATTACAATCATGACAGACGACTGATGTGTCTGAATTAGATGCCATTGTTGTTGTCACGTCAATTGCTTAAACTGATATGATGAAATGTAGGTCTCACTCATCCTATTTATACCACCTAGGCATGTATTGCAGAGACATCTAGCGGAGAGCGATGTGTTCTGACGATACCTGAAAGCATTAAGAAAAGAAAAGCATAATATGTTTTCAAAAAAATTAAATTTTGGATTAGAACCCTCATTTTTACCCTACTACACCATGGTAAAATGTTCAAACTTATTTTATACATCATATTTTGTCAAAAAACAAAATTTGTTAAAGTTGGTCTAGAACCCTCATTTTTACTCTACTACACCATTGTATAATGTTTAAACTTATTTTATACATCATATTTTGTCAAAAAACAAAATTTGTTAAAATTGGTCTAGAACCACCATTTTTCCACTACTATGACTTTAGAATATTCAAATAAGTAGCGTGCTAAAATGTTCAAACTTATTTTTATATATCATATGGTGTTAAAAACTAAATTTGTTAAAGTTGGTCTAGAACCACCATTTTCCCACTACTATAACTTTAGAACATTCAAATAAGTAGCATGCTAAAATGTTCAAACTTATTTTATATATTATATGTTATCAAAAAACTACATTTGTTAAATGTGTTTTAGAAGTGTCATTTTCCAACTACTATAACTTAAAACATAACATTGGACTTAACGTACGGAAAATCCCATTCCTTCTCAAATTTATTGATTGTTCCCACACTCGAGCGCACTCTGAAATTATCGATCGGTTTTCCCTCACACTCTGTACGAGTGCACTCTGAAATTATCGATCGGTTTTCCCTCACACTCTGTACGAGTGCACTCTGAAATTATCGATCGGTTTTCCCTTACACTCTGTACGAGTGCACTCTGAAATTATCGATCGGTTTTCCCTCACACTCTGTACGAGTGCACTCTGAAATTATCGATCGGTTTTCCACCACACTCTGTACGAGTGCACTCTGAAATTTCTCAGTCGGTTTTCCCCCACACTCTGTACACATGTACACATGTACACATGTACTTATGAAATATGACTAATTAAATATTATCATAATAATAATAATAATAAAAAAAAAAAAAAAAAAAAAAAGTTACACAGTCACATAATGTCACAGAGTCACATGATGTCACAGTCACATGTTGTCACATAATGTCACAGAGTCATAAAAGTGAACAAAAAAAAAAAAAAAAAAAAAAAAAAAAAAAAAAAAAAAAAAAAAAAAAGTCACTTACCACGACTGTTTAGCCAATTCGTCTCCAATCTTTCACTTCCTTTCCAGAGAATAACCAATCGTTCACTTTCCTTTTCCAAAGAATAACTAATGTTTCACTTCGTCTCCTATGTGTATTCCAGTCAATCCTTCACTTGTTCTTCAACAGCACAACACAATAGGTAAGAGCAACTGTTTTCACTTTTTTTTCCATGTGTATCCAACGGCAGTCAGAGCATGAATGATGCAAATGTACACAGACAATGTGCTCTTATAGGAGTGTTGAATCACATCCTAGTTTCACTTCGTCTCCTATGTGTATTCCAGTCAATCCTTCACTTGTTCTTCAACAGCACAGCACAACACAATAGGTAAGAGCAACTGTTTTCACTTTTTTTTCCATGTGTATCCAACGGCAGTCAGAGCATGAATGATGCATATGTGCACAGACAATGTGCTCTTATAGGAGTGTTGAATCACATCCTGGGGGGGGGGGGGGGGGGGTCCCCATGGTATATGATTCTTGACCAGGGGGGGGGGGTCCCCATGGTATATGATTCTTCACCAGGGGGGGGTCCCCATGGTATATGATTCTTGACCAGGGGGGGGTCCCCATGGTATATGATTCTTCACCAGGGGGGGGGGGGTCCCCATGATATGAAAGTGATGCCCGAGGGCGGGTTCGATCCATTGACCTTCAGATCATGGGTCCGCTTACGGGTCCTCTGCTCTACCAACTGAGCCATTCAGGCCAGAAGGTTTATGATCGGGAAAATTTTCCTCATATACATGATTGACAGGTCATGTGACACATGATTGACAGGTCATGTGACACATGATTGACAGGTCACGTGACGAATGACGTCATTGACACGGGCGCGCGCTTTAATATCTGTTTCAGAACACCCTATGACGTCATTATGACGTCACTGTGCTTGAACTCTCATGAGAGTTCTAGCACACCTCCTGACGTCATGATGACGTCACTTCCTGTGCTTGAACTCTCGTTTTCTCCCTACTAATCGCTATTTTGTTGACTCGTAGTGGTCAACAACCGATTTTTGTTGACTGAATTGCAAACCCTACTTTATGGGTGTCGATTGGTCTTGATTAGTTGTGCTACTTTCATTTTTTTTTTTGTTGCTAATTCTTCTTCGAGCAATTTGTCGGATCAGGCTTGTATTTAATACACGTAACAGCCAACATGTTAGATTCACACTCTGAGGGTTTCATTTCGCTGGATCCACAATGGGGCTTCGATTATTTTTTTTTTTTTTTTTGCTATGGTTGCCTCGCACCCCCCCCCCCCCCCTCGGGCGTAATCCGCTTATTTCGTTAGGAAATTTACATATGCAAGGGAAGATATTGCCGATTTTTCAACTACTATACTTTGAGAATAAACCCACTCTGTTTCTTTCCGTGGGGGATTCACAGTTACTGATTGCTCTGATTGATTTTGAACAAGCGCATGGCCTTTGATTTAACATGTTTGCACTGGCTTAAGTTTTTCATAACAGTCAAATAAACAATATATGAGAAAACATTGGAAATAGACAACTTTAAAACAAACATTGTCACGTTAATACTAATGTCAGTTTTCCCTTGCAAATATTAAAAATAAATTAAAAGGCAATAATTTTATTCATTGCAAAAAAAAAAATAATGATAATCTTGGAAAATTAATTTAATTACAGAGGTCATGACGAGAATTGTAGAGTAAAAATCTGTCTACGTATGTTCGCTACAGAAACTTATTTTCTTGGAACTCCACACTATAACTATACCACTGCCAGATTATTTCTGAACAGGGGTCGTAAATCATGTTTGGTTTGATATCTGAGATATTCTGTCCTATGTCTTAAAATAATTCCGTAAATAAACAGTATGGTACGGATCAAAGAATAGCGTTTTTCTGAGCAGTTATTATGCATCTAGCCAATTTTATGGCACGTTCGTTCCTAACCATTCGATGCCATAGACAAGTGGCATTAAACCTACTGTAAATTGAAAAGATCATTGTGCAAAATGGTTTCCTTAAGAAATATTTTGCTATGGTGTTATTCATATATATGGGATTATTTATTGTATTTTCCACTGAGTGAGGTTAACTTTTTAAGTGCGCCATTTTCTATTTCATTTGCACGTGTCATCTCGCGACTATTTTATCTGTATTTCTGTCATAATATGTCGTCTTGGATTTAGAATGAGGTTGACATTAATGGATTTGTGAACAGACGAAGCGATCCGGTTGCATGATAATTGCGCTCATGTGTAATAGATCTTGTAGCTTTTCAGAAATTTGATCAGCATTTATTTCGATCTTTATCTGATTTCATTAAACGGTATAGTAATGTTTATGCCATTATATAATAAAGATTTTTATCCAGGGCATGTTCAATTTGATTTGAATTGGCTTCTAAGACTCGCTGATTTGAAATTCAATCTCCTGAACAGTGAACTGACAGACAGTCGAACAAATAACGATAACCAACATTAACTCACACATTTTTATCTGACTCTCGCAAAAGATTATCGGAAGAAAGTTGGGGTCAGATAAAGATCTGATTTTTTTCTCTTTTTTTTTTTTTTTTTTTGTTTGTTTGTTTAATCTTGCATTAAAGCTTCATCTGATAAAACATTTGCAAAACAATTAATATTTATCGGTCATGTAACAGTGAAAACAAATGTGCCTCTTAAAGTCTTTGATTTTTTTTGTCTTTTTTGCTTTCTGCTAACACAACGTAAACTTATTCAATAATATCCATCAAATTAAACTCTTTAGCAATCTAAACACCTACACACACCACACCTGTATATGGACGTAGTACTTTTACAGTTACAAAATCAACACACCACTGATTCATTCTTCACGTTAGTATATAGGGTTTTCTGGCTGGTGATGTCATCCTCGACACGGTGGTGGGTGGTCATAAGCATGCTCCATGCTGCAGCTCTTTCAAATTAAGGACGGTTACCACTTGGTCAAACAATACAATGAACATGTGACTGCCGAATCCGGGACAGAAGGGCCCTGGACAAAAGGGCCTTGGACATAAGGGCCTTTCCGAAAACGACCTTTCCCAAAACGGCCCTAAATGAAAAGTTGGACAAACGGTCCTTGAGAAACTTTTTCTTTGATCCGGTCATAATTATTTTTATTTTTTGTGTAATAAAATAACAACTCCAAAAACAAAGTTAATTGAGTTAAAAAGGGCCACAGTTGAAGTAAAGACCTCAAATTCAGAACTCTTTATATATCGGCAAGACACTTACACGCAAACATCATCCCGATTAGCGCGGGTGTTTAAACAGCACAGTGCAGAGGTACGAAACAAAGGACAGAGATTACCTTTTGTGGCACAATGACTCCGAAATCTGGCATCTAAAGACAGTGATGGGAAATAATTGAAAGAGTCTTTGCAATGAGTAACACATTAAGGCAGTGATTGGTACAAACAGGGATTATCCCATGGCACAGTGCTTCGGAAATCTCAAGAGAGTGATGGGGAGCGATTGAAACAAAACATCAAGGCAGTTATCTGTAAAAACACAATGAAGTTTTTTTACTTGTTATTTTATCACATATCTTATTAAATAATTAAAACTCAAAATACTTGAAAAAATTCTCAAGGCCCTTTTGTCCAACTTTTGATTTAGGGCCGTTTTGGGGAAGGCCTTTTCGGGAAGGCCGTTTTGGGAAAGGCCCAATTGTCCAAGGCCCTTTTGTCCAAGGCCTTTCTGTCTGGATACCATGACTGCCACATGAAAAACATCTGGGTGAAATCTCGATTTATTTTGTAATGTTCCAAAAATATGATACCCATTACTACGATATCACATTCGCTAACATGCATTAGCTAAATAAGAACTTGATTTTAAACGTGCTGATATGAGTCGTGTGGCAAAACCTTTATAAGTATAAATATAGAATCTAACTGGGACCAAAGTATACAATCCATTATTCTAGCATTTTCTTTTAATGATGTCACCTTATAAATGTTTTAGTGTCACAATAAACAAAAGACATTTAATAACTTTCACAATGTCAAGTCAAAGGCGAAAAGTGGCTGAAAGTAGAACATTTTCCTTGCAAGATTGTGCTGTCTGGAGAACCACTATGAAAGGACGAAGAATGAATTGTGTTTTTGTAGACGTTACGAACTTATGATACACAGTTGCAGGTAAACGGTCATCTGGCCCTCGGTCAACTGCCCCCCCCCCAGTCAACTGCCCCCCCCCTTTTTTGCAACCCGGTCGACTGCCCCCCCCCCTGCAATTTGACGGGGTCGTCATCCGCCCCCCCCCCCTCCTTTTTTTAGTGGAAAAAAATTCTTTAAAAATTAGGCAATTGTGATGTCCCCGTCTACTTCGTCTCTGAAACAATTGATCTTCATTGATCTATTTACCAATATTGATCTTAGGAGAGACTGATCCGTAAACTAATTGCAATTCTAATTGCAATTAGTTTCCTATTGGTGAATTACAATTTGCCGAGGTGCAATACATTCAATAAAATGAATATAAATTTATTTATTGTGTCTTTGTAAGCCAAGAACCAAAGAAAAAATAGTAAATGGAGGGGGCAAGAGACCACCCCTCCACTTTGAGGGAGGGGGGGGGGCAGTCGACCGGGTTGCAAAAAAGGGGGGGGGGCAGATGACAGGGGGCAGTTGACCGGGGGCAGATGACCGGGATTCACAGTTGCATGACCACGCCGAGTCAGCTCGCGAAGAAGAACGTTGTTTGTTTACAACAAAAAATCCTAATCCTTCAATTCTAATCCATGGCATGGCGATACTCCAAGCGCAACGCTTGTCCCACAAACGCTAAAAATGCTGACAGGAAATTGAATTTTAAACTAGGAAATCTAGATACCTTTAAAACAATTACTTTTTTTACCACTTAACCTTTTTTTCACTTTGCAGGTGACTACTTGACCGGTGGCTACTTGTTGGGGTCGGCGGGGCTGGAGTGTACAACTGATGAAAAGAGGCATAAATCGAGGTAAATCCGTTTTATTCGCTGTTTTCGGTTTCGACAAATTTCACATCTGTAGTACTGTTACCTTCAGTGATTCGCCTGATTACACCGTGAAAAACTGAAAAATATACGAAACGATCGATGTGCAACTATGCTTAAACGTATGTCCCCTTACTGGAAACATATTTTCGACACTTATGATTACAGCGTTTTACTTAAAATTAAACACAATCTTCCGACATCTTTGAGTGACTTGACTTCGCAAACTTCAAAGTTTAGTTTTGTATGAACCAACAAGGGAACTGTTACAAATTATAACCCATTATGATCTATGGATGTTACTTCACAATAAGAAATATAATACTCACCTCTTTGCCCCATATTTATCCTAATTTCAATCAAAGTTTAACAAATTTTCACATTTCGTCTTTCTTTTCAAACAATATGGCGTCGACTACAATCCTGGGCTCTGATTGGTCGAGACCGATCACATGACAAAAAACCCGCGAATGCATCTGGATTAGTAACATGGCTCCCCAAAATTTCCCTTTCTGGAAATTTTACTACTATTAGTTTTTATGATCGTACTTACACTATACAGACTTCCCAAGTACATGTGATCAGCATGATGTGCACTGAACTTAGAGAAATTCGACTTTGTGCTATATATATATATATATATATATATATATATATAAATACAAACTTTTATTTTTTACATGTCACATTCGGGATAAGTTATGTCACAATCGGGGTCGACGACTTTGTCATTATCTTTCGTGTGCGTCGCGGAGACTGAATGCGGGTTGACGGAAGGACGATGCAAAGTAGAACTGTCGAACACGACTGGCAAATGCTAACAAATTCAGTTCGTGTATAGCAGAGTTCATACATAATATCTATATGGCTTCTCGGTGGGGAATCCCTTGGTCACTGGGATTCAAGTAACACAACACATTTATGCACAGGTCGATCCAAATACGTAGGCATTTTTGTTCTCTTGCCGTTTCGATCAAGATCAGGGTCGGCCATCCGCAGTTTAACTTTGCGAACTAAACCATCAGTAGACGGGTAAACGTCGTCTACGATCGCAAGTGGCCAGTTATTTCGCTGCGTGTCTTCATTTTTCAGTAAGACGACGTCCCCTATCTGTACATTGCGCTTCGCATGGAACCATTTATTTCGTGCTTGTAGGTTGTTGAGATATTCAGTTCTGAATCTGGACCAAAAGACGTTGAGCAAATATTGCACACGTTTCCATTTCTTTCTCAAATATACATCTTCTTTCACAAAATTGCCAGGCGGGGGTAATACCACGTGACTTTTCTTTGTCAGGATGTGGTTTGGTGTCAGTGGAACTGGGCTTGTGGGATCGACTGAGTTTTCAGTTGACAGTGGCCGCGAATTCACAATGTTGGCTGATTCAGAGAGGAACGTACGAAGCGATTCGTCGTCTAACTGCGTTCCGGATTCAGCTAGTAGAACGGACAAAACATTGCGTATACTCCGTATTTGTCTTTCCCAAATACCTCCCATGTGCGACGCTGATGGGGGATTCATCTTGAATTTCACGTAATCGCAGCTTTGGCCGATCAGAAAGTCTGATATCCTCCCATGGTTCATTTGCCGATATTCCCTTTCAAACTCGGATTTCGTGCCTACAAAATTTGTGCCTTGGTCACTCCTCAGCTGCCGTATTGGACCTCGAATGGCAATCATGCGTCGTAATGCATTTATGAATGAGTCAGTGCTGAGGGAATTAGCCGTTTCTACGTGTACAGCTCTGCAGCTTAAGCACGTAAATAACACGCCGTATCTCTTCATTTCCTTTCGGCCTTCCTTAATCAAGAATGGTCCAAATAGGTCAACTGCTGCATATGTAAACGGTTCTGCCATTTCTGCTCTGTCTTCTGGTAGATTTGCCATCTTCTGAAATTCGAGATAGCCTCGGAACTTTCTACAAGTGACGCACTTGTTGATCAACGAGGCAACGATTTGCTTGCATCCGACAATCCAATATCCAGCCTGACGAATCAAATTCATTGTTATTCCTCGTCCTTGGTGATGTGATTGTTCGTGGTAATGTTTTGCGATTAGCTTTGATACGTGGCTGTTTCTTGGTAAAATCAGTGGATGTCTCAGTTCTTCGGCTATGTCGGCTTTACCAAGTCGGCCTCCTATCCGCAGTGTCTTGGTTTCACCCAGGATTGGATCTAATTTGTACAGAGGACTTGATCGTTTCAGTCGTTTCTTCGTAGATTTGAAATCATCAACACTCGAAAGTTCTTCAGCAAAGGCTGTTGCCTGTACAGCTTTTATAATTTCGTGTTCTGCTTCTTGCAATCGTTGCACGTCTATCATGACATTAGTTATGGGTTGACTGTCGGCTTGACAAGTCTTGGTGCGAACTTGCGACAGAAGTTTTTCTTTGTACCGAAGACAATTTGCAATTGCTCTTTTCAAGTTCGACCACTTTGAGAAACATTCGAATCGACTAATATCGAACACGCCAACATTTTTTGTGGTGGTTGCGAATGTTTGCTTCTTTTTCACTTCGTCGTCGTCGGTTATATCAACAGGATTTCTACTAGGGAAATTAACTTCGTTCTCCCACAGAAATTTCGGACCGTCAAACCATGTTTTTTTCTGCACGAGATTACTTGCAGTTAGACCTCGTGAGGCAAAATCCGCGGGATTCTTGCTCGATTGAACGTAGTGCCATTGATCGGGTGTCGTGTGATTTCGTATTTGTTGTACGCGGTTGGCAACAAAAACGTTGAATCGCTTGGCTTCACTCGAAATGTATGTGAGAACAACTTCACTGTCACACCAGAAATGTTCTTCTAACTTGTCGTATTTCAGTTCTTTTTGAAGAAAGCTGCTGATCTTTACAGCTAAAAGAGCTGCACAAAGCTCCAATCTGGGTATCGTTAAAATCTTTAGCGGTGCAACTCTTGATTTCGCCATCAGTAGAGTGCAATGAACGCTACCGGATGAATCGACCAATCGCAGGTATGAACATAATCCATATCCAAGAGTACTCGCATCACAGAAGTTGTGTAATTGCACTGACACTATGTTGTGGAAGTCCTTGGGCTGAACGCATCTCGGTAGTCGGAGTGTTTCGATCTCGAACAAGTCATGTTTCCATTTTTCCCATCGTCGGATAATGTCTCCGGGAAGGGGTTCATCCCAGTCAAAGCGTTGTTGACGTATATCCTGAAGTATTCTGCGACCTACTAGGATCACAGGCGATAGAAAACCAAGGGGATCAAACAACTGACTTACAGTTGAAAGAATCCCTCTTCGTGTTGGAAGTCGTTCGCGAAGGTTTACTTTAAACTTGAAGGTGTCTGAGTTGATTTGCCATTCTATTCCCAAGACCCTTTCTATAGCACTGTCGTGAAGCTCAATCTCTTCTAGACACTTCACTCGATCTTCAGGTGGCAATGATTCAACTACTTCCTTTGAGTTCGATGCAAATTTGTGAAGTCTTAAACCAGCTTTGGAACACAGTTTTTTAGTGTTATTTACCAGCTGAATTGCGTCTGACACCGTCGCTACGGAAGACAGGCCATCGTCTACATAGAAGTTGGTTCGGACAAAATCCGCAGCATCCTTTCCAAATTCATCTTCGCCATCGTCAGCAGCACGCTTTAGGCCATAATTAGCGCACCCTGGTGAGGACACAGCACCAAACACATGAACGGTCATTCTGTATTCAATCGGGTCTGTGTCAATATCTCCATTCTTCCACCACATAAAACGAAACAGGTCGCGACAGTGTTCGTCTACGTAAAACTGATAGAACATTTGTTCTATATCACAACTGACAGCTACTTTCTTTTTTCGAAATCTGTGAAGTACACCAATAAGATCGTTGATTTGATCGGGACCTGGTAGCAGAAGATCGTTCACACTAACGCCATCGAACTTCGCGCTACAGTCGAAAACAACGCGAATTTTATTTGGTTTCTTCGGGTGATAAACACCATGATGCGGTAAGTATGAAACTCTACCATTGGTAAAGTTTGTCGGCGCTTCTTCTGCGTGGCCTCGACTAATCATGTCGGTCATAAATCTTGTGTAGTCACTTCGGTATTTTGGATCTCGATGCATTCTTCGTTGCAACTGTTTTAGTCTCGATAGAGCCATTTCTTTATTGTTTTTGATCTTGATATCAGGCTGTCGTAATGGCAATGGCATTTCGTAATGTCCATTTTCTATTTTGGTGATTCCGTTTTCCAACTGGTCGATGAAACGTGCATCTTCTATTGATCGTTTTTCCGTGGTGTTTTCTAGCCCCATCAAGTCAAGGCTAGCTAGATTTGCGAAATCGTCTGGATTCATTTTTTCTGCAGTTTTAAAGGTTTTTACGAAAGCGGGCATGTTCAGTAGAGAATTCTTTGACTTGTTTTCAAAAACCGTTTCAACAGAAACTACTCGATGCGAGATCACAGAATTGTCGCCACATTTTGCTGCATTCGTCGCTCCGACAACTGACCATCCTAAAACAGTTCGCAGAGCGTATGGTTCGTTATCGTTTCCTGTAACGACTTCGCGTGGTACCAAAGCCGGCATGCAGTCACTGCCAATCAACAGGCCTACTTCAATGTTGACTTTTGGCATCATTTCGTTGGCAACCTTTCTCAGATGTGGCCATCTCTCAGCGGTTTCACTTGACGGTATGTGTGAAATGTTGACTGGAATTTCGTTTCTCGTATACACTTTTTTAAGTATAATACTTTTGGCGCTGTCAAATCCACGGATCTTTAGTCCTGTTATCCGCTTAACTTCGGTTTGTGTATTGCTTGACGTCATTGTGGAAAGCAACAGTCGTGTTTTCGGTCCATCTGCGCCAAGCTTTTCACAAAGATCTTCAGTCACGTAGCTAGCATCCGATTGAACATCGAGGACAGCATAAACAAGAGCTTCCTTCTTCGAGTTCTCGTCGTGGCTGACATACACGGGCACTATCATCGTTGTTTTATTGCCGTTGAGTTCACTTGAACAGAAGGAAACAACTTGGGCGGCACTGTCAGGTTCGTTTGAAGTTTTACTGATCGTCTCGGCGATGTCGTCAGAAATTGTGTCGTTTTTAGTTGGTTTTGCATTCCGATTTCGTTCAGCATAAAATTCATGAAAAACGGTAGGGTGGTTCTTGTGACATTCTCTGCACTTTCGTCGATTTTGGCAGTTCTTGTTCATGTGGTTTAATTCCAAACATCCGTAGCACATTCCAGTTTTCTTTCCAAATTCTTGGCGCTCAGCTAACGGCAAAAGTAGAAATTGTTCACATTCGTCCATATCGTGTGCATTCTTGCAAAAAATACAGAGTTTCTGAGTCGTGATTTCCTTTTTCGCAGACCTTTCAGTTTTCTTTTCGTGAGTGTTTTTCTGTGTTGAGTTGGTTATCTGTTTTGTAGGTTGCATTTTTATTGATGACTTCTCGGGTTTCATAGTTTCAGGGTCAGCTTTGGCTGCTGTTGAAAATGTGCGTGCCGTTGATTGTTTGGTTCTTTTCGGATTCGTTATCTTCGTGGCTGGATTGCATACAATTTCCGCATGTTTCACGACAAACTCAACAAAGACGCTGAAATTTGGAAATCGTCCATATATGGACTGATATTCGTATGCGCGAGTTTGCCATTTCGTTGCTAGCCACATCGGAAGCTTTTCTTGCAACCGCTGTATTTCGCGGTCGTCGTTTAAGGCTTGCAGACTGGAAATCGTACACATCGCGACTTCACATTGCATTAAGTAATCTGCAAATGCTCTCAAACTTTCGCCATCGTATGTCTCTACTTTCTTCCAACTGTCCAGCTTCTCACGGAAAGCACGGCCGACAACAAAGGGGTCTCCAAATCTCTTTTCAAGGCGTTGTTTTGCTTGAAGGTACGATTCTTCTGTACTGAGTAGGAAATAACCTTCAACGCATTCCTTTGCTTTTCCTGATACGTACCTCTTCAGATAGTGAATTCTTTCTGTTCCTGGTATTTTTCTGTTTTCAATAAGGGTTTCGAATGAACTCTTCCATCCGGGAAATTCTAAAGGGTCACCGGAAAATACGGCGGGTTCTGGTATTGGAAAACGACTTAGGTACATCTGATCAGCCAGTTCGTGAGACCATGATTGAAGGGTATGCTGTTGTTCCGAGTCGATAGCAGCACTGGGTGCTCTTGTGCTCTGAGTCGTAGTTGAAAGCCTAGTTTGTTGTTCAGGTAGAGATGTGACGCTCCTGGTTATTGTTGGAGCAGC
Organism: Protula sp. h YS-2021; assembly: GCA_949752745.1. Classification (NCBI taxonomy): domain Eukaryota; kingdom Metazoa; phylum Annelida; class Polychaeta; order Sabellida; family Serpulidae; genus Protula; species Protula sp. h YS-2021. Next base: position 29,744,923 of record OX457025.1, read on the forward strand.
AATTCTCGCTGTTGTCATAAAGTAAGTGTCTGTCGGTGTGGTTGATGTTGCAACCAAAGACGCGTGTGGATAGCCTTCAGTCGGAATGAGTGGTCTTCTAGAATGAAACACCGGTGAGTCAACTGACAGCGGAACAGCAGGACGAGCACCTGTTTGCAATTCAAAAGTAGAGATTGGAAAATGAACATCTGTGCCAGGTGCATGTTGTTCTGGAATAGCGGTAGCTGAATAAGGAGTAATCGGATTTGGCATGGTTTCCCAAGTTTCCAATGTTCTTCTTCGCTCGGAAACGCCCGAACCAGTAGTGATTGGAATGGACTGTGTAAGTGGAGCTGCAGCAGTTTTGCTGCTGTCAGAAGCCACGATAAAAGTAGACTGCGGGTTCCGAACAGAATCGAGGTATTCCTTGACCTTCGTGTCGGAGTCCTGTTCATCTATCAGATATTCAAAGTCGTCTGGTTTTACGCCCAAGTCTTGTTCTTCTTGAAGAATTTTCAATTTAGCCTCGGATATTTGAAGCTCTCGCATCATTTCCAAGTTTTGTGCTTTCCTTTCCGCTTCTATTTTCCTCATTTCAGCTTCTTCTTCGGCTTGGTTAAATTTCAGTCGTATCTTAATTTCTTCCGCCTTTGCTTTCTCTTCAATTATCAGAGATTTTGTGGAGCGAGTGGACAGAATTGATTTGGGTTTTTTCCTCGAGGAACGACTTGAAACTCTTGAACGTGATGCCGATTCCATCAGGAATTTAATCTTCTGGTTTAACTCCACTCTCAAACGCTTGTTTTCATTTTGTATTTTGATGAAAAATATTTCCTCCTGTACTTCTGGGTGGATTTCTTCCAATGTCTTCACTGCAGTCTCGATAGCCTCCATCAAGAAAACAAGCTCCTGTCGACTTTGCTTCAAAATCTCTGGATCGTTACAATCTGCCATTAAATCTTCAACTTTCTCGGTTTGCTTTTGCCACTTTGAGATCGCAGACCTCACTCCTTTCTTTCGCATCTCAATTTGATATTCAAGTCCCTTTTCTGTTATCGTTCGCTGTCTCCTTTCGGGTAAGATGTCAATTTTGGGTTGGATATCTTCGTGTGGAATAGATTCGGGTTGGGGTTCCATTTCTGGTTCCATCTTTGTCCCCGGGATGTGTTCCACAACCGGACGAACTTCAACACTTCTTACAGATTCCTCCGTTTTTTGGTCTGACATAATGGGGTTTTTGTGTTTTCTTTGTACAGATAATCCGTACAAAGTTCTGATTGGCAATTACCTATCAAAAGTCAAATGACTCTTAAAGTATTTGACTCTTGATTCTTAAAATCACACTGCACACTAAAAAGAATTTTGTTACAGACGGAAGAAAACTTAAGACCAATATTTCGGTCAACTCGCACACCAGCTGCATGCTAAACGCTCAAATCCGAAGGTTTAATCACCAATGCGTAACTTACACAATAAGTTCGGATATGCAGCAGAACTTTCCTTAATTTTTACGTCAAGTCACTCTTTGGTAGATAATTTAAAGTTTAAGATGGTTTACAATATACTTTGTAATGTATCAAAGCATTTGCAAAAGACACTTATTGCAAAACCCTTTCGGCAGTATCTGTGATAAACACAATTATTATAATGAATTCACTATATTTTATAAGTGCAAGAATGAGTTCACAGAATATAGAATACGTCATCAAATTCAAAAGAGTCTTTTTTGGAAAGGATACATCTTTCTTTCTGTGCCTTGATTTGATGATGGTTCCTGTCTTCGAAAGTTCTTTGATATATTTCGCACTGCTTGCATGGTGTTGAAAATCTCTGCGACACGGGACCGTTCTACATCTTTGCCGGTATCGTTTAACTTATCTCAATACGACGGCTGCGCTGCAACTAGTCTCTCACAGGAAGGAAAATAAACCGCTGTCACATTCAAGCGATAAACACACAGGCGATACAGTTTCACGTGAGTGCGATATCATTAAGTGAGAAAGTTAACACTGACGGTTCAAAAGTGATCACAATTTCCCAGTTTGTATCGGTATCTCATCACGAAAACAAGAATGTCGCATTTTCGCTCAAAACGCATTTTTGGATTTCATAATCCAGTTCGAGTCCAGATGTTTCCGATGAAGGTGTCGTTTCGAATCACTGTTGAATATCCTATTCTTGTTTCTCGAAAGAGTTTTTCACTGTTGGGGTCGGCAGGGCTGGAGTGTACAACTGATGAAAAGAGGCATAAATCGAGGTAAATCCGTTTTATTCGCTGTTTTCGGTTTCGACAAATTTCACATCTGTAGTACTGTTACCTTCAGTGATTCGCCTGATTACACCGTGAAAAACTGAAAAATATACGAAACGATCGATGTGCAACTATGCTTAAACGTATGTCCCCTTACTGGAAACATATTTTCGACACTTATGATTACAGCGTTTTACTTAAAATTAAACACAATCTTCCGACATCTTTGAGTGACTTGACTTCGCAAACTTCAAAGTTTAGTTTTGTATGAACCAACAAGGGAACTGTTACAAATTATAACCCATTATGATCTATGGATGTTACTTCACAATAAGAAATATAATACTCACCTCTTTGCCCCATATTTATCCTAATTTCAATCAAAGTTTAACAAATTTTCACATTTCGTCTTTCTTTTCAAACAATATGGCGTCGACTACAATCCTGGGCTCTGATTGGTCGAGACCGATCACATGACAAAAAACCCGCGAATGCATCTGGATTAGTAACACTACTTGTCTCGTAGCCACTTTGGTGAAGTTGGTTGATGGCCACTTCACCGGTGACCACTTTGTGTGGACACCAAAAAATGTGCACAGCCAAAACAGCTGTGATAATAATTCAGTTTGCAATACTATGTTATACCATAAGTCAATATGAAACTGACGTACTTCCCATTAAAATTTCTAAATATTTACGACCTCAAATATGTTTTACCTACTTAATAATGGTATACTTCGATATTCTGTGACTGTTTTGCCATACCAAACAAGCCAGATGTATGTCAAGAATTATGTCTTAAAATCAAGCGAAGCTCCTTCAAGGCGCTTACTTCTGCTCATAAATATCTCATTTAAATTTCTCATTATTTATTTCTGGGCATATTTCCATGCGACATAATGACACTCATCTTATTTCTTGGGACGGAGATTCCTCTATGCAATGGAAAGCTTTTACTTCAGTAAAGAGAATTTTTTTAGAACAGCTAATATTCAAAACAGTTAATTTTTTTACTTGAGAAATGAATGAAAAAAGCGACAACATTAAAAAGCTGTTCATATATTTTAAACGAAAAACAAAACATAAGCTCGTTCAGTGCTGACGCGTATATTAGCATGCCTATAAGCTATATTTATACACAAAAATGGTCTTGCTAGTCCTGGTTTACTGATCCGGAAAAGTTTTAGCTAATTTTCAAATCTAAGTGTTCAAAAAACAAGGCTGAGGACAAGCTTTGAGGATGATCACTCCATCTCCACTTAAAGCCTTGTAGCAAATGTGGTTAATTTTAGACCAGGTGATAGATTTGTTTCTCATCGTTGGCAGGGTCTATGTCGTATCTTGTTTATCATCGCGTGAATAATATACCCAAGTGTAGGTTACCATGCGGTTGCCGTCGGGAGAAGTAAATGGGCACACTGCTTCAGGACGCAGACATGGTCTCTAAGCGACGTTGATTTTCTTCGCGGCTTGATTTGCTCGTTTCTTCATTTTCATTAAAGCTGCAAATTTGGTCACTTTCCCCAAAGTCCCAAAGCTGATGGCAGGGGATTTTTCCTGCTTCTTCGCAGGCGGGGAAGAAGGGGGCGGGGCAACGATAACGGCCTTACGAGCAGGTGCCCTGTAGCTGTGGCATATCTGCTCGGCGTATAAATCGAATATCAAAGGCATTGTCTTCCGTTTAAAACTTGCCGAGTTAGGCGGTGCTGGTTTCTTGTTTGCATGTATGTTCGAGACCGCTGTTATGTCTGGAAGAAATCGTCCGGTCTCTGGGTTAGATTGCGTTGATTGTGTTTTAAATGTTTTCTTCTGATGCGCCAGATCTGGGGAAATGCATAGGCTGCTGTCAGGTGTGGACAACACCTCACAAGACTTGGAGCCTAATGTTTTCTTCACCCTCATCCCTTTTCTGCTTACTGACCCGTATTTGGATTGCTTTTTCGAGCTCTTTGCTGTATCACTTTTAACTGTATTGCTGGTTGGAGGACGAAACTCTGTAAAATCGCCCAAGCTTGAAGAAGCAAAAGTTACCTTTGACTTCGCTTGCTTTGTGTTGGAATTTAGAAGTAGACTCCTTTCTATGGGTTTTGAAGCAATGATGCAATATCTCGGGTCTAGCCAGTCTTCAAGACCAACCCAAATATGAGAAAAGCTGAAAAAGGTTGTTTGCGTTTGCGTCAAAGAAGCTTCGCCGATTTCCGCCAGAATTCGGGCGCAGCCTTCGTATCCAAGCTCTGCTGCCATTATGTATGGAGTCAACTTGTAGTTATCCGTAATATCCACTGACATTCTGTATTTACAGAACCTTTTTGTGAGCCACAATACCACATATTCGTTGTTATGCAACACAGCATAATGCAAAGCCGATCGGCCATGGATATCCGCATGCCTGAAATTTATATCAACTTCGTGATTTTTCAACATAAATTTAAGCTCATCAGTTCTGTTGAGAAAAGCGGACCACAAAATGGCGTCCCTTTCCGTCTGAACGTCGCATTCTCCAATGTCAGCTCCCAGGAAGAGGAGCCACCTGACCATGCGGAGCCTTCTCTGTCTGTGAGGTATCCAGCGTAACGCCCCTATCAACGCGTTTTCTCCCCGCGTGTTCTTGGAGTCAATACTCACTCCACCATCCATGAGGAATTTGGCGTGCAAATAGCGACATTCTACAACAGCTTGGAAGAGACCGCTTGACATTGTTTGTCCCTTTTTTCTGGGTTTTAAATCGTGATGTGTGAAAAACTATTTCCTTTTTCACTTCCAGCTGTTCCCCTTCTCTGATGTTTGGACAACCTAGAAATTTACACAGAACAGGTTTTATTTTTTTTAATTTTCATATTTTTTGTTGTTCTTCACATATTTCATGAAATCCTATCAGTTTCCAGTTATCAAGATTCGTGTGAAGAAAAAGCGAATAGCCCATGGCAATGAATATTCAGGTTCCTGTTAGCGGATAATCTTATGGCAGGTAAGAAGGGCCCAGGTCAAAATGTCACCGAAAAAACGGCATTCTTCCAGTCAAAATGGACGATTACCAGAGGCCCTTTTCGTCATTTTTACTGTGTTTTAATACAGAGTTATTTTGTAATTGCAATCGAAGTAAAGCCTCTTTATTCAACATAAAAAATGCAGCCGGTATCATTAATTTTCTAAACTTCCATATCATTAGTCAACAAATTATTGGGAGATTTTGCTCAACTAAAGTACGTTAAAACTAAAATTTCACTGGTAGCTTTCTCTACCACAGTCAGCAAATTATTAAGTGCTCTTTTGACCGGTGCCATTTTGACCAGTGCCATTTTTACCGGTGCCATTTTGACCGGATACCGGACGAGAAACATAAGGGCAATTTGTTTCTAGACATATGTCTGGGAAGACTTTCTAAGAAGAAATATTTTAGTTGGGAAAGTGGAGAACGGATGTTAGGAACCAAAATTTGACTGTTTAGTGTAGAATGCTTTTGTGTTTAGAGCATTAGAAAGTTCATTTTTGTTCTGTCACTGTTGTATCCTAAAGCCAAGGCATAAAACTTTTGCAAGGAAATTAATCCGCCATGCCACAATTATTGTCATAAAGATCTAGGTTGTTTTTATGTTCACCGTGGTCGATCACATTTTTATTTGCGGTAGAAATTATCCATAAATGAAACGGGAAACCCTTGAGGAATACACATTTCCTTTAACTCTTGTGCAACGAACAAAAAGAAACATTGAAGTCTAAAAACTGAAGTATCAACCAACCCCTATTTGTTTTCATAAAAAATAACTTTTGAAGCGAGCATTCTCATATTTCGGAATATTTACAATGAGAATCCCGATTTGTTCTCCATAACAAGAACGAACATTAGAGTTTGGTTTTCGCCATATCAATATAATCCAAGTCTACCTGACTTGGAGGTCTACCTCAGCTTTAAAGATAAGGAAAATATATCTAGAAGAACCAACAAAGAAACAACAAATAAATATGTCACTTATAAATTGAAATAATCATTTCAGAGCTGTCGTGTGAAAAAAAGGCCCTGCTGCATGCGTGCAACACGCATAAAATTAATAATTTATTTTAAAAAATTGTAAAAGTTACTGTTGTATGTCTTGCAATGATCTTAATCGCGACCAATTTCCTTTCTTTGATTACTTAATTTAATTAGAAACATAGAAAAATCAGTTATCGTACCTAAAATTATAGTTTTAGATATATCTAATATTATTACAGTGTCAAATAACAAATATCTAAATGTGGGTTATAAACAAATAACAACATTATTTCGAGATATGTGACTAAATTTTCTTGAGTTTAATTTTACATATCTATAATTAAGTTTAAGATATTTATATCAGATAAATAAGATCTATTTAATGTTCAGTTTTTCTCATGTAACATTCATTTGTACATATAGAGAACGGCCTTTCATAATGTAGAACAGCACAAGAACCATAAATAACATAAAATGCATAAGTAATGTTATTTATCGCAAGGTTTCAAAATAGAGGGCGGGCCTGGGGAAGAGATTGATGGGGGGGGGGGGGGTCAAATAAAAATTTTTACGTGCTAGTCATGCGTTCGTTTCTCGAGCTGGTTTCTTTTACAAACGGCACCACATTGTATTCACCAACAAATATCCACAATCTCTCCTTTGTGCTTAAAAACACAGTATTTGAAATTTAACTGAACGATTTTGTCTTTCTTGTGTTTTATTTAATTCTGCATCACTTAAATCATTTTGCTTTTAACAATTGTGCATTTTCCATTTATTTAAAAGGAACTTACTCCCACTTACATATCCACTTCAATTTCGTCTGGCTTCAAAGGAATGCAAATCCAGTCTAATTTATAACCCCGACAAAGCATAAATTATATACCAGAGAACGCCACACGCAGACTATTCTTTAGCTAAAAAAAAACTAAATTATCAGATTTTGTTCTTTTTATAAGCTCTCCGTGGTAGGTGTGGATATATTAAAGAGCTTATAGCTTTACAGCTGTAAATCTAATTGTAAATCTGAGTTGATAAGTCCTATAAATTTCCAAAAAAAATTATATATAAAAATGAACTTCGCTGCTTTTCTTGCGTTTTTTACTGATCTCTCAGAGATGCCTCAAATTTTAGTTGTTTTAAATCAAAAAGATTTCATTGAAAACAATATACAATTATAACCCAGTGACATGTGTAAAGTGTTTTTTTCTATGCCCATTAAGAATTAATGGAAGGGGGAGGAGTGGGGAGGAGGAGGGGGGAGGAGAAGGGGTTACTCTTGTACAGATGTGTTACCATGCGTGTCCAAAAAAATTTAGAATCACCCCGAAACGCGGAGTCCTAATCGTGAAAAATACATCTTTTCTAAACCAAACGCGAACACCCTTGTAACTTTCACACCGTAAATGCGGAGTGTCCGATTTAATAATTAAAGTAACCCGTCTTCATGTGTATGAGTACAAGCGAAGCTAGAAGCTCGGTACTGCAATCATGAATGAAAACAGAAGTTATATAGAGAAGTGCGCTCATCCCAACCCCCACTTTCTTCGGCATGAAGTGCGGTTCCGAAAGAGCCACCCCTGCCCCCACCCCCTCCCCAAATTCTTTTGTGGGAAAGGTAGAGCACTAAAAGAATTACACCCCTTTAACTCAATTGTTATTCTATCGTCTAGCCTTAAAATCCCCCTGTTTTCTCTTTTTTTACACGTATGGCAACCAAGTGCCCCCGCCCCGGAATAAATCTGATCTAAAAGAACAAATTTCTACAACAGTTTTGGATTTTAAAGCATTGCTTTTTCACTTTTGGTGATTATTGATTATTGAATATCTGCAATGGCTGAAATGACTCGCTTGGACATGTTTGCAATTACACTCCTAATGAAATTAATAATGGGTGAAATCTATGTTTTACAATCTAGTAATTAATAACAATAACCATAAAAAAGGTTGTTTTAACAAGACGAAAAATAATAAAAAATAAATACTTACTGATTAGACATCACCACAACCTGTGATATTTAATTTAATGAAGTTCCTCACAACATGGGCAAACAATAGTCCTCGCAGTAATCTCTGTTTGTTTTTCCTCTGCCTGATACTTTATTGCACTCAGATTTTCCAGTCACACCCTTAACTATCTCACTCCGACTAAAACTACACAAATCACTGCATGAAACACACTGATAAAATATAAGAAAACTAGACCGAATTCTAGAGGGTGGAATGACCCACTTGAAGAAAACACAAACGAAAATGTTACACTATGACCGTCAAGGTCAATGAGGTGCTCCTTTTGCAACATCTTTTAGACCAAAAGGGTCGAAACTGAGCTCAAAATCGCTCCATCTATGGCCCTATTCCAGATAATGGTCAACTTCTGATTTTTGACCCTAGCCTTGACCTAGAACGTCAAGGTCCTCGAGGTACCTGTTGTGTAATGAATTTTAAACTGAACTCAAAATCGCTCTATCTATGACATTTTTCCAGATAATGGTCAACTTCTGGTTTTTGAACTTAACCTTGATCAAGAAGTTAAAGACCCTCGAGATACCTGTTATATAATGAACTTTAGGTCCAAAGTGTCGAAGCTGTGCTCAAAAAATCAATCTAGATATAAATCGTCCTATGGCTAGCAGTTTTCGAGGTCTAGGTTACGTAACCTTTAACCTTGACAGTTTGACCTATAGCTTTGAGGTCAAGGTAAAAAAGATTCTGATTGCGAGGCTGTTCAACTATATGTTCGAACAAGTTTCTAGGCATTTTTTAAACTCCAGTTTGACCTTTAGCTTTGAGGTCAAGGTAAAAAGGAGTTCTTGTTGCTCTCTATACCTGTGCTAAATATCATCTTCCTACGTGCAACAGCCCGGATGGAGTTTTTTTGCAACCACCCAGACGGAAAAACCTATTAAAAAGAACTAAACTTTCTGAAAGTCTGGTAAAATACACCAAAGTGGAAACAAAGTTGTCAAAGTAGGAGAAAACATCTATCTTTTTACTGGGCAATTTGACATATTTCTAACACAGCAAAGGAAATTACTGGAGCTGTATAACACATCAAATATAATTTAATTTTCAGTTTTAGTATAATCAAAATTTTTAATGGATGTAGCAATTTGTAAGTTAAAGGCATTACGTTTATTCTTGGCTCTTAAAATTTCCATCTCGCGGTCACTCAAAACATTCATTCATGTCGTGTCAATACGTTTTAAGCTAATGAACAAAGGTAAATTGTTTCGCATATTCTTTCCTTTCTTTATTCCCTCTTGCAAAATTGTTTGCAATTTAGAATAAGTCCGTAATTATTCTTGAAATTTCTGCTTTTTTCTTTCTTCTTCCTTTTTTCTCTTTCCATGGTTTCCAAGAAACTCCTCCTATAATATATGAAATTTGGCACTCGTGTAAAAGATGACAAGCTCTCGACAATTCTTTGTTTTTTACCTCAACGGTCAAGGTCAAGGTCAAATTGAGAGCAATGTTATTCTTTCCATAAAATGGTTTCTAGAAAATTCCTTCTAGCCTTTTTGTCGGAGGAGCTTCAAATTGTGTATACTAAAGACAATAATAAGTCTCGAAAACTGCAAATAGTTTTTACTTTTACCTCAAAAGTCATTTTTTAGAACGGCTACTTATCACAATTATGGCTAGAAAAAGGGCCCAAATCACAGTCTGATTGCTTCAACATTTTGAGTACGAGGTAATCCAACATACTGAATCTTGACATTGATGGTCAAGGTCAAGGTCACATAACCTTGTGTGTTGTTAACAATAGCAGGACATACCTCAAAAATGGTTAGAGATAGAGCTATTTTGAGCTCACTTTCGAGCCTTTGGTCCTTAAACAACGTTACTTATTAGGTAAAGGGGTCATCTTGACCTCCTTGATCACGGTCAAGGCAAAAAAAACCCAGAAGTTGACCATCATATTGAAAATGGTTGTAGAGCTATTTCGGTAAAGCGGTAAGAGATTTTGATGTAATTTCGACCCTTTGCGCCAAAAAGATGTTACAAAAAAGATATCTAAAACTCCAGCTGCCTTTTACATCACTCGTTGAAGAATGCTGACTATCAGGAACAACAGAGACGAGATGGCAAGGAGAGCTAGTGTAAATATAAAGTAAGGAAGAAAGTGGCGAGTGCAAGAAGCTCTATCTGAAGCCAGTCAAGACCAAGGCAAAGCGACTTGGGATGTATAACAAGATCCAATGGTGCCACGCCAGTGACCAACAAAGAAGAGAAATGGCATAAACCGAAAAAAAGAAAGATAGAGGTCTGCGAGCTCAGGGAAGCTGGATGCGATGGAAATGTGTACACCCAAAGAAGATGTCACGGAGCGATATCTGGAGGATGGAAAACTACCGTCTGAAATTTGCGATAGCCTCAGTGTATGACATCACCCAGCAACTTAGCGATCTGGAAATTGGTTGAAGTCCCAGCTTATAAATTTAGTGGGCGAAGAGCATCGCTAGAGCATATACTAAGTTCGTGCAGTAGGTCGATCGCAAATGGAAAGTACTGGAGGTAATAACAGCAGGCTTAGACAAAGCGTGAAATAAGATAAGCATGAAGAACAAAGCCGAATTTATCACATTCGTGAAAGGTGGTAATGTTGGCACATCCAGAACGGAAGTAACCTGCGGAATTTTGTCCATGGCTAGGGACTGGAAAACTTTTGACCGACATCAAAATACAGCTTCAATTTCTGGGAAATATAGCAATAACAAACTTACGCCAAGATATTAAGCTTTGTTCTGACAGCATACGCATATGCATCTCGTTGGACTCACGGTGCCATGGAATGAAAGAATAGAGGAATGTTACGAGTGTAAAATGCTGAAATACTCTGACCTAGTAGACAAATTCAAGGGAAATGGGTGGAGCACATGGTGCTTCCCTGTGGAAGTTGATTGCCGTGGTTTTTCACGGAATTCCCTTGGGAGAGCATGCAAAATGCTAGGTAGGAAGAGAGGTGCGATCTCATATATGAGTTGGGAAACAGAGTGGAGTCAGCTTCTATGTGGATCTAGAGGAAAAGAAATTATTATTTTTAAGAGACCACCAACTCCATGAATAGTGAAGATCCGATAGCAAAAACCCAACCCCAGAAGCAATTCCCGTGCAGGTCCCTCGTTGTAAGCTTTGTAAAGCATGTGGGGTTTCCTAACAGAGATGAATGCCTGTTGCGGCGGGAGGAAAAACAACAGAATATCACCCTTTTCAAAGGTAGTAACGACGTCTTGAGTAATTTCTATCTCTGCAATAAACAAGTATTTGAAAGAACATTCAGGACTTCAGAGCATGCCTATCAGTTCATGAAAGCGAAATATTATGGTCAGCACCAAATCGCGGAGGAAATATTCCGTCAACCTAATGCTTGTTCTGCAAAATGACTGGCAAGGAAGTTGTCTACTGAAGCTACTTCGGAGAATGGAAGGCTGGGCGTAAGGAGACATATCATCGACGCAAAAGCAGAATGTGTTCCGGAATACCGACAGTCACTCAAGACATGAAATGAAATTATTGCGGGGGGCTATATCCGGAGAATTCTTCTGGCCAAGCGGTTTTTCCAAAGATGATATCAATAAGACAAAAGTAGAAAACTGGCCTGGGAAAAATCAAATGGGAATTCTTCACATGCAACTGAGAGACAAGATCAAAGAAAGTGAATCGAAAGCAATCAAAGTAAATATATGCAGCTTCAATCTAACGAGGATGACCAAGTGGCTCAGCTATGTCTCAAGCTAATGTGGTACAAATATCTGGACAATCTGTTCGTTGTTACTGGCGTGATCCAGAGTAAGGACCACTAAGAAGAAACACCGAAGCACCACTGAGATGATTCAAATGTTTGAGTTGGGGCTTGTTAAACAATCTGTCTAACGTTATTAAATTAGACAGAATTAAAATCATTAAAACGAAACAATAAACCTTAAATCTGTACATCTTAAGACGCAACGAAGCACTAAGGACAGACACTACACTCATGATCATAGAGCGGACTGTTTGAGACCCATGGGCTCGGCTGATTGAGAATCTCTAGAGTTCGAAGAGCCGAAATATTCCAGGACAACAGATACTCCACTGATTATCCCTAATCAATATGAGAAAATCTGTCAAGACTACAATTATGTTTATCTCGCACGAAGAACAAGGGTATATGTACAGCCATTTTGGATGAACGGTAGCCAAGAATGACTCCTCCGAAGCAGCATGCTGACATATCGATACTCCATCCAGCGTATTCAGTACGTGAGGAGAACTGAAGAGTTCGGAGGATAGCTGCAATCGAGCGGTATGAGACTATATCTCGGTGACCTTTGCCTTGATTCCATAAACGTTTTGAGTACGCAGTAACCTCGCATCTTGAATCGTGACCTTGATGGTCACTTTAACTATAGGATGACTTACCTAAACAATGGTTAGATGTTAAGTTCAGTATCGACCCTTTGGGCCTCAATGAGTTATAGAAGAAGTAACCTGGTGACCTTGACCTTCTAGGTTCCGGTCAAGGTTAAAAACCAAGAGTTGACCATCATCCCTGAAACGGTTAGAGATTTTGAGCTTTTTTTCGACCTTCTGGGCCTAAACGATAATCAGTGACCGTGACCTTCTTCACTTCAGTGACCTTGACACTTTGGACAAAACCGACGACAAAGAAGGAGTACCTCGGTGATCTGGACCTTCTGGGTCACGGTCAAAGTCAAAAACCGGAAGTTAGCTATTATCTCGAAAACAGTTAGATATAGAGCGATTGGAGCTCTTTTTCGACCTTTTGGACCTAAACCATGTTTCACAAGAAATCATAATGTATTTTTGTGCTTTTCCCAAGTGAGTTGTGGGTCGCTATCTAGATGTTTAATTTCATTTTTATATTACAAAATTACTAGTTTGTTGTTGACCTGTTTTGTTCGAATCTATATGGTTTGGGCTTGCATAGATAAACCTACACCTGATAAGGAAAATAAAACTTTAATCTACCATCATTTCCTTCCAGTTAATTTTTGCTTAGATTATATAAATGTCATAGTCATCTACTCCCCAAGATTCTCTTCGATTTATGCTAATTTACATATTTATTTACCTAAGAAGTAAAAATAGTCCAAGTGTTAACGTTACATGTAGGTTGAATTTTAAAAGTTCCCGCATCAGGTACACCCTCGGAAGAAAGACACAAAAAACATATCAGGTGGTTATTGATTTGTTGTTTATTTTTTTGGGCAGATTCCGAACCCATAGGTTTTTTCTGGACTGTTTTCTGGGAATACGACTCTGCTGGTACTATTCTTTATTTACAGAACTATAAAACTGGCATCGGCTGGCTGGAATTGTTGTTTGTTTTTTCTTGAAAATTCTTGGTGATGCATTAAATGTGTCTATTTTGTTATGAATAATTATATATTGTATTGTACTACTGTATTGAAATATTGAACTTTTTAACTGTAATGTTTTTGATACCATATATGCATGCCTGTATACATGTACATAGTCTGCACATAACTGCATTTTCTGCTACATATTTCGTCCTATCATCTTCATATTTACTGGAATTTGTTCCACATGTTTAGAGACACGGTCTGCACTTTTCAAGCGATTTTTTTAAGGTTAAAAATGTGGACGCTGGCATAATTTAAAAACTATATAACAACCAAGAATTTTGGGTTGTTCCTCACCGACCTTAGATAAAGTTGTTCCTAGTGGTGTTTCAGGCCCCAACCTAGCCTTGAGAGAGTTTCAAAAGTGACGAAAAATTTGGCGAATTTTATCGATTTTTTAATACTGTATAAGAAAATTTGAAAAATTTAGAATGTCTCCCATATTATCAAAGATTTAACTGAAATAAATTGAACACCGAATAATTGTACAAGCTTTTAAAAATAATGAATGTAATAAATAACTGAGTTTCTTTACTCTCAAAGATTTGAATCAAAATGAAAAGCAGCGGGCACAAGCACAAGCGGGCTTTGTATTAAGTACCACCCATTCAATGTGCTTTGGATATTTCTTTAAAACAGAGCTTACATTTCATGGTTATTGATTTTACTTCTAAAAATATTATCTCTAAGCCATATTTAAGTATATAAAAAGAGTGTGACAGTATATGCATTCAAAATTCACTGCCTTAGAATTCACATATCTCACATAACCATGGTCTTTGCGCAAGATAGTCCTAGAAGTAAAGTTATGGAAACTATATGCTCTGTTCCATCAATAAAACTGTTGTAATCAAAATATGAATAATTACTTTTTAAAAAATTTCATTAAGTTTAGTTTAAACAATTAAACGTTTTTTAATTATCGTATCTACAATTGTTATCTGGATAAACTCGGGTTTTGTTGTATTGCTGGTCAATTTCTTTTATGAAATATTTTCACCGCTCAGTGTTCTTGTCACTGTAAATTGGGTAGACTTCAATGAATAAATCAAACTGTTCATGATAACAAAAGGTCAGTTGAAAGCTTTATTGATACATACCAAACGTAACTTCTCAAGTGACAAGTAAATATTAATTATATGCCATAAATTATTTAATGCCAATGCGCTAGTGCAGTAGGAGAAAACATAAAACTATAGTGTAACAATGAGCAGTAAAATAATTTCTTTCCCTATAATTTGTTCTAGCCTCGATGAGTAGCATCCAAAAAAATTGAAGGGGTCCATGCATAAACTTGATAACTGCAGTTATCAGAAGTGGAGAAAAACGCCTTTAAAATTTGAAATTTTAGTAGCAAACATAGGTTTTTCCCATCGCATTTGCCTCAAAAATGCTCACTTCTAATCGGTTTTGAGATGTAAGACTTACATATGTGATAGAACAGCGGCCAAGAAATACCGTGGTGGTAAAAGTTTGTGCATGGACCCCTTCAATTATTAACGTAATAATAGAAACAAAAACCTTGAAATAATTTTTGATGCTTAAATGTGAAAATTACATACATAAATTTCCATCTCACTAATTATCTTCCGTACAAAACTATCGTCTAATATTTTTTCATTAGTCTAATATTATAAAATAATGGATTTTAAGACAATCCGCTAATTTAGACTTTAGATACTTGAAGACAATAATGTCTCAGATTTGCAACAAATTGAAAAATATGCCACATCCTTCCTCGTCCAACCAGTGGTACAGTTTTAATGCAGCGACTTCTTGTGTGATAAAAGTAAAAACAGTTTTAAGGCCATACATGTTTTTCTGTAGAAGTACTAAATTTACAGTGGACCTTGTAGCGAAAGGAAAAATTAAAATATATTGCTTAACTCAATGATGGAACACACAGGACATATAACCGAGTGTTATGCTTCAAGTTCATAAATTTTAAATTTACAAATTTTAACCATTCTCTTACGAATATTTACATCAAAACAGCACATTCAAAGTCGCATGTTTAGCGCACAAACATTAATGTCAACTGTTATGAGCTCACAGTGTCCTCATATAGGTCAATGATTTAACATGGCACAACCTTACCTTTTTTGCAGTTCCTTATAAAGCAAACATGATTAAGGTGTCATAATGATTGAGTTTTGTATTATTTGAAAAAATCTTAATTGAATGAAAACATTCAGGATATAATCAATATTATCTACAAATATCAAACCTGTTTGTCTGTTAATTATATTGACCAAGATAACCTGACAATAAAGTAGTTAGTTTTATATGTACTTTTAATAACATTTAGTAAGGTTCACGTTCAAATCTTCAATTTTAAAATTAATCTTTAGCAGAACTCAAATAACATTATAAAATTTTACAAAATTCACAACATCATTTCTGTGATATAGCATTGTTATTGTCTTTATTATAAAAGCTGTAAATAATTTTATAGTTACATATCTCGACTACAAAGTCATTTAGTGTTATTGTTAATTCAGATATAAAGTTCTAAAACTTTACCAATTTGATTTGATTCACCTAGATCAGAATTAGACTTAAATTTAACTCTTTACCGTATATTTCAATTTCTTTGTTGTTCTATAATTTAAGAAGCATTTTTGGTTTTGAATCTTATTAATTTTTTTCTGTATCTGATGATTTTAAATGTCTGCATTTCAATAGCTGTAAAATAACTGTCTGTGTATTAGTGTGTGTTTTCCTTTTTTTATCTTTACGCAAATGTGTCACAGCCTTCCCTGGCCGTTATTCGCATTACGTAACATTCTGCTGTTTATTCTTTGGCCTTTAGGACAATGGCTGGCAACATTTGAACTTGGAGTAATTTATTGTCCCACTGTGCGTTGATTGTAGGAACAAACCCCCCTCCCCCAGGAATAAACCCCTTTTATGACGGGCTATAAACAACCCTCCCTCGATGCAACCCCAACCCCGAAACAACCCCGGACTCCCTGCTATAAATGATATCAATGGCATATTGTACAAGTGAAGTCACATATTTTCTGCCAGTAAACTCATGTTCATTGTTCTTTTTATACCCGTTTGCATATAACTGCAAGCAACTAAATTGCAATCAACCAAACTGCATTCAGTTGATTCACAAATTTTCGGGGTTTTTTTGGTTGAAAAGACTCCAATAAAACCTTTGATCCAGATCAAACAACAAACAACGATTCTGCTTATTGCAATTAATAATTTTAAAGCAACGACTGACTGTTCATATGGGAGAGATGAAAGAATGATTGATGTCGTCTATTAATACGTAATCAACTCAATCGTATTGTTATCATTCACTTCAAAGCAGTGATTGATCCAGGGGGTATGTTCCTGGCGAGAAACGAAAATTACCGACGCACCATTGGCCAGGATGAAAATAAAGCCACTTGTAATTGTTCCCTGCCCTTACGTGCGGTGCGGGCCTTTCGATAGGTGGATCCGCGCTAGCGTAGGGCAGATGGCAAACAGGACACGCAAAATATGTTGAACATGGACAAAAAAAAACAAAAATACTTAAAGGCGGTGAAAAAGCTCGCAACAATTAGTAAGTCTGTGATTTGATTTAAATAGCTGCATTGAAGGGGCATCTGTGTAAATCTATTGGATGACTAACTGTGTAAGATATATATAAAAAGGTATAAACAAGTACCAAAGGTTGAAAATTTCCAAGAAGTTGAATGTTTACCTGAATGTTGGCTTTCTTAAATTTATGTAAACATTTCAATCAGCATTTTATGTGTGTACATTTGCGTTAGACAGATTTATGTCAATTAAAACGAGTGAATTTATATGCATTGCTATGTGTTTCAGGGATTCACATTCGCTTTCGCTACTCCACGCTTCACGCCATGTTAGATTATTAAACAAGGCTTAGATCAATAAGCCTTCAGTGAAGCCGAAATAAAGCGCATACTGAATTTACAACCCGTGTTTTTTTTTGTCCGACCCTAATATTTCTTTTGAAATACAAGATGTCAAACTAAGGGAAAATTTATTATTTATATTCACAATAAAACATTTATAACTTTAAGAGTAAACATATAAAACATTACAGCGTTAAAGAAATCAGGCCAGCCACCGTATTCACGAAATTTAACTTTTTATTTAACTTCTTGGGTTAATCCACTGGGTTGAACCTATAAATTTGGATTAACTAAGCCAATGGGTTACCCCACACTTAGAAATGAAGTTTAACTAAATTAATGATTTGAACTTTGATTTAAGTTTAAATTACGTCATAGTATTAGAGGAGGTATACAGGGAATTCCCATGGATTTTTCAAGAAAAAAAGCCTCTTACTGCAAAAGTAAAAAATTTATTGAGTTTTGTTTATTTACATTTCAAAAACCTTTTAAGATTGGGTTGTCTAGTCTTGGATCGGGCTAATACACGTGGACGATAAGTAACAATCTATCGTCATAACCATTGCTTGAAAGTGTCTGGACACTCAACATATGAATGAGAATTGGGGAGATCGGGGCTGAGAGAGAGAGAGAGAGAGAGAGAGAGAGAGAGAGAGAGAGAGAGAGATAGAGAGAGAGAGAGAGAGAGAGAGAGGGAGGAGAAACAGGATATACCAAAAGTAGTATAAACAAGAAGTTTTCCAATCAATTTTTTAATCTATATATACAGTTGGGGGCATTGCAAGCCATGTCACTGGTAAATATAGTGTGGCTTCCATATAAAATGCATACACATGCCACCCTTCCCTCTGCAAAATAGTGTATCCGTGGATGCTTTCGGCATGATTTTATCTTTAAACTTCGTATTTGGTAGAACAAATCAAGTTAAAGCACAGTTGTACTTCATTCCCCTTGCCCCTTCTAGAGAGAGAGAGATAGAGAAAAAGAGAAGGAACACAAGTTAAATGACTTAGACACTTTTCAGGAATTGAATCCTGGTTTAACCCATCTCACAGGCAGGGTTAACTTTTGGTTTCATCCACTGGTTTAACCCGTAGTTAACTTTCGTGAATATGACATAAGTTAATCCAATGGTTTAAACTTGGTTATTGGTTAATCCACTAGTTTAACTTTTGCACTTATGCCGACAAGTCATCAGCCTACAAAGCATCACCCGCAAAACTTGAATGACTTGAATTAAGCTAACGCTAAGCCGTTCCTTTGATGTTCATTATGTTCTGTTTTTGGCCCGATGGTACTGGCGTTGCTTTGAACAATCTATAATTCCTTTATTCTTGAAGTTCATTTGATGTGCTACATTTCGGACCTATATGTTGCGATTGGAGCTTCCTTTTGTACGCCAGACTCACTAGTACTCAATTAACTTAAATCCAAGATCGCTGAGATATACATTGAAATATTAAAGAAAGTTAACATCGGGATTCTAAGTTTGATATTTCTTCAATTAATTATCCAATTTTCGTGGCAGTCACAACAGTTTAAGTTTCATATAAACTCTTCATTTTAAAACAGCAAAGAGTTTCTCTGCACTGCCCACCTTAGAAAACTACCTAAAGATTACGCAAATCACATTTTGGCCGTACACAGAATTTCAACGCACAAATTCCAGTCAATAACACGTGTGTCGTCCATTAGCTTGACACAGAGCTTGAAATTGACGAGCCATCGACATCGACACGACCAATCGATTTATGCAAAACTGAGGGAAACGATGCCATTTGCCCAAGACAGTCTGTATCAGTTGTGTGTGGGTTTGTGGAGGCGGGTTTCTGAATCGTTCTCTTGGATCCCACATGTGTTCAATTGGGTTCATATCAGTACTATGCGCCGACCAATCCATCATTTGCACGTTTTTCGCCCTAAGATAATCCTGACACATTTGTGCCTGCATGAATGTGGTGCCCGGATGTTATTGCACATGTGGGATCACCAGCTGGCTGAGTACAGTGTCTCTATACCGGTTAGCCTTTAAATTCCCATCAATAACGAGACCTGTGGGCGCCAGCCAAACTTTATGGCGTCCCACACCATAACTGAGCCATCTTAGACTCGATCAACCTGTCGAACGCAATTTTCCGCGCATCTCTCTCCACATCTCCTGTAGACACGCTCGCCGCCAACCCAACGGTACACTTGGAACCGGGCCTCGTCGCTGAACATTACACATTGTTCCTTCACGCAGGTCTACGGTGGTTATTCGACCAATTCATCTCATTCCGACGTCTTTGATAGTTCAGAACCATTCCAATATGAAGCCGAACCGTACTGATTCCACATCAGTGTAGGCGTCTAATGACTGTCTACGGTTAATCTGATTGTTCGCACGCCCCGGGGTGGTTTCTGCAGCCGTCATAGTAGCTGTAAATCAAGGTCTCATAAATTAAAAAAAAAAATCATTTTTTATTTTTATTATCTACTATTAGTTTTGTGTATGTGATTGCTATATCTGTTGCTTTCAATTAGTTTATGGTGCCACGCAGTGCTATGTTGTTATGACGATTTTAATCCCCTACTTAAAAACTTACTTCAAATAATTCAACTGGCCTTTGAGCAAACAGTTTAGGCAAGCAGGGAAGTTATTCTGTGGTCAAAGGATGATAATAGTCCACAGGGAAACTTCTGATAGTGACTTTGGGTCGGATGTTGAGAAAGCACTTTAATGTATTGTTTCTATTCCAATGACACTGAGGTTTAAAATATGTACAATTATGTAAACAGCAGTTCTAATATAAAGATATGTTTTCTGAATTGTTTTAACGCTTTATTTGAAACGCTGAGAGTAATCAACTAGTATACTTGACTTTTACCTGGCGGTTATGTCTGGGAGACGCTTAGCTTTTATCTGGAAATATTTTGATAGGGATGTTGCGAACGGCAAAAACATTAAGGGAATTTGTACGGAATTTGCAGTTTGTTTGATGTGAACCCGGATATGATTTAAAATGTAGTTATTAATAACAGTAATGCTACATATTTTGCTTGGTAAAATTCAGCAGTATCTTAGTAACAGATGCGACGTTTCGGTTCTTAACAGGTGTTGTAAACATAACTCATGTAATCCACAAATAAGAGTCATATGTATGGTTTTCTTTTTCTAGCTGCCTGGGTGATTTAAATCAGATTTAAATAAAAAAACAAAAAATCATGATTGTTTTTAAAATGATGATTTTTACCAGCTCTGTCGCGAAGGCGACACAAGCGAATCTCCTGATCCTGACGTGGCATCGTTACGCGCCGACATCCGCTTCGTAGTCTATTCAAAGTGCTCTCGAGCTCACGATAACGTTATGCAGTTTAAAAATTGCAATTCTGCTACACCCAAAGCGTCTAGCAACCCCGTGCATCGAAGCATCTGCAGCCAACATGCATACAGCCTGGTCTCGACAGTCTTACTGTGCAGTTTTTCTAAACCATTCACTAGGTTCACTTGTAAATGTCCACTATGCATATTGAATTGAGAAATGACTGAAAACAGTACACGTTGGGACTCAGGCCCAATAATAAGCCATAAGGCAACTTGTAAATCCGGTACCTTGATTCATGCTACACAGCCAAAACATTGCAAGACGATGCATCCATAGATTTCAACTTACAGATCCAAACATGACATTGAAAATTGCAAAAATAAATAAGTTGTTCAATTTTTTGTTGTTAGCTATTTTTCGTCTTTCAGTATATAACCAACAAAATTTAAGACAGAATTATTGGTCTATTCACAAAGATGCCAGATATTTTTGTGGCAAAATTATATGAGATTCAGATATGTTCAATACTGTCACCTCCCTCTATGTTCATTTCGGCGTCCACTTAAAGTCAAGTGAAATCCCAAATAGTTTTAAAGTAACCGCTAAGTGAATTTTCATATTAAACACAGGGACCTAACTGATATTCTTTATCACTCTTTGTATTTAATAGGCATGTCGTACTTTTAGACACACGTAATATTATAAAATAAGCTTGGGCAAAACTTCAAGTGTAGCAAAAATGTACTCTTTTCTGAATTAGCTATTCCCCGAATATGAAGAAATAATCCTTTACTAGAAATCACACTCAAATTGCATTGTTATTGTTGCTAATTATTTAATTAGTGATTCCGAAACAAAAGCCCCAGTTATTTGTATCGAACAGAAATAACTATTTTGACAAAACGGATTGTTTGTGTCAAATATTGCATAAATCCTTATTATAATTTATTTACTCATTACAAAAGCCTTATTACTTGAATATCCATGTCAATTTTTAAGATTTATATCCTATTTTCTTCATATTTCTTTGTGTGTCAGTTGATCTCAACGCGTTTTTGTGGTAAGTTGGTATCGTTTGAGTTGATTTCAACGCGCTTTGCTTACTACTTCGGAATCGTATCAGTTGGTTACAATGCGGTAAAAAGTGCATGAGGAATCCACAAGAGTTAATTTCAAAACATTTTTGTGTAGTACTTGGAACCGTATCAGTTGATTTCTACTTTTTTTGTTTGTACTTTGAAATCGTGTCAGTTGATATCAACGCGTCAAAGTGTGAATATTAAATTCGTTACGGTTGATGTCAACGCGGACAGTTGAATGTTATATGTTTTTATTAGATTTATGTCGGTTGAAAACAACGCATATTGTTGAATGCAGCTAGTTATTGGCGGAGATAGTCAGTAAATCAAATATATAGAAAAATACGATAAAAAACTCGAAGGCAATCAGCAATAAAGAAATTACAAATAAAAAACAGAAAACGAGCAAAAGCAAGCAGCATATTTTTCACAATAGTAACATCAGTAGATATCTACGCATAGTAACAGGCAGATACAGATTATACCACCTTCGATATCTTGCAAAAACACGCAGCCTTGCACATTCGCCATAGTATCATATATAAACCTACTATAGGTCGTAGATCTACCATCTATTACAGTTAAGGATTTTTTCAAATAATCTCCTAATTCTGCCTTTTTACACACATTTTTCATGGTACTTGAAATGCGACTATGCATGTTTTTATTTTCTACGTTTATGGTAGATTTCAATTTATGACTTAGTTAATGTCAGATATTATAGTACATGGTACATTTTGGCTTGCTGATTTCAGGGTAACATTAGGTTTAGTTTTCTTAAAATGAATATGAATGTATGAATAAATGAACTACAGTATTTGTGGAATGCCATTTTCACATTTATTAGGGAATCATTGATACCAACAATTAATCTCAAAAATTCATTTTTTATATAAAGAATTATTTTTGCTAGCTGTAATTATATTTTTGATATCTCTAAATGTATTCTTCTGATATCAAAAATGATTTAATGATCTCTAAAATTCACTTTTAGAGATCAAAAATTCGATTCTTGATAGCAAAATCTCAATTTTGAGCTCATAAATTTATTTTCATTCTATTGATATCAAGAATTTTTTCAGATATCAATATTTCAGAATGAGATTTTTTTAATTTATATTTTGAAATCTGCAAATGATTTTTATCTGAAAAATTAATTTCTGATATCCAGATATCAATCTATTTTTATATAAAAATTCAGAAGCACACACCTGTGAATAAAATAATGACTGGTCTTTGTATACAGATTCTTTCTAATTATATTTTTACTGTACAAAAAAGAAGCACTTCTTGAGCTCATAAATTGTGTTGTCATTACTGATGTCAATAATTCAAGTTTTCATCTCCAAAATTTAATTGACGATTCTATAAATTTTATAAAAATGTGTGTTTGCCTTAAGATTTTTTAAGTTTGTAAAATTGATTTATTGATCTCAAAAATAAATTTTTGCTATCTAAAATTCAATTAGTGATAGCAAAATATAAATAATTGAGATCTACATTGATATTTATAATTAACACTTGACAAGCCTTCTGCTTGCAAGGGTTATATGAATTTTGTGCGAGCAGCCGTTCGTCCTATTTTTTCTTCTTGACAGTTTTTCCGATTTTTTTGTGTCTTCTTCTTCTCTGACACTATGGGCCCTACGACCATGAAACTTGGGACTTATGAAGAGCTTGATCTGAACATGTGCATGTCACTTTTTATTTTCGTCTTCGATTTCGTTTTCTTTATTAAAACGCCATGTGAAAAGAGTCTATTTTATGTTATGTTATTAAATGTTAAAACGGCATTCCATAAGAATCTGTTATACATTTTTCATCTGCGTTGTTTGGTAGATTTTCAACCTACTTTGTGTGATAGACGCCTCGAAGCACATATATATTAGCAGTGGGGCTTAACCCACGTAAGACAAAGGGTTGGGTTAAGCTTAATAACACATTGCCACATTTTCAATTCCAGAAGTGGTGTTACTAGAAGCATTTTATGAACAACTACCACAAGCAGCGGCAGTACGTTAATAGTAAAAAATTGCAGAAGCAGTAATAGTGGTGTTGTAGATTGTAACAATATTAGTGGTAGTACAATTGGTAGTAGTAGCAGTATTAGTAGTGATAATGATAGTAGTAGCAGTGGTAGCAGCAGTAATAACATAGAAGCGTTGTGGCAACTCTAGTGGTCGTGCTCGCTAAGTCATAAAATAAAGGAACTCTCACAGGGACTTTCCCTCCATTTCAAGTAGGCTTGATATAGACTCGAATCATTTTGTGACTCACAAAATCTAGGGTCCATTTATTGACACAATAATTTGTTTAAGTACACAGTTTGTCATGCTTGATTCTGGCGTAACAGTCAGTTTTGTCAGCTGAGCAGCTTCCCCCCTCTGAGGTGGGGAGAGGGGGGTGGGGCGGAGGTAAACTGTTCCGAGGATATACTAGTCTAATCTTTATTAACCCACCTGAACTACACCCCCCCCCCCTCCCCACCCGATAGTATTCTGCGGTGTTGTAGCTTTTTCAGTTTTCTAATACACTGGGCTTTACTTTCAAAGCAGACGATGTTGTAGCCTCATTTTGGAGTTAAACAATGCAACACCAAAGATACTTTAGCATTTTCTCTTACTATTTGTATCGGCCAAGCAGGATAATGAATGAAATATGAACAGTGTAGTTCTTGATACATAACGGATTGGAGAAGGGGGATACGGGATGCAACATATTCCAAGGGGGGAAGCTGCCCTAATCTCCCCCACCCCCACCCCCTTCCTCTCGAGTGGGCGTTGGGGGAGCTTCGGTCGCGCGGCCTTCTTAAATTTTACCTCGGCCTCACAATACTTCAATTTTTTTTCAAATTTTCACTTTCGGTTGGCACAGAATATTTACCTTTAGCAAAGACTGTCGTTTACAGCAGTAGCTACGTGTACTAAAACCAGCACACAAGTACATATCTTGCAATTACACAGATGGTTGTCCGAAATCCTGAAACTGAAATTGCCCCCCCCCCTGTCCAAAAATTTTTCCTCTATTATCGCAAGCTGAATTTTAGATGTATCAGTGGGAGTCGCTCAAACTCCATTGTTATAATCTATCGATCAATGGAGGTGGGCGGGGGGGGGGGATTGTTGTGTATTAGTATTTTCTGGGGTGGGGAGGGCTTACTATGAGATATAGAAAGCCCTGCATTTTTTTAGAGCCATGTCTATTTTGGGGGATGGGGGTTCGATAATGACTTTGTTTTCGTTCAGAGTAGAGCGCGCTTCTCAAATAAGCAGTAACATAGGCAAAATACTGGGGTCCAGGTGAAGATGTTGCCAGTGGATCCCAATCCAGCATTCTTCCCACAGTGTGACATTAGCGTGCTAACAACGTGGCACAATGCTTATTAGAATTCTGCAGGAAAGAAAAATAAATACATAAACGAATAGCTTTTAATAATTGTCCTGAATTATTTCGATCTTACTTGCATGAATGTCAGTAAAAACACGCATCTCCAAAGAGGGATTATTCGGAAGCAGAGGGACGCTGCTACCCCATTTCGACCATCGAAATGGCACTAGGTGCGGTTGTCTGCTGCCCAATCCCACCCCGCACCGCCGCTCCCCGCATGTACAATTTATGATAATCGCTGCATACCCCCTGCCAACTCCGGTACCACCACACATAACCGCCGCCGCATACCCGCTTTTTTGTGTCTTCTTCTTCTCTGACACTATGGGCCCTATGACCATGAAACTTGGGACTTATGAAGAGCTTGATCTGAACATGTGCATGTCACTTTTTATTTTCGTCTTCGATTTCGTTTTCTTTATTAAAACGCCATGTGAAAAGAGTCTATTTTATGTTATGTTATTAAATGTTAAAACGGCATTCCATAAGAATCTGTTATACATTTTTCATCTGCGTTGTTTGGTAGATTTTCAACCTACTTTGTGTGATAGACGCCCCGAAGCACATATATATTAGCAGTGGGGCTTAACCCACGTAAGACAAAGGGTTGGGTTAAGCTTAATAACGCATTGCCACATTTTCAATTCCAGAAGTGGTGTTACTAGAAGCATTTTATGAACAACTACCACAAGCAGCGGCAGTACGTTAATAGTAAAAAATTGCAGAAGCAGTAATAGTGGTGTTGTAGATTGTAACAATATTAGTGGTGGTACAATTGGTAGTAGTAGCAGTATTAGTAGTGATAATGATAGTAGTAGCAGTGGTAGCAGCAGTAATAACATAGAAGCGTTGTGGCAACTCTAGTGGTCGTGCTCGCTAAGTCATAAAATAAAGGAACTCTCACAGGGACTTTCCCTCCATTTCAAGTAGGCTTGATATAGACTCGAATCATTTTGTGACTCACAAAATCTAGGGTCCATTTATTGACACAATAATTTGTTTAAGTACAGAGTGTGTCATACTTGATTCTGGCGTAACAGTCAGTTTTCAGCTGAGCAGCTTCCCACTCTTGGGTGGGGCGAGGGAGGTGGGGGGGGGGTAAACTGTTCCGAGGATAGAGTAGTCTAATCTTTATTAACCCACATGGACTACAAGCTCCCCCCTCCAACCCGATAGTATTCTGCGGGGAGTCTAGCCCAACCCCCCCCCCCGACCGAAACCCCCCCCTGCCCTAACCCCCCCCCCCGTCAACCCCTCCCTGACTAAAACCCCCCGGCGGCCTAAACCCCCCGACCCAAACCCCCCCCCCCCCCGTTCTCAAAGAAAATGTGCAATGATAATTTGTTCTGGCGCCTCTTTTCGCACTCGTACGAAACATAGCCGTTTGCTAGAATTTTTTGCTTTACGTACAAATGCCCTTGGTACAATATCTTTGGATTCCCTTTAGCAGATGAAATTGTAATTTGTAAATTCGACTGATCTCGCAACCGGCATATGAATTGCAATTTTTAATGTGTACACACTCATCAATCGTAAGAGCCATTGCAATTTCAAAAACTGAGTGCCATCATCAATGCATGTATGAAGTTTCTTTTATAATGATGATCAATTCCTTCAGTGGTTCGGAAATTGCAATTTTAAACGCCGTGTGGTCTCTTCAATGGGCATTTGAAGTGTAATTAACAACGTGGATGTATCGCAATTACAAAATATAAAATAGACCTGAGAACCGGGGGGTTTTGGGTCGGGGGGGGGGGTTAGGCCGCCGGGGGGTTTTAGTCGGGGGGTTTTGACGGGGGGGGGGTTAGGGCCGGGGGGGTTTCGGTCGGGGGGGGGGGGGGGTTGGGCCTGTTCCCTTCTGCGGTGTTATGGCTTTTCAGTTTTAATACATTAGGCTTTACTTTTAAAGTAGACGATTATCCAGACAGTGTTGGTGTCCGAAACCTCGTTTTGGAGTCAAGGAATATAACACCCAAGATACCTTTAAGTCTCTGGCATTTTCTCTTACTATTTGTATCGGCCAAGCAGGATAATGAATGAAATATGAACAGTGTAGTTCTTGATACATAACGGATTGGAGAAGGGGGATACGGGATGCAACATATTCCAAGGGGGGAAGCTGCCCTAATCTCCCCCACCCCCACAGTGTAGTTCTTGATACGTACCGGACTGGAGACGGGGGATACGGGATTCAACATATTCCAAGGGGGAAGCTGACTTAATCTGCACCCCCTTCTGGTGGGCGTCAGGGGAGCTTCGGTTGCGCGGCCTTCTTAAATGTTATCTCGGCCTCACAATACTTCAATTGTTCCCAGCAGTAGCCACGTGCTACGTGTAAAACCAGCACACAAGTACATATCTTGCAATAACACAGATGGCTGTCCGATATCTTGAAATTAAGATGCGATAATCGCTTTCCTCCGCCCTCCGTCTCCGAAAATTTTTCTCCATTATTGCAAGCTGAATTTTAGCTGTATCAGTAGGAATCGATATTGGTCAGTGGAGGGTGGGGGGGGGGGGGGGGGGGGGTTCCTGTATATTAGCATTTTCTTGGGGTGGGGAGGGGTTACTACGGGATATAGAAAGCCCTGCATTTTTTTAGAGCCATGCCTTTTTTTTGGGGGGGGGGGTGGAAGGGGTTAGGGGTGGGGGATGATAATGACTTTGTTTTCGTTCGGAGTGGAGCGCGCCTCTCAGATCAGCTGAGAAAAAACACTGTGGTCCAGGTGAAGATGTTGCCAGTGGATCCCAATCCAACATTCTTTCCACAGTTTTACATTAGCGTGCTAACAACGTGGCACAATGCGTATTAGAATTCTGCCGGAAAGAAAAATAAATACATAAACGAATAGCTTTTAATAATTGTCCTGAATTATTTCGATCTTACTTGCATGAATGTCAGTAAAAACACGCATCTCCAAAGAGGGATTATTCGGAAGCAGAGGGACGCTGCTACCCCATTTCGACCATCGAAATGGCACTAGGTGCGGTTGTCTGCTGCCCAGTCCCACCCCGCACCGCCGCTCCCCGCATGTACAATTTATGATAATCGCTGCATACCCCCTGCCAACTCCGGTACCACCACACATAACCGCCGCCGCATACCCGCTGCCACCCCCCCCCCCCCCAACACACACACAAGACACGGTTGTTGCAAAATTCCCCGTTCCCCCTCCCACACACACGAGTCGCGGTCACCGCTCATCAGAGGTCAGCTGTTTTATAACAACGTCTTAATGAGCTCATACAACCACAACGAAATTTTCCCAATGATTTTCCCTGTCTCTTTTTCAACTGCATACGTGTAATTCTCTGGATGGAGCACCATTACCAGAGCCATTGTTTGAGTGATCGGAACATTTAGTATTGCATCATTTGTGAAATGTC
>OX457025.1:29773734-29890145 GCA_949752745.1 Protula sp. h YS-2021
GTGCAATGTCTAACAGAATAGAGGCCTGGGTAATTGTTTCTTATTTTTAAGCTTGTAAAATGGCAGACAGAGCTATTATAATCATTGTTAGCAGTGCTATTTTAGCTGCTTCTCTGGCAGTTATATGTGCATATATACACGATATCAAGAAGTCCGAAATAGAATGGCAAAAACAAAGAGACAATGACAGATATGAACACGAAATAAGGCTGAAAAATATGGAACAAAATGAACAAAGAGAACAGTGGGAATATGAACAGCAAATGGAGGAACAGAGGCGGTTACGGCAGCAAGAGCAACACATAATGGCAATGCAACAGAAAGAAATGAATATTTTTGAAAATAATATAAATGAAGCTCACGCAAAATGTAAAGAACTAATAGGAAAAGAGCGTGGAGGCTTGAGTATTACAATCCCAAACTTGTTCTCGCTTCAGTTACCACCTTTATTTACAAACAATGAGAGAGTCTTACGGGAATGCGATTCGCTTTTTGATAGTGTAATGAAACATTATCCAGGAAATTTAGCAATTTCAAATGAAAATAATGATCGCAAACACATCACATACCAGATGAAAAATGAACCTGAAAAAGGCGAGTACACTTTTTTGTTTTGGAAAGGGATGCTAGGGTTTCTTGTCCCGAGGCTTCTACTAGGTTTTAAAATAGTCACAATAACAAATCATTTCCGAGTAAAAGCTCCCCCTTCATTTGACCAGTTTTCTTGAGTACCCCTGAAAAAAAATGTCCGCGCTCTTGATATTCTCATATTTTACGTCCTGGTTTTGGTCTGTCTTCCAAGTGACCTGTCATGGCTACCATTTCGAGGGAGCGATAACGAAAAAAGGTTGCTTTTTTGGCTTTCCAACGTCTATCCAACGTCGATTTCTTGACGTCGATTTAACGTTGCACCAAAGACGTTGATCGGACTTTGGAGAAAGTTGCGTTTTGGTTCCGGGGCGGGGGGGGGGGGGGGGTACACCATCACTCTGAATGAAACATTTTCGAAATACTAAGCTTCAAAGCTTAAAAAATACCCTCAAAATATTTTGTTTTTGAATAAGAGGCTCAGGACATGCCATGTTAAGAGTTGAAGGGATGTTAGGCTTTCAAAACCAGTAGCGTTACAGAGGGCTGCCATGGTGTAACATAGTGCATTAGCGGTTCCGGTTGGGTAGTTTACTTCAAAGGTGTCCACATTTTAGTAATATCGTTTGTGGCGTCCATGAAACGGTATTCTGCTGACGCCTTTAAAATGTTCTTCTAGTTCTCTAGTTCTAAACAACTATGAGAGACTATTTCAGCTTTCGTTTTAGACCTTTTTTTCTGTCATCTTTCGAAACCGCCGGAAACCTCTATTTAAAGCCACATCCTTATCGGATACCGCAGCAGAGGGTCATATTGTTGTGCACTCAATTCTTGTGCCAAAAGACAATTGAAGGGTTCCGTGCACAAACCTGTTATGTTGAGATAACATGTTTGTGCACTGAGGTATATTTGAGTTCCTGGAGTCCAGATCTATCATCTGTAAAGTTTCCACCGATGAAATATGCTTAGAAATGGTCATCAAAACATGTTAAGTCTTGTTTGAAATGAGAAATCGGGTGCACAATAATGACATGCCGAGATAACAGGTCTTTTCCATTAACATTTTGAAATTTTCCCGGTTGCACAATCCTGTTAAGTTGTGTTAACATGTGAATAATATCAGAGATAAAATGTAAACAATGCAGAATTCTCGGGTGCACAAAAATGTTATCCCTTGTTGAAATGTAAATATTTACATATAATACTTCAGCTGCTGATAGGTTTCTGTTTAAAATTATCGCGCATTACACGTGCAACTATGGCCTCCTCCGTCATGGTCAAGGTCAAAAACCGGAAGTTGACCATTACCACGTAAACGGTTAGAGAAAGAGCGATTTTGAGCTTATTTTCGACCCTTTGAGCCTAAAAGACGTTATATAAGAGGTACCTCGGTGACCTCGACCTCCTCCGTCATGGTCAAGGTCAAAACCGGAAGTTGACCAGTATCTCGTAAACGGTTAGAGATAGGACGATTTTGAGATTATTTTCGACCCGCTGGGCCTAACAGACGTTATATAGGAGGTACCTCGGTGACCTTGACCTCCTCCGTCATGGTCAAGGTCAAAAACCGGAAGTTGACCAGTGTCTCGTAAACGGTTAGAGATAAGACGATTTTGAGATTATTTTCGACCCGCTGGGCCTAACAGACGTTATATAAGAGGTACCTCGGTGACCTTGACCTCCTCCGTCATGGTCAAGGTCAAAAACCGGAAGTTGACCAGTGTCTCGTAAACGGTTAGAGATAAGACGATTTTGAGATTATTACACGAATACTGTTAGGCCATAAAATGAAGAACTTTGTTTCTGAGCGTAACTTTTTTCCTAATTTTACTACACAAAAACCAGTTTTCCCGGGTGAAACCTCCCCGAAAGGGGATGTTGGACAGGTTGGGTTTTGACGATTCATGCATTTACCGACATTTACACAATTTCACAAATTTTTCAAATTTCCACCAGCTCGGCATTTTCTGTCCTTTGCGAAAAAAGCAAAAGTCCAGGTGGAGAAACACCTAAGAAACTTTCAATTAAAAATTTTATAACTATTTGAAATTGACTGAGAATGGTATGACAATTCAGTAACCTTTTATTCCAGTTTTTGCCAAACTTCAAAGTTCCGCCATTTCGGCAGCTTTTGGCGAATCGCGAAAAAAATAATAGCCTCGTAGGCGAAACCCTGGGGAACCTCCCTGCGTAACATTTAAACGATTGGAGTAAAACTGTAGGAGGAGTAGTATTTTAAAAATCGGTCAAAACGGGCAAAAAAAGTGCCGCCATTTTGTCAGTTTTTCGTCAATCGTCAAAAAAGTAATAGGCAAGTGGGGGACCACCCAGGGAACATTCCTGCGTAATATCAAAATGATTGGAGCAAAACTGTAGGAGTTTTATTTTATAGAAACAGTTTAACATACGCACATACATTCAAGCCCCCTATAGTGATACGACTAACCCAGTCCGACCGAGTTGACCATTATCTCGAAAACGGTTAGAAAACTGAATTTGATTATTTGTACCCAAAACAGATTACATTATATTTACTTCGATGTACTCGTTCAAGATAATAATTCGGCAGCTGATAATTATGTCGAAAAACGAAAACTGTGTCTTTGACCAGATATATTGTACCATTGCAGAGTTGAGATTTCGCGGTCGCCCGGTCGCCCGTGGCGACCAACTTTTGGCTCGGGCGACCAACTTTTTCGAGTTGGTCGCCCGAGTGGCGACTAACTTTTTTCTGAGTATTTTCAGGTAAATACTGTTGATTATTTTAAACACCATTTTACGTGAAAATAGCTTTTGTATAAATTTTGCTTTCCGGACGATTTTAACATTTGAAATAAATTTCAAATAACTACAAATTACGGATACTTAAGACACCTATTTGTTGTTGTTTTTTCATGTGAGGCGGACTAGACAAATTTGGCAAAAATTGCGCCGGGCGACTAACTTTTGTGCCGAGCGACTAACTTTTTAAAGTTGGTCGCCCTCTGGGCGACCAGAAAATTTTACGAAATCTCAACCCTGCATTGTAAGTGGGTGCCATTGCCGTTGAAGCTAGCAAAGCCAAACTTGGCACATATATAAACGACGATGTGATCTGAGGCACCCGTTAAAAATTTTTGACCTTCACCTTGATGGTCAAGGTCAAATCGCGAAAAACGTTATTTAAGAAAAACAATGATTTTTCTCGAAAAGGGTAAGAGATAGAGCAATTTTGACCTCATTTTCGACCTCCACCCCCTATACG
This sequence comes from Protula sp. h YS-2021, assembly GCA_949752745.1. Lineage (NCBI taxonomy): Eukaryota > Metazoa > Annelida > Polychaeta > Sabellida > Serpulidae > Protula > Protula sp. h YS-2021. Next base: position 29,777,567 of record OX457025.1, read on the forward strand.
ACGTTACGTAAGGTATAACTTCCGGTGTCCTTGACCTGCAGGTCACTTTCGAGCCCCAAACCGGAAGTTGGCCTTTGTCTCGAAAACGGTAAGAGACAGAGCAATCGGTTTCCAGACATCTCCTCCAAGACTGCTGAAGCTAGACCAATCAAACTTGGCACACGTATGGAGGGTCATCTGAAGTGGTGCACCTGACAAAAATGTTTTACTTTGACCTTACCGGTATAGTTGGCTGTATTTAGGAGGATGTTCTACATTCAGATATGTGAAAATTGTTAACAAAAATAGCAATATCATCTACCTTCCGTTTTAAGTTATCATTCCAAGTGGGGTCTAATTGGCTGTGCGAATTTCCGTCTAGTTTTGCATTAAAATTATGTTGGATAATCCGACGTAAAATGATCCTTCCTACAATGTCGGCTTAGAGGGTTCCACTGTATTAGAATTAACTGTAAGAATTAGCTGTTTGTCGGTCTTTGATTCTGGTCAGTGATGGGGGGGGGGGGGGCTGTACGCATTAAAACTCCGGGAAACAAATATAACAAGCCATCGTCGAAGGCGCAGACCCCAACCGGACACAACAAGTCGCCATTTTGGCAATTTTTTACCGATTTGAAAAATAACACAACTTCAATATATATATTTTTACTGTGCAAGGTGGCATATGCCTAGGATTAATAGTATTGGAGATCTCGCGTGGGAAGCACCCAAGTCTTACACTGTAGTTATCTCAAAAGATCACAATTTTTGACAAGTCACCATTTTGGTAATTTTTGGTCGATTTGAAAAATAACATGACGTTGTACATCTTCAATATATATATATATATATATATATATATATATATATATATATATATATATATATATATATATATATATATATATATATATAACTGTGCAAGGTTGTATATGCCTAGGACTTAATAGTTTCGGAGAACTTGCGTGGAAACAAAACAGCAGCCAAAGTGTGACAGACGGACGGACAGACAGACGGACAGAGGTCAATCTTATAGACCCCCTGCCCCGGACTCGTCCGGTTCGGGTCTAAAAATTTACTTAAACTTGTTTGGTTGCGATGGAGATTAGGGGGTGGTATTGAAATAACGTTAATATAGAGTAAATGTGATTATTTTCTAAAAATATGCTTTTTAAATGTCTAAAACCAACGAATACGTGTCTAACGTGTTTTCCAGTAACTGGAAATCATTATTTTTATCATTTGTGGGGCAACTCACGAAAAACAGCGTTACTTTCGGTCATGCATACAAATATGCATGTTTTTGCACCCTAAGTAAAACCGACTTTTTACATGTTATCTGGACATTTGTTTACATGTTAAGTCGGAATAACAGGATTGTGCACCCTAAAAGACATTTTCACTGTGAATGCTATGCCGCAATACCATGTTGATTTTTAACGTTTTTCTTGGTTTTCTGGCACATTTACACATAAAAATTGCATTTTTATAGCTTATCGTGTTTCTAAGGCAGTGACAAATCTGGAGATACCTCATTTATTAAAATCGGTCAGACAATAACAATCACAGACTTAAAATTCAGATTTTGCAGTTTTCCGAACTTTAAGGGCGATTTTCTCGACTGCTGTTAACCCTACATAACAGGTTTGTGCACGGAACGCTTCTGAAGGGTTCCGTGCACAAACCTGTTATGTTGAGATAACATGTTTGTGCACTGAGGTATATTTGAGTTCCTGGAGTCCAGATCTATCATCTGTAAAGTTTCCACCGATGAAATATGCTTAGAAATGGTCATCAAAACATGTTAAGTCTTGTTTGAAATGAGAAATCGGGTGCACAATAATGACATGCCGAGATAACAGGTCTTTTCCATTAACATTTTGAAATTTTCCCGGTTGCACAATCCTGTTAAGTTGTGTTAACATGTGAATAATATCAGAGATAAAATGTAAACAATGCAGAATTCTCGGGTGCACAAAAATGTTATCCCTTGTTGAAATGTAAATATTTACATATAATACTTCAGCTGCTGATAGGTTTTTGTTTAAAATTATCGCGCATTACACGTGCAACTATGGCCTCCTCCGTCATGGTCAAGGTCAAAAACCGGAAGTTGACCATTACCACGTAAACGGTTAGAGAAAGAGCGATTTTGAGCTTATTTTCGACCCTTTGAGCCTAAAAGACGTTATATAAGAGGTACCTCGGTGACCTCGACCTCCTCCGTCATGGTCAAGGTCAAAACCGGAAGTTGACCAGTGTCTCGTAAACGGTTAGAGATAGGACGATTTTGAGATTATTTTCGACCCGCTGGGCCTAACAGACGTTATATAGGAGGTACCTCGGTGACCTTGACCTCCTCCGTCATGGTCAAGGTCAAAAACCGGAAGTTGACCAGTGTCTCGTAAACGGTTAGAGATAAGACGATTTTGAGATTATTTTCGACCCGCTGGGCCTAACAGACGTTATATAAGAGGTACCTCGGTGACCTTGACCTCCTCCGTCATGGTCAAGGTCAAAAACCGGAAGTTGACCAGTGTCTCGTAAACGGTTAGAGATAAGACGATTTTGAGATTATTACACGAATACTGTTAGGCCATAAAATGAAGAACTTTGTTTCTGAGCGTAACTTTTTTCCTAATTTTACTACACAAAAACGAGTTTTCCCGGGTGAAACCTCCCCGAAAGGGGATGTTGGACAGGTTGGGTTTTGACGATTCATGCATTTACCGACATTTACACAATTTCACAAATTTTTCAAATTTCCACCAGCTCGGCATTTTCTGTCCTTTGCGAAAAAAGCAAAAGTCCAGGTGGAGAAACACCTAAGAAACTTTCAATTAAAAATTTTATAACTATTTGAAATTGACTGAGAATGGTATGACAATTCAGTAACCTTTTATTCCAGTTTTTGCCAAACTTCAAAGTTCCGCCATTTCGGCAGCTTTTGGCGAATCGCGAAAAAAATAATAGCCTCGTAGGCGAAACCCTGGGGAACCTCCCTGCGTAACATTTAAACGATTGGAGTAAAACTGTAGGAGGAGTAGTATTTTAAAAATCGGTCAAAACGGGCAAAAAAAGTGCCGCCATTTTGTCAGTTTTTCGTCAATCGTCAAAAAAGTAATAGGCAAGTGGGGGACCACCCAGGGAACATTCCTGCGTAATATCAAAATGATTGGAGCAAAACTGTAGGAGTTTTATTTTATAGAAACAGTTTAACATACGCACATACATTCAAGCCCCCTATAGTGATACGACTAACCAAGTCCGACCGAGTTGACCATTATCTCGAAAACGGTTAGAAAACTGAATTTGATTATTTGTACCCAAAACAGATTACATTATATTTACTTCGATGTACTCGTTCAAGATAATAATTCGGCAGCTGATAATTATGTCGAAAAACGAAAACTGTGTCTTTGACCAGATATATTGTACCATTGCAGGGTTGAGATTTCGCGGTCGCCCGGTCGCCCGTGGCGACCAACTTTTGGCTCGGGCGACCAACTTTTTCGAGTTGGTCGCCCGAGTGGCGACTAACTTTTTTCTGAGTATTTTCAGGTAAATACTGTTGATTATTTTAAACACCATTTTACGTGAAAATAGCTTTTGTATAAATTTTGCTTTCCGGACGATTTTAACATTTGAAATAAATTTCAAATAACTACAAATTACGGATACTTAAGACACCTATTTGTTGTTGTTTTTTCATGTGAGGCGGACTAGACAAATTTGGCAAAAATTGCGCCGGGCGACTAACTTTTGTGCCGAGCGACTAACTTTTTAAAGTTGGTCGCCCTCTGGGCGACCAGAAAATTTTACGAAATCTCAACCCTGCATTGTAAGTGGGTGCCATTGCCGTTGAAGCTAGCAAAGCCAAACTTGGCACATATATAAACGACGATGTGATCTGAGGCACCCGTTAAAAATTTTTGACCTTCACCTTGATGGCCAAGGTCAAATCGCGAAAAACGTTATTTAAGAAAAACAATGATTTATCTCGAAAAGGGTAAGAGATAGAGCAATTTTGACCTCATTTTCGACCTCCACCCCCTATACGACGTTACGTAAGGTATAACTTCCGGTGTCCTTGACCTGCAGGTCACTTTCGAGCCCCAAACCGGAAGTTGGCCTTTGTCTCGAAAACGGTAAGAGACAGAGCAATCGGTTTCCAGACATCTCCTCCAAGACTGCTGAAGCTAGACCAATCAAACTTGGCACACGTATGGAGGGTCATCTGAAGTGGTGCACCTGACAAAAATGTTTTACGTTGACCTTACCGGTATAGTTGGCTGTATTTAGGAGCATGTTCTACATTCAGATATGTGAAAATTGTTAACAAAAATAGCAATATCATCTACCTTCCGTTTTAAGTTATCATTCCAAGTGGGGTCTAATTGGCTGTGCGAATTTCCGTCTAGTTTTGCATTAAAATTATGTTGGATAATCCGACGTAAAATGATCCTTCCTACAATGTCGGCTTAGAGGGTTCCACTGTATTAGAATTAACTGTAAGAATTAGCTGTTTGTCGCTCTTTGATTCTGGTCAGTGATGGGGGGGGGGGGCTGTACGCATTAAAACTCCGGGAAACAAATATAACAAGCCATCGTCGAAGGCGCAGACCCCAACCGGACACAACAAGTCGCCATTTTGGCAATTTTTTACCGATTTGAAAAATAACACAACTTCAATATATATATTTTTACTGTGCAAGGTGGCATATGCCTAGGATTAATAGTATCGGAGATCTCGCGTGGGAAGCACCCAAGTCTTACACTGTAGTTATCTCAAAAGATCACAATTTTTGACAAGTCACCATTTTGGTAATTTTTGGTCGATTTGAAAAATAACATGACGTTGTACAACTTCAATATATATATATATATATATATATATATATATATATAACTGTGCAAGGTTGTATATGCCTAGGGCTTAATAGTTTCGGAGAACTTGCGTGGAAACAAAACAGCAGCCAAAGTGTGACAGACGGACGGACAGACAGACGGACAGAGGTCAATCTTATAGACCCCCTGCCCCGGACTCGTCCGGTTCGGGTCTAAAAATTTACTTAAACTTGTTTGGTTGCGATGGAGATTAGGGGGTGGTATTGAAATAACGTTAATATAGAGTAAATGTGATTATTTTCTAAAAATATGCTTTTTAAATGTCTAAAACCAACGAATACGTGTCTAACGTGTTTTCCAGTAACTGGAAATCATTATTTTTATCATTTGTGGGGCAACTCACGAAAAACAGCGTTACTTTCGGTCATGCATACAAATATGCATGTTTTTGCACCCTAAGTAAAACCGACTTTTTACATGTTATCTGGACATTTGTTTACATGTTAAGTCGGAATAACAGGATTGTGCACCCTAAAAGACATTTTCACTGTGAATGCTATGCCGTAATACCATGTTGATTTTTAACGTTTTTCTTGGTTTTCTGGCACATTTACACATAAAAATTGCATTTTTATAGCTTATCGTGTTTCTAAGGCAGTGACAAATCTGGAGATACCTCATTTATTAAAATCGGTCAGACAATAACAATCAAAGACTTAAAATTCAGATTTTGCAGTTTTCCGAACTTTAAGGGCGATTTTCTCGACTGCTGTTAACCCTACATAACAGGTTTGTGCACGGAACCCTTCAATTATCAATAGGATTAGAGTAATTATAATCCTCTGTCTTGTTTGATTGTTAATTATATATGTCGCGTCGCCCCTAAATAATGCATGGTCATAAGAATTACTATAATTGGTATTTCTATTGTTTATAATAGTTATGGTATGTTTATAATTGTAAAACCCCTTTTGTTACTCCTTTGATTGTTGTCACCTGTTTGTTACCCACTCTTATAATAAGTGTCTTTGTTAGGATCTACAAGTATATAAGCTATGGAAAATAATATACGGGAGAATCTAGAAGCGCATATCTGAATGATAAAACTTGATTGAGAAATTATATTAATTATAAACTCGGATATATGTTATGTTGTGGATATCCGATCATGTATGGTACGTGACTATCGTTCTTAACTCTAATAAACAAAATGCTTTTCTTGGCGTAATAGACTCCGGTACACCCCACTGCACTTAGTATATTTATATCAATAAACACTTGTTATTTCATTTAATCATTCTTTTTAATTTATAAGGAAGTGCCCCGCTGTGAGTCAAAAACGGCTCACAGAGGTGTACTTCATATGGTGGAGATTTGCAGTGTAATTACGCCTTGAAATCATAATAATAATTATTTCACAAAATACACTACATAATAAAAGAAAGAAACATTTAAAAAAAAAAAGAATGGCACAATTATTTTGTCCATATTTACAGAAATAAACAAATAAGCAAATAAAATCAGTGTCATTAGTGAAGTGAGGGCCAGTAATGCTCTTCACATGAAACCGAATTTACAGAAAAAAATAAATGCATTTCTTCTATTTAAAAAAAAAAAGCCACAATATTCTGCAAAGCAGTGACGGTGGTGCTCATTTTAAAGTGGGGGGAGACATTTGACGCCCTTGAAAACACTTTTATATTCTAGCTGAAATTCGCTTTTGCATAGCATAAGTACTTGCACAGCAACGGTGTTCATATTTCATAAGTCGATTTGTACCAGCAATTTTGGCAAGCCGAATGGAAATTGTGAGATGGTTCGGATGTCGAATATTCCAAATTCAATCATGCACAGTCGGCCGGTGGTGCCCCTTTGTCTATAAGAGGAATTTCAACAATTTCGTTTCACCTCAAAAACTCCAGCTTCCGAGTTAATGCGTATGTTATAGAAGATTTGGTTGTTAATTTTATTTTGGGAAGAACATTTCTTGAAGATCAGGGTGCAGTTATAGATTTTTCTAAGAGCACCATAAAACTGAACGATAAATACCCGCTGGTCGTATCCGATGAGTGCGTTGTCGTTCCGCAGACCCAAAAAGTTGTTTATGTTGATGTTAAGGGGAGCATCCCTAATGCAATCGACGGTCTAGCCCGTCCAAACCACAGAATACAAGCTCTCGGCCTATTTATGGCAAACACACTTAACACTTCAAAGAACAACAAGATACCAATACGATTGATGAACCCTTTAAAATTACCAATTAAACTTAAGGCAAAAACAAAAATCGGAACTTTTAGTCCTCTCAGCTCAGCTGATAGCATTAGCCTCGTGGAAGATACGGGTCAAATCAAAGACTTACCATTTGTGAACCTTGTCTCTGATGGTAAAGCTACAAATCAAACAAACCTTGGAACTGAAAAACATAAAAATTCAACCTCCATACATCATCACAATCTTAGCTTTGAGGAGGCTCGGGCAAAGCTTAAGAACTCTATTGATCTGAGTCAGTCAGATCTCACTGATGTTCAAAAAGATCAGCTGCTTGACGTTCTTGCAGACCGACGAGAAGCATTCTCGCTAGATGGTGAACTAGGCAACTGCAAACTAATAAACCACGAAATCGCTCTAAAGCCTGGAACAAGACCTATTTATCAAAGACCTTATCGCTACTCAATGTTTGCAAACGACGAGGCACGGAAGCACGTAGCTGGCTTGCTAGAAAAAGGTGTTATCGAACCTAGTACATCTCCTTGGTCCTCTCCAATTTGCATTGTCACCAAGCCACGATCTGATCCAAATGCTCCAATTGAAACAATGATGACAATCGATTATAGGAGGTTAAATGATCAAACGCTGCCTGATTGCCATCCTTTGCCACGGCTCGATGATACACTCGATAGAATTGGTTCCCAAAAACCAGTTTTCTTCAGTTCAATCGATCTTCTTTCTGGGTTCTTTCAAGTTGAGCTGGACGAGAAAAGTAGGCCTTAGACAGCATTTTCCTTCTAGGGAGGACATTATCAGTTTATAAAATTAGCGCAAGGTTTGAAAAACTCACCGGCATCTTTTTCTCGGTTGATGCAACTCATACTCATAGAACTTTAATACTTTAACTGCTTGTGCTATATAGATGATATAATCATATTTTCGAGCACGTTTGAGGAGCATTTGAAGCACATTAGTCTGGTTCTTGGAAGTCTGATTAGTGCCAATCTCAAGGCTAAGCCGCAAAAGTGTCAATTTGCTAAGAAGGAGGTCAAGTTCTTGGGCAACATTGTTTCGAAAGATGGAGTTAAGCCAGACCCTGGGAAAATAGCGTGATTAAGGATATGAACCCGCCGAAGAATGTCAAAGAGCTCCGTCGGTGTCTAGGCCTCATGGGTTTTTACAGAAGGTTTGTCCCTCACTTCCAGCTTTATGCATCTCCACTTTACAATCTGTTGAAGAAGGATAAGAAATGGGAATGGACAACGAAATGTCAAGAAGGTTTTCAAAATCTGAAAGATTCCCTGATAAATGCCCCAATTCTTGAATATCCCGATTTCAGCAAACCTTTCATTGTTTATACTGACGCATCTATCGATGGTCTTGGTGCTATTTTGGTTCAAGAGCAGCAATTTGAGGGCAAAACCATCCCAAGGACTCTATGGTAATCTGGTCGTTCACTTAACAAGCACGAGAAAAAGTACAATGTCAGTGATCTTGAACTCACTGCCATTTTTTACGCAATTCAGCAATACCGTCCATACTTGCAATACAACAAAGTCGTTTTCTATACAGATCACAAAAGTCTTACTACTCTTATGAAATGCAAACAACCTACAGGGAGACTCGGTAGAATTCATCAAGCTCTTATAATGCTCAACTACGAGGTTATACATCTCCCTGGTAGCAAAATGGCTCATGTAGATGCCATAAGTAGGTTTCCACATTTAACTTTGCCAAAAGAACACGAAGACGTTGTCGAACCCGATTTTGTTGATCCACCGCTTGTCAAACCAAAATCCAGTGCTGATCTTAAGGTTTTTGCAGTCAATGCTAAGGCCCAAAGTTTTAGATCTAAGTTGACCCAAGACAGGAAGAATCATGAACTTAACAAATTCAACTTCTCAAAAGAACACATTTATCGTCTTATTACTTTACAGTCCAAAGATCCTGAAATTACGGATCGGTTGAAGCTTATCGAGGAGCAAGAGTTGGATGTCCCTCCCGAGCGTTTTAAGAAACTGCTCGCAAATATCGACGATTCCATTGTTGAACACGGCGTTTTATATAGGGTTCATTATCAACCAAGGTCCAAAACACGTTCCAAGGCAGAGAAATGCGTACTTCAACTTGTCGTTCCTGCAGAGTTGCGTCACGAGGTCATGCGAGAACTGCACTGTGATGTGCACTTTTCATACATGAAGGTTTGGTACAAGGATCAGGAGAAGTACTGGTGGCCCGGTATGTTTAAAGACATCAAATCTTTCTGCGAGTCATGCGTGCAGTGTCAGCAAGCAAAAGGATCTCAAAAACGGCCTCCTCTAATTCCAATAGAAAGTAAGTTTCCTTGGCAAATCGTTGGTGTTGATATAACAGAGCCACATGTTATCTCGCAAAAAGGGAACAGATACATTTTGGTCTTTGTAGATCTTTTCACAAAGTTCGTTGTTGCTAGGGCCATTCCAAATATGAAAGCTGAAACTGTAGCAAAAGTGTTCTACGAGGAGATTATTTGTCGATTCGGTGCCCCACAGAAGTTATTATCTGATCGTGGTGCGCAATTTTTGTCCACGCTAATGAAGTTTACTCGAGAGTTATTCAGCGTTCAAGGTCTTTTCACTTCCGCTTGAATCCACGCTGCGACGGGATGACAGAACGCTCAAATCAGACAATCATGAAATGTCTCAGTTTCCTTTCTAACGCACATCGTGACAACTGGGATGAACGCTTATGTTCAGCGGTGTTTGCCTACAATACCACACCGTGCTTTCGTTCTACGGACTATACTCCGTACTACCTTTTGTTTGGTCGCCACTGCAAAGGTCCTGCCGACCTCAGGCTTGTGATTCCTGAAGATGTTCCTCATAACATTCAGGACTACGTCACTACTCTAGTGAACAGCCTAGACGAAGCTTGTACCATGGCCCGTGAGAACATTCGGGAGCACCAAGCTAGCATGAAAGAATACTTTGATAGGAGTGCACAATCTTGCAGACTACAGGAAGGTGACAAAGTATTCCTTTATATTCCAGTAACCCCTAAGCACTTATCACGCAAACTGCGCCATCCTTGGTGCGGCGGCTACGTCATCCACCGGTTTTTAGGTCCAAACACAGTCAAGCTTAGAAAGCTAAGCGACGGTAAAATACTGAAGGCACCAGTAACTGTCAAGCGTTTGAAGAAATGTATAGACCCTCAGGAACGCCCTCAACAAGTTTTGGCAAATGACATTTTCCCCGCATTGGACGAATTAACTGATGACGACATCCCGGTCGATAATTTTGCTCCATTCATGGCTGTTCGTCCCAGTAGACTCCGGTACACCCCACTGCACTTAGTATATTTATATCAATAAACACTTGTTATTTCATTTAATCATTCTTTTTAATTTATAAGGAAGTGCCCCGCTGTGAGTCAAAAACGGCTCACAGAGGTGTACTTCAATATATCTTAGCTGTAGCAGGGTATATTTCCAGGGATAAGTAAGGTGTCTCTCTTAGCTAAGCATAAAACGATAGACTGGGGCATAGGGAAAAACGTCATAAACATCAATGCCCCATCAGTAGGGAATAAACAAGAGAACTTGGCCACCTACCCCCTCACTTCCCCCTTCCCCCTTCAAAACGATAGACTGGGGCATAGGGAAAAACGTCATAAACATCAATGCCCCATCAGTAGGGAATAAACAAGAGAACTTGGCCACCTACCCCCTCACTTCCCCCTTCGCCCTCCCCCTCCCCCCCCCCCCCCCCGTCATGGGAAAATTTTGTGATTTTTGCATATTTATCCGTTTTAAACGATTCTGAGCAACTTTCATTTCTTTGATTCCCCCCCCCCCCCCACCGTGGGAATTTTTTTGCGTATTTTTCCGTTTCAGACGATTCTGAGCAACTTTGATTTTAGACCCCTCCCCCGGCACTCCCACCCTACCGTGGGAATTTTTTTAATTTTTGCATATTTACACGTTTTAGACGATTCTGAGCATTTTTGGTTTTTTGACGACCACCCTCACCACACCGGGGGAAATGTTTTTTTTTATTTTTGCATATTTACACGTTTCAGGCCATTTTGATCAACTTTCATTTTTACCCCCCCCCCCTCGTGGGATTATTCATAGGACGGGAGAACTGAGCAAAGCATAAAGGATAGGACGAGAGAACTGGACCACCTACCCCCTCACCCCCGCCCTCTGATTCATGTGCAGGCATATGATCTTTATTCATATCAATCATTTCTCATCCCTGCTAAAAATCAGACTTACATGGGTGCAACCGTACTGTTTGGTCGTTTTCCACCCATTCCATTACACTACCGTTGTTGTTGTTGTTGTTGCCATTGTTGTTGTTATTGCCATTGTTGTTCTGTTGTTGCTTTTGTTGCCATTGTTGTTGTTGTTGCTATTGTTATTGCCATTGTTGTTGTGTTGCCATTGCTGCTGTTGTTGTTGTCATTGCTGTTGTTGCCATTGTTGTTGCTACCATTGCCGTTGCCATTGTTGTTGTCGTTGTCATTGTTGTTGCTACCATTGTTGCCCTTGCTGTGGTTGTCATTGTTGTTGTTACCATTGTTGTTGTTGTTGCCATTGTTGTTGCGTTGCCATTGTTGTTGTCATTGTTTTTGCTGTTGTTGTTGTTGTTGCCATTGAAGTTGTTATTATCATATATTCACATTCAAAGACTTTTTTATCATTTCAAAAGGTGATATAAATCGAAGGGATGTTTGAATGCAACGTTTGTTCGAAATCTTACGATTACGCATTTAAAGCAAGCATGCACTTTAGAAGTGAATGGAGAATGGGAGATATAAAAAAACCCATAAAACACCTTTCACGGAAACTTTAGATGAGTCTTCTATTAAACATCAAAGAGTCAATATCGCTGAAATTAGTGAACATGCTTGCATAGAATGTGGTGCGTTATACAACAGCGAAGCTTTATCTACGCATATGAAGCAGTGTGGCCAGGGGGGCGATGACAGCAGACTCTGTTTGACATGATATGGTACAATAAGTATATGATGATCATGAGACAAATGTCAAGAAAAAGTTTTAGAAGAACAAGGAGTTGAAGATGTGCGTGAAAGAGTAAGTGACGACCTTCGAACCGTTTAAAAGCGTCGACTGAAACAACTGTTTATCTGTCTACTCAAATATACCCAACGGCTAGAACAAAGCGAACATTATCAAAACATTTTAGAAGACTTTACTTACTTTGGTGATGAAAAACATTATGAGTATTCAAAGGCTCTAAAGGCGGCTATTAGGAAAAACAACACATTCTTTGAAGAGCTTCTAGATAAGGAGGAGGATGATGACAGCAGCGACGAAAAAAGTGATATGGACAGCGAGGTGGAACAGAGTGAAACAGGTGAAGAACACTAGACTTATTTGACTAAACTTTGTAATATTATTATTAATTTAAGCGCTGTCTTCAAAGTGTATGAATAAAACTGTTAAACATATGTCTTGCTTTTTGATATTTAAACGCAGTTTCAACGTTCTTCACATATGAAATCGTAAGAAGCTAAGGTCCCTGGCGCGGTGTTAATTCACCCGTAAACTTTTCATTTTCATATTTTTGCATTCTTAAAAAAGAGTTCTTGGCGCGGTGTTAATGTACCCGTAAACCTTTCATTTTCTTATGGACGGTCTCTATCTTAATTCACCCGTAAACCATATATCATATACCATATATTATGTATTATAATTAAGTATTGTATTATCATTATGTATTACAGTCAAGTAGTGTTTGAAAAAAAATAAAAAGTTGAAAAGCATCATATATGTTTTTTATTTTATTTTATTGAATATCACAAATATTTACACTTACTGAGAACTACAATTATCATAAACACCAAATTAAAATATTGACTTTTATCGAGAATAAGAACAAAAATATTTCAAATACATGCAATATATTAGCCCACTCACAAGAACTTAAGTTGATGTAAGTATCATACATGTTATCGCCCCCTTTGTAGACATTATGCAAACTGACATAACATTAATCCAATCCAATTATTTTCACATCAACATGGTTTCATAATGTCAATTCATTTAAACCTATCAAAGTCCACATATTAGGCGTAAAATCAATTTTATTTGAACCACATATCAATTGTACATGTTCATTTGGTGCATTTGGGCCAAGCATCAAAAACTTGACTCCAGTGTTTTGCACCGAGAGTGATGAATTGTTGCATCCACTAAGCTCATACTTTTGAAACTGTATAAAGTGTTCACCGTCTCTTTCAAAGACTCTCACATTAAGATGTTCTGACACTTGTAGAAGAAATCCTGGCATTGGTAAGGATCTAAATTAACCCCTCACTAAGGTTTGATCTTCAGGAGATAGTATAATTTAGTTCTACAATAAGAGATCGTCAGTTCATCCAAGTGATTCAGAGATAGTTTACGTTTGAATTTATGATGATAAATGAGTTCTACTGAACCGTCTTCTGACTGCACTTGTACACATCTATCTGCTGACGCACGAGATCCACTGCATTCCTGAGCATTTACCAATCTTTCAATGACACCAAAATTCCCTTCTTGGTAGGATATAACCTCCCAGATGAATAACCCGTAATATATTCACGATTGTTAACCATCACTTGCTGTTGATATTTCACCAATTTAATATATGTTTCTCCATTAATGGGTATCAAAACCGGCAAGTCGTCTTCACGCATGTTCTTCTTCATGGGCTTTGTAGTGGAAGCGTTTACGCGTTGGTTCTCGCTTGACTTTAGGCTCTGCTATAAAAAATACATTTTTCGCTTTTTACACGGCGGCATGGTAGTTGGTAACTCATTTCTTTTTATCTTTCTAAACTTTGGTCGCCTTTGAGGCTGTTGTAGTGGTAGTGACTTCAACTCAGACTTTGCCACGGGCATTGCCTTTGACTTTGCTGCAGATATTGCCTCAGGCTTTGCTATAGACGTTTCTGTAGGCATTGTGTCAGACTTTTCTGTAGGCATTGCCGTAGATGGTAGTCGTTGTTCACTCGCTGCAGATATGTTCATTCTTCAATATTTTGATATAGAATGTTTGTTATGTCTGAGGGCAGGCGCCTTTTATGCTCTATAAGTTGTGTAATATGAGTATTCCCACGAGGGTGGTGGGGGGGGGGGGGGGTAAAAAAATGAAAGTTGCTAGAATCGTCTGAAACGAATAAATATGTAAAAATCACATAATTTTCCCACGACGGGCGGGGGGGGGGGAGGAGGGAGTAGGTGGCTCAGCTCTCTCGTTTATTCCCATTTACTCCCATCATACTTGTTGGTATTGCAGCGCCATAACTGCCAATGCCATCGTTAAGGGATGGAACGAGGTGAGGGTAAAGAATATGAAATTGAAATTGTGACCCCCCCCCCCCCTTCCGCGCCTCATTGACAACAGGATCGGAGGGATTAAAACAATGTCTGTCCCCGATGGGAAAAGGAAAGAGGCTCTTTTTGCCTCTGACACCACACCTTTAAGGTGTTTTTATCAAACTGATCAAGACTAATAAAAAATTGCTTTTTATTTCATATGAAGGTCCACAAGCTGCTAGAAAGAAAGGCCGTGGAGGGAATGCTTGATGTGCGAAGAGAACGTTTGACATCAGAAGCATGGCGCACAGGAGAACGAGCTACTCGAAAGAGTTTTATATTAAAACTGACACTCGCAAAATGGTTTTATACCGCTATATTTGCATATCCACGTATCCAATTTAAGAACCATTCGCTGTTTTTTTCTCCAAAGAAATACTTAAGTGAACTGACTAACCAAAACCAAAAGGCACTTTGAAAAGAAAAAATCGGAATCGTCAGGATTAACATGGATAACTGACGACGTATGAGCGAAAATCTAAGATTTAAAGACTTCTTAAATTAGAAGCATATTTTTGCCACGCAACACAAAGTGATAGCTTTGGTACTTTCGGTTTGAGACAAATTTCAGTACTTTTGCATTAAGGGAAAAAGTCACAATTTTCAAATTTATGCTTGCTTTGTTATGCTTCATGCTTCGTAGTGATTATCCAAGCGCTTTCTCAGTGCAAATGACCAACGTGCGATGAAATGTGATTGGTTGTAATTTGATGTCATTCATTCGATTTACGATCTGTATTATTATTGATGTATTTGTATATTCTCCTGCACACTTGTGAAAAAATGCTGAGGATCCTTAAGTGCAGAATTTTCATAGAAAACATTGTTTTTCATCAAAAATAGGAATCAAAACGACATTTGGTAAAAAATATTTTTGGTGCGACAAAAACATGTTGCATTGATCGAAGGGGTCAAACAATTTGCACGGCGATAAGGGCCACCAGCGCCTACAGCACTAAAACGCCGTTGTTCCTGTAACATACATGTATAGTTTGTATGTTTAGTTTAAACTAAAAAGCTCTTTTTTTCTAGCTTGCTACTTGAACTGTTATTAGCTAGTCAGTACTCCTTTGAGGAACATATAGTTCCTCATTTGTAGCTATGCAGTTCAGAACAGGAACGATCTGTTCTCTGTGTGTTGTCATTCGAAATGGTTGACGGTGCTTGGGTGTTCTCGAATTTACTCGTGGTATTCCGTAACGGTCAGTGATTGGAAGAAGTGATTATCCAGTTATAGGCTACTCTTTAGGCTTTTTTGTCATTTGCTTCAAAGGTTGATATTACTATAATGGTATACCAGTAACAGATTCTTATATATATATTTATTCAATGTAAACTGTCTTGGTAAATGAAGAAAATGACATTTCAGAACTGAGGCGCGTTTGGTTGTTCAATTTTCAAGAATTTTAATGTTTAAAAGGATGAAAACAGTTCAGTTACCAAAGCGAATACAATTATGTTATGTAAACGATGCCTTTTTTGGATGAAGTGATGAATTTAACGAAATCATTATAATTCTTATAATAGATTTAAGATAGCTTTTACAAACTATATCCATTTTATTAGAATAAATGATTCACATACCCTCTCTTCCTTGTTTTGTTTATTATTACTTTTCGCTGTTTATACCTCCGTTGTTGAAAAAGAAGCGGGTTGGGAGTGTGATTTAGATGTTAAAAATTATAGGTCTGTCCCGAATCTTCTTTCATGCCGAAAATAGTAGAAAAGGCGGCGGCAGATCAGATTTCACATCAGTGTAAGGCCTAGATTCCGAGAGGGGGGCGGGAGCGCCCAGTCGTAATAACTGCCACCATTCAAATGTCCCCTAAACCCGAGTGCTAATTTCCGAAATAAACCCTTTTTTGTGGGAAACCAGGAGAACTAAATGAAATTAAAAACAGAATTGGCACTCCGCGTTTGGCGTTCGGAACGCGTTTGGCATCATAATTACCCACTCCCTCCGCGTTTTTCAACATACACGGTAACGCATATGATACCAAGTGCCCCCCGCCCCCCCCCCCAACCTGCACAGTGCAAACCGCTTCCACCCGTTGTTATCCAACAGCCAACCTCTACGGCGGTTCGGTCTGTTATGTATAACACCTTTTCACTCTGCAGACCCACTGGGGATTCCGCACAAAATAGTACTCATAAAGGAGAGAAATCACTTTAAAAAAAGCCACTAAATTATAGATTTTAGTGATTGGGCACTCATATGCACCTTTTCACCAATGTGCAAGAACAATGAGGGATGCACAGTACGGCTAGTCAGATAGAAATATGCATCCGCTCTGTGTTTATACATAACAGATTGATTTCCTCAGAGGTCGGCTGTTTTATAGCAACAGCTTCCACTACAAAAAAAACTGGTGCACTGCACAGAAAGTGCTATTGTCAAAGTTCAAAATGACATTTTTATGGCATAGGCTGAGCAAAATAGTTGCCTTTGCACTTTGGATGAGTTATTGCACACTGAAAATTCCAATACAAGACTTCTATTCACACGCCACTGCGCTGTCAACGGGGTTTTCGCAAACCTCTTCATGATTTACCACCAAATATTACACGAAATATATGCGTGCTGGAAACTGTTGCACTCCGGACAATGCTAACATAACGGAGGGGATGGCATTCAACTCATTCGCCCCAAAACCAGGGGATGCTCTCACTCTGTTACTTCGAGACTGGACACCATTACTGACTTGCGAACAGTATATTGAAGGTGAACGAGGCCAATGTTTGGAAACTTTTTTTCTTGTTATTGGTCATCATTTTGTCTTTAGTACTCCGCTAGCAATCGTGGTCCTGATACCACCAAATTTCACACGTGTGTAGTGTTTGATCTGAACCTTGCTTTTTAGTCCCAGCCGCTTACAGAAGCAGGTGCTATAGCAGTCGTTGAAAGAATGGGCGTATGTGCGTATGTACGCTTTTAAGTTGAAAAATGGTATCTCCTCCTGCGGTTTTAGCCTGAATGTTTTGAAATTTTTGGAAGCGGGCATAAATATCTACCTGGCTATTGTTTTTTTGGCAATTCGCCAACAAATGGCCAAATATTGACCAAAAACCAATTTTCTGTAAAACATATCTCCTAGTGTTTAATTAGAAATGTTCTAAAATGTTTGGGGAAGTTAGAGTGTACCTGGTGTTTACCTGGCTATTACTTGTTTTGTCGATTCGACAAAAATTGGCGAAAATATTGGCGAAGACCCATTTTTTGTGAAATCTTAACTTACTCGAAGAAAACAGTGTTACTGTCTTAAAATTTAAGTCCTGTGAAGGTAGCTGATAATATAACCTACGTGGCTAATACTTTTTTTGGTGATTGGCCAAAAGATAGCAAAAATTTAGGTGAAAAACAACAAAAACATCAGTAAAATCTTAACTAACTCCAGGAAAAAAACTGACTATTACTTTTGTTGACAATTCGCGAAGAACTGGCGAAAATATTGACCAAAAAACCATTTTTTTAAACGTATCTCCTAGGGCTTTCACAGAAACGTTATAAAATTTTGGTGGAATATAGAGTACATAGAGTCTGTTCCCGCCTCGAAGGATAGCTTGACTGTTACACATACTGAGTCAGGTGGGTGCTTTACCGGTCACGTTGGTGAATTTGGGATCACCCACGCTCGGATACCTCTCTATCGCAAGCTCTTGATACGTTCCTGCTGCCTCAGTTGGATTCGTTAAACATCTCATCATTCTTTGCGATGCAGACGCAGCTCCAAAGGCAAAGCCAAGAATTACAAAAGACACTGCTGTCGAGGTAAGAACCGAGACACAGACAAACACCGATTGCCACCATATCTCTCCCACAGGATGATCAACCTTTGCTGGTGGTGCCCATATACTACCTAAGCATCTACCCCCGTCTCCACACACTAACCACAGGGGCTAGACACAAGAGACACCCCAGAGGCTATTATCCTCCGCGAGAGTGAGTCCGGCGTTTTACCCCCGTCGGGCCAAATTTTGATAGCGCAACATGTCGATGATGACGAGAAACTCGCTCTTTTGGATACGTCACCGCTAGCTACGATTCCCGAGGACAAGGAAAGGGCTATTTACACGTCCAGACATAGTCGCTAAAAAGGAGCCAGGCCTGTCACACCCAGAGGATCGTAGCTCGGATGACCAAGACTTGGGTTCGGAGGGAGACGCTGAAGCCGACTCACCTATTGACTTCTCATCCCTGGTTCAGTTTCCTCTCCGCTCAACAGACTCTATACTTTCCCCAGGCAAAACGCAACGACTGTGGAAAGATCCAGCGGCTGCGGGTAGACGACCGATTCGTACCCCGTTCTCCCCTGGATTTCTCCCCTGTACCTGAGACACCTGCGTCTCCGCCAGCAGACTCAGTGGCCCCCAAAGAGGTGCCATTTCGAGATGTCACCCAAGAGATTGTTAGGCTGGCGGGTATTGAAAGCGGATGTCCAGTATGAGGCCAAGAAGATACGTGGATCCGCATGACATCGCAGGCGATCCTTCCCCAGCTAGAGGCTTTCATTGCTTTGAAGACCAGCGAGGAGGTTACCAACGCCCTGTCGGTGTGTTGCAGAGAATTCAAACGCTTGGACGCCAGCGAGGGGCTGGTGCTGTCTTGCTTTCATCCCTCCAAGCACTGCATAGTAAAGCAGGGTCCACGCCGTTCCTCTGACAACCTCATGCCAATGGGGGTTTTGGAGCCACCCACCAAGCGCACGGTGTAGATACCGTCTGTCCTCCAGGACTCAAGCATTCCACTGGTTGAGAGGGACGCTAAGTCCAGCGAGAGCTCAGCTACGCATGTATTAAACATTGTGTTCTTCCAGGACCACACGATGAGTGCCCTTAAAAAGTGCCTGAATGATCTCCGACTGAGGAACCCGGTGACATTCAGTGTGCTGGACTTTAACGACCGGTGATGTGTTTCAACTAGCTATGTATCTAACCACCCCAGTGGTGTACCTTCCTGCAACACTGCCGGTCGAGCGTCAAAGGCCTCCATGACCTGCGACACGCCCCCTTGCTGAGACAGAAATAACTGTTTCCCCCGGAGGAGACAGATAATGATCACCAAAAGCAGATCCCTCTAAGAGGACATGGCACTCATGCCATGGCCGACCAGGCAATTCTCGCGTCCACACAAATGCAGATACTTACAGCCCCCCTCACCAAGACAGGTCGAGGTCGAGTACTAAGGCACGAGCTTCCCCTCTAAAGAAGAAGAAGCCCAAACTGCACGGCAGCGGCAAAACGTTCCCACGGCCCTCGCAGCAGCGCTGGTAACAATCAACCAAAGTATCTCTCAGAGGGGAGCGTCTTGTCTCTAAGAATATTTTTATGAAGTCAAAAGACAAGGTGGGCTCTCAGTCCCAAAGATTGCTTGCTCGTAGGAGGCAGGCTAGGTTCTGGCCAGTTTGGCGCAAGATGGGTGCTTCAAAAAGAGTGGCGGGTTGGCTAAGAGAGGGCTACACACTTCCGTACAGACGGGACCCACGGGGTCACAATCCACCAATGCCTCTTCGTGACCAAGTCCCAGGCAGCCCGATTGCGTTCTACGACCAAGACCCGACAAAGCACCAAGCCCTACAGACCGTGATCACAGATTTAGTGCGCAAGAGAGCGACAGTGGAGATGCCGGAAAACTAAATAGGGATTTTCAGCAGAGTCTTTTTACCACCCAGTTAGTTATAGATTATGCCACCCTAAATAAATTCCTCCAGGCGACATCTTTTCAGATGGACACAGCTCAGGTCATAAAGGTCTCATTGGACGCGAGCATATAGGGTATGCCCATAGATCTGTTCGACGCGTATCTACACCTACCTGTCGTGCGGCTATAGGCTCCAGATTGAAGGCCTCAAAAGAAAAAAACAGGTCATGTCTATGCTATTCAGACACTTTAAGATAAATTCTCCTCCATCAGACAATAATATAGCGCAGTAAGACCTGTCTTTAGACCTAAGGTATCTCCAAAGGACGGACATTTTAGGGGATGATGTGATAACGTCCAAAAATGCAATGGTAAGGTTCATTTTCCTTTTAGCACTGGCCTCAGGCAAGAGAAGAGGGCAAATCCTGGACCCAGATCATGAAAGAGAACGGTGAGTGAAAAAGTCTTTCTCATACCACGGGCTGGGTTCATGGGCAAGACCCACATTGCCACCGCGGGCCTTGAACCTTTGAACAGATAACACTGCCAGCCTTGGCTTACGGAGACATGGAGCCAGGCTTGGTCTCTGTCTGCTCAGAACAGGCTCTGTGTACGTATATTCAACTATCAGAAGACTACAAGAAAGACGGGCAAAAAGGTTTGATCCTTTCCTTTATGCTTAAGTTCAATAAGGATCTATCTAAGTAGACCATTTCTAAATAATCAATAATGTAATTTTGGATGCTTACAATAAAGCCGAGACATACGCAGGGTTTAGGGATCTATGTAACGTTAAAGCCCATCAAGTAAGGCAGGTCCCCAGCTCAATTAGGGCTCTGCGTAGTGTGTCCTCGACCGACATATTAAAACAGGGTTGTTAGTCATCTCTGGGCTCGTTCATTAAATATTACCTAAAACAATACTCTCAGTGCGAATTATCAGGCTTATGCTCATTGAGCCCCTTCGTGGCAGCTTAAGCAATAGTCTCTGACTAACCTTTGTTTGCGGCAGTGAGACGTCGACCAAGGGCAAAGGAAAACCCAAACACAAGGAAGCCTACTTTCAGCGCTCCGGCAACGGCTCTGGCAAATCCTAGAAGAGTCAAAGTCAAAGCCGTTAGTAATTGTGACTCGGCTTCCCTACCCTCACTTTAGGATAAGGGCATCGTGCGCTCTAGTTATGGTGCAGTATCTACTGACGCGCTCAAGGCCTAATGTTGGTTGTGGCTTAGTCTCGATGCTTCACCCCTGCACACTTTCACACCTAATCGATCTTCCCTGGGGAAAAAGGGGAGTGTGCATACACATCACGCAGACACATCTCCTCGGCCACTACAGTCTCACAGGATCAGGTATCGAGATTAACCCAGGTCACTTGACAGTAGTTGCCGACGTTTTATACGCACGCTGTAGTGCGTTCACTGTGTATCAAAATAATGTTTGATCATGTAATAGATGAGCGCATGATAGTGCGTCATCTGGCTTATACGAGTACTCCACACTGGTCACTGGCGTATGAGTTGAGCACGTTCTACTGCGTGCACTGTAGGTCAGTCAGTAATGTTGGGCGATGTATCAGAGGGGCGCATGAAAATGCGCCCACCTGTCTTATACGAGTATCTCTTGCCACCGATCTATTACCTCAATGCACTAACAAGGTGAAAATGCGTTAAGCCTTCAGCTTGGTTCTTGGCTGGGTAAGAAGTATGGGTGTCCAAGCACGCTTGATGCTATTTGTGTCGAACCTATTGTATTCTTTTTGCAATGAATTTCTGTGTGCATTCTTTGTAAGTGACCAAGCAGATACTCGGAAACGCAGCTTGCTTGGTTACGTGATTAACTTGGCTCCACGATCATGTTTGTGAAAGATCAAATAAACAGAAATCATGAAATGTATTCTCAAGTCTCGATCCTCGTTATAAGGTTGGGCTACCATCTCGAGGGTGTATGGAGGGGAGTGGTATTAGCAATGGGTTATAGGGTGATAAACACTTACACGTTGGTACGTCTTCTCTCCTTATCTCTTTCGTCTGTTCGTCGTTGTGCGAGAGTTGTACAAGAACTTGATTATATTTTGAATTTTGGCACACTTAACATATTTATGCCTTTCTTCGTTCGCACGGAACTCGGCACGATCTCTTTGGAGTAAAAGCTAAGTTCTTAGGAAAATTTTTCTAAGCTTGGCTCGCAAAGCAGCTCACCCCTACTCCTGTGTTAGTCCCGTATAAAAGTGGAGATAAGAAGAGCTTTTACGAAGTAAACAGACATGTTATCTTCGCAAAGCGCTGTTTTACGAGTAAAACTGTAATTCGAATTCTCCTTTTTTATCATATCTTCCCTCTCAGCCACCTCCCTGACAAGTGTAGTTCGTACTTGGGAGCAATACTCCTCTGAGGCTTGGGTCCGAGGTATCAACAATTCTGATTGGCTGATATTTAGGCCAGGACTGACTATTCAAGCCACTGAGAAAAATTCTTAGTTCCCAAATTGCGTGATTCTTAGAGTTTACGAGAAAACCCGCAAAAAGTGGAGAACGCGAATTCCGCTTTTACTCGTAAAAGAGTGATTCACGAAAATAAAACGTCAGTGTGTGGTTTGTTGAATATTCCTCGTCCACACAAATAGTTTTCTTGCTTTCTTATAGGCCTTTGAACAATAAATTTATCATTACCTAAAATTTTTCTTCCTTATCCATTATGCTTTTCTTCAAGTACATTTAAATATCTACTTTTTTACAGTCTAAATTATTTCAGTCTTCTTTCTTCACAACCATATTCAGCTTCCAAAACCCCCCTTTCCAGGTATTTCGAATGCTCGCCAATATATTGGCACTTAAAATATGATCAGCACTTTTCTTGTGCTTACATGTTTACATCTAAAACGTGGGATAATAACGGCACAAAAACAACCGGAAAGACTCTCCAGTAACAGTTACCTTTCCAAGGGGTCCCCTTCATTACTGTCACTCTTTTCAGTAATTTATTCGTTAACCTTTTACACATCAGTATGTCGGTTAACTATGTAAGAGCCTGTGATCAGTACATAAAATGACGAAAATAATACGTGTAGCGAAATAAAATCGCCCACATTGTATCTCAAATTACAAATACGTACGAAAAAGGTTAAGGCCTTGAACACAGCCAGTGACCTTTTGTTCAACGCGATGCCTAGATATGTTACAGGCTATGATTACACCTCGGAAATGTATACATTTCCTTAAATGATCAGCTATGTCTACAATTCCTGACACAATCAGGCAATGTATAGATTTCCTAGAAAAGATCAGGAAATGTACACATTGCCTAGTTTTGCGGCTAAAAATTTGTAGTCTTTGCCTGAAACGTATTTTGTGTGTTAAAGTAAACTCTCGTTGATATTTATTTAAAAATATTTATTTTATTTTCTCCGATAAAAACAAAATTTCAATAACACTACAATTGCGGATGCCGTGGGTTCCCATGCACAATCACCAGATTTTGCCATAATAACTTCAGTTGGGTTACTATTTCCGCGGTAAATTCCGATCCGTTGTAAAATTCCAGGCGCATCAAAACTCAAGAAAATATCCATCAAATGGTAGGCTACACATGCAGCTCATTTGTTACGCAATGGGGCAGAATGCGGAATTTTGTGCAATGATCTTTGTAATTTAGAATCATCTCATTTTATGTCTAATTATTTAAAACGGTTCTCAGTATCAGTATCTCAGTATCAGTATCAGTAATTGAATTCTTCTAGTGAATGAAGTTGTTCATTTCGGATGCATTTTTATACCAATTTTGGAACGCCTAAGAACATACGAGTATGAAATATTAAATATAGGATACAATAAAAATTATCCCATCATACACCGGCGTAGTTATCTGATTTTGAGTAAGAAGTAAGCCAGTATAATATAGGCATTCATATAATAAATTGGCGCCTAAGAATAATTGCAACTGAACTGTATCTCAACAATTGCAATTTTGGTAGTAATTTCCAATTGCAATTTAAAGGTAATTTACAACAATATATACAATAAACGCAATATTACAGGTAAGAGATTTATCTTCATAGAGATAAAGAGCGATTGAAGTTGTGACTGAAGATATGTACTCAGTGAACATCAATAAACATCAACAAAACACCACAAAATTGACATTTCAAGTTTCAGGCAAAGACTAGAATTTTTCGCCGCAAAACCAGGAAAAGTGAGGATCAAATATTACAAAATTTTTGCTGCTGTTGAGTAGTTTAAAATGGTTTTCCCGTCATAAGTAAGTAATTACAGTGCTGAAATTTCAAAAGAATATAGATGTATATGTTTGTATCGATGTCATGTAACTATTTCGATTTTACTAAAGCACTCTATGCTGCGGGACTTTATCAACTCTAGTTATCTCTTTTGCCCCATCTTACTATTACAAATTAAGACGTTAGAAAGAGTCACTGTTTATCAATCGAAAGACATAACATAAGTTGAGTGGCCAGGATATACGTGAGTCGCCTCTGCTGATTTTGTTTTGGCTTCGAGTAGCACACCCCCTCACCACACCATTCCCGATAATCTGATACAATAGAGTTATTTGATCTAGATTTTCAAAATCGATTTCGAATAAATCATTCACTAAACAGGACTGGGGACTTTTTCAGCGTATACCGAGCTAATCAAGCCATGACAGTGACCCCTCTGGAGATTCTTGTAAAGAGAAACAGGTTCTCAGATGCCAAATTTTAAGACCAATCTTCGATGAATTTTATAAAATAAAGTACACCAGAAGCCCGAAAATTGGACACCCTTGGTCCGATTACCTTGGATATTGGATTTTCGGGATTTGAACAATTTTATGATATACGAGTTAATAGTGATCTCTACTAATGTACCCGTATGATATTTGCTAAATAAGATTTTTTTTCTTCATTTTTATCACTTTCTTCAACCAATTTTGTTGCAAACAAAAAACACATATATTAATGCAATTACTGTTAAATTAAAATCTATAAAAAACTCATTCAAAATAAAAGAAAAATTTTTACTCTCAACATTTTGTTCCTAATTGCCTCTGACTTCCTACCTGGCTGAATTTAATTATTTATACCTTATTTTTTATTTTTTGTTTTTTTTTTCCTTGCGCTTTCCATAATTTGAATTTCATTGTTAATGATCCATTTTCTGCTCCCTTTGTACAAGTAAACAGATCACTTGAGTTTTTGTGAGTAAAGCACCTAAATGGGATACTGGCAAATTATGTAGCTTATTTCATGGACTCAAAAGACAACTGTTACGTTGTTGCAAAGTGTTAATTAAAACTGGAGATGCACTTCTGCATGAGAACCAAACGTTGCAATTTAGTTCCCTGCAAATCTTTCTATTCAAACAAGTCTTTTCTGCACTACTGGGAAATCACTGACTATTGTTTATGTAGCACCCGCGTACTTAGTTTATTATGTGACCGATCCTATTTGTGGGTTCCAAGTGACATTTGGGAATGGCAAATCGTTTGATTTGAGAGCTGGTATTGTTTCCGGGGTTCCTTAATAATAGAGATGGAAGAATGGAAGAATGAATAGAAGAATTTCGTTCTTCTTAAAAGTGGTCCGATTTGCAGGATGGTCCGATCCCGGAGTTCTACTGTAGTTTGTGTTATTTAGTAATGTAATTGGTTTATTAACAGCTTAAAGTTGACATACTCATGACACTGGAACGGGCACACTATATATTTC
This sequence comes from Protula sp. h YS-2021, assembly GCA_949752745.1. Lineage (NCBI taxonomy): Eukaryota > Metazoa > Annelida > Polychaeta > Sabellida > Serpulidae > Protula > Protula sp. h YS-2021. The sequence goes on from OX457025.1 coordinate 29,803,310, forward strand.
CTGTGGACAGATTCTGTTTTCTATTCTTGAATTCGTAATACGAAGATCGAAGAAAAATCGACAACAAGAATTCGATAATGCTTCACAGTACATCAGAATCCACCACTAAAACTAATGTAACCATAACATATCGATAGACAAGTATGTGCCCTATATTCCCGTAAAATTAAAATGCAACGCAAAGTTCAAAAGTACTAAAAACTTCGTAACACTTCGGTCACGGTTTGTGTCTGTTTGTGCCCATTTGGTAAATTCGCTCACTTCTAAATTTCTTCTAGGCTCATTTTAAACTTTGAAAGTTTGAATTCTCTGAAAATGGGTTTTTTTTCCAGGACGTAGAAATGTTTCGGGGATACAGGAAGATAGTGAATAATTTCTTGGAAAAACATCTACAACGCCTAATTCTTATCATATTGAGACGTTTTTTAACTTGGACACCTGGTCACATGGAACAATGTAAATGAAACTTTATTTTTTGCAGATAAATGTGCACCACATGTCTATTAATCTGGGAGAATATTTCTGTTATGGTTTGACATAACCTAAATATTTTAAAATTTGAGAAAGATTTTTGCAAAATCTAAGTAGAGCTATAACATTAACACTAAAGTATAGCAATTCTTTAAATGCGAACATATCCCATGGATAAGAGTAAGGAGAAAGACTGCAGATAAAGGTAGTTATCACCTGTCCCTTTTACATATGTTAAGAGATCTTTGCTGAAATGTCTTCCCTTCTCAATTGTTTCATTTATAATTACCTGAAATTGTGTGATGTAAAGTGATTTTTAGGTTCCACATTTTGTCTTTCCAGGAAAGGTTACATAAATTTAAAACGTAATTGCCACTTTTACTAGCTTCATAATGAACTGTCTGTGAAACGGAATGTTGTTGAACGTTGTAATGTGGATCTGCTGAAAATCAAGTAATCAAGCGCTGCTATACCCTCTACTCTCCTTTTTTGCCTTTTAACGCCTTATACTTGACCAGGTGTTGAAATTTAAATGCAAAAATTGCACAAATTGTACAGTGTGGATAAACTATACGAGTTTCCTCAAAGAAAAAAATCACACAATTATTTTTTAAAACATTTTTATAGCAAAATATGTGTTTTCTAGCCGGATCGCAAAATGTTTAGCCTGTCACTGGGAATCTGTTCCTATTCTAACTAGTTGAGTTACGAAAGTGAAACTATTTTCCAGAGGAGAGTGCTAGTAAACTTCTAAGGAAGAGTAAGTGATATAACACCGGTTATTAAGCAAGCTTTTAGGATCTAACCTTCATTGTAGCCGTTCGATACGTTTACTATTGCAGTTATTTTATTTATTTGTTTAAAAGCGCAACATCTATGTGACATATATCTGTGAAATATACATAATGGAAATCATTTTCAAAATAGAACCATTTCAAAAACGAAAGATCGCAACTGACCTGTGTCGTGAATAGGGGTGACTGAATTTGCCAGGTTCTTTCTATATTGACACCAATGGGCCGAATTAAGGAATTATTCATGTTATACAGTTTCTTTCGGGTTGAAGGTTTACAGTAATGAAGTATTTGTAAAATTTTATGAAGAATTTCTGTCTTTAAAAATTTAACACAAAAATATGAAATATATTTGACATATCAAATATCAAATAAAATATACAATATGTTGACAAGTTGCGTGATTCCACTAAACAATGTTTATAAATGTTCACAAATTCATGCCAAGAAACTACTTTGATTATCATGGTAACAAGAATATTCATATTTGCTTTAACATTTATCCATGTTTTACTGAATAAGGCATGGTTTTATTTTCAATAAGGGCAGCTCTAAGATTTGCAATGCACATTTCGAACATATCTTCTATTGCTTCAACTGTGTGGCTCGCTGAATGAGGTGTGACAACAACATTTCCCATGTTGTATAATGAATGTCCAGCAGGTAGTGGTTCGGGATCCGTGACGTCAAGTCCCGCTCCAGAAATCTGATTCGATTGTAGAGCTTTAACAAGACTTTCTGTGTCAATAATCTTGCCTGTCATTCAAAACTGGGTGTGATAAATTGCATACAGTATAGCACATTTTATTGTGGTTGAAAATATGTGAATTAACTTGTTTTTAAATATATATTTTATTTGAGTGTATTTTGCTTTATTCAAAAGCTGTTGTGTTTGATAAAAATGGAGAATATTCCTCACCTCTGGCAATATTAATAATTATGGATGACTTCTTCATTAAAGCAAATTCTTTTTCTGATATCAAGGCTACAGTGGTGCTGTTTAATGAGCATGCGATTACCAGTACATCAACAAATGGGAGCATATCATGCAAGTTTTCGTAATACTCCAGTCCTTGGATGTTCGGAACATTTCGGCTGTAAAAAAAATTCCGTAGTTGTAACTAAATTTCCATTATGTTTCAACTTAGTATTTAAAGAACATTTGGAAAAGCAGGTTGATTATGGTATAAAATATAATCAGCAACCCAATCGATCTGCATATATACTAACATATAATATTGTAAAATCAATAACAAGTAAAAAGTTAGCTACAATGATCAAAATATCGTTAGAATATATTTAACAGAAAAACAGCTGGCACAGAAAGTCAGTTAAAGTTAGCATGTACAGCTTTACTATGTTTATGTCTCGTGGTCTATCATAGTTACTGAGATATATCTGAATTATACCGCTGAGTTCTGTTATGATAAACAATCTTCATATCAAATGCTTTGGCTCGTTTGGCAATTTGTTCACCAATTCGTCCCATTCCAACGATGCCCATTGTTAAATTAGTCACATCGTTTGAGTCATTGATGAAGCCAAATTCCGTTTCTTCAGTATGTCTGAGTTTAAGGGAGTTTACATCTAATTAAAACACAAAGAGACCACAATTTTCTTATGATACAGATAATTATATATATCAAAGTAATACTTAATAATTGAACATGAAAGTAAAATGGAATTTCATTAGTTTAAACTTTATCGTATTCCTTTTGTTTTTTTGTGTTTTAGATCTCTACTATTCTACTATATCTTGACAATAACCTGGATTTCTACTTATATTTTTAAAACATTTTAGTGTATTCATCTTTGTATAAAGCATCTGCTGGGCTGTGTTTTGGATACTATATGTTAACCAAATAATTAGACTATTTTTTCGACAAATTATCTCTTTTTATTGTCAAACTCACGTTCCATAAAGTTCCTTTTTACGCTGAGCATCAACAATATTGCATAATCTGCCACTGTTTTGTTGCGTTGTCTAAACGTCGGACAATACCCAACTGGAATATTTCTGTTCTCGAGATATTCAAGAGGAATGTGGTCTATTCCAACAGACAACGTAGCCACGGCTTTCAGTGATGTCAGACTGTCAAGTAATGGTTCCAGACGGTTCTTTCTTGTTGGAGATGCAACCGCACCACTTACTTGGCTTAATTTTGAAGCATCATTTATTAAATCCGTGTATGTTATGATTTCAAAGCTTTCTTTCAGTTTAGAAACAAATCTATCAGGCAAACCCATTCGCGGATCATCCTTATCCAGCGCATGAATCAAAACAAGTGGTTTCATGTTCTTTCCTAAAAAGAACAGAATTAAGAGTAAGATTCTTATTTTCGTCTCTTCTTTCCACACCTTGTTAAATAAATAAACCCTGGCAAAAACTAATTTTAAAATGCGTTTGCGTTTTGTCGTTATATATGTTCAAGTGCCAAAAAGTGACATCGCAACGTCTTCTCTTTGAGGTGGATCACCGACGTTGTTTAAATGTTGCGGAAATAATGTCGCGGAAATAATTACTGTTATTGCTCACGAAAATGAAAGCTGTTTGAAAAAATGTTAAAGAAAAGTGAACTCTAAAGAGGAAATTTCAATTTTCGGTGGTGTGTTGCACATGTTGCGCGACCTTCAAATATGAAGATTGCGTTTGTTAGATGTTTTCTTAATTGTTAAGTCCTTACGAAGAGAAAATGAGAAAAATCAACCAAAGTTTGAAATGATACTCAGTCATTCCATAAATGATTAAGCTACACGTGATGCATGACAGATTGAATAAAATGTTCTTTTTCTACAAGCGAAATTTATTTCAGGGTTAGTCAAGGAGATCAAATGAGATCAAAGAAATCAAACAGAAACGAAATATTTATAGATACCCAAAACATTTTGGAACGTTATTAGATATCCTGATATTATTAGATAATATCTAAAGTCATCCTGAACTTTAAGTGTCTTTAGATAACCTTATTTTGAAAGAAGCTCATAATTGTATAACTTGCTTTTCCGAGCTTAAATCGGACGCTTAATCTACTTATCACATTGTATCAAGCATTGGGCATTAAAAAGTGTACAAAAATGAGTGTTCTAGTAATGCAAGAGATCATGTATAGTCTTTCACTACTGTTTGCATTCACTTACCGTTTATATTGCTATGACGACCATAAAAATGTGCCTGATTGAAAATGGACACTAACTTTCCTTGTCAAATATACCCTTCTTCGCCGTGCACGTAACTATGCTTTTTACGTTACGAGTATAACCATCAAGTTCATCGAGTTAAGAGCAAATATATGACTTTGTGAATACGCATATTCAGTTACAGTTAATTTATCACTCTTCATCGTTTATGGCAGAGGTCATTGCCTATGCAACATTACATGGAAAATAATGTGAGATGAGGTTGTCTATGGACGTACATGAAAATGAAAAACTCAACTAAATATGTTAACGTCATACTTCCTTAAACAGAAACTACTAACAAAAATAGCAAAGGAAAGCCATCAGAAATGTATGGCATTGTTATGTCCGAAAGACTACGCGAGAAAAGGTGCGGAGTAAAGGTGCATAAAAGACGGCTGCCCAATTGATCATTTCACATTGCCGACCAAAATTAATACTAATTCAGGGGTAAAAACGTTTTTCATTAGTAGTTATGGAGGCTTTGGGTTTATTTTTTGTCAATTCTTCAACATTAATTTTTAAAGGGGAAATTGTGAAAGATTTGTTGTTGTTAATTGCGTGCTTTTTTATATATGTTGAAGAAGTCCCATTTTTCTGGTCGAATTGCGTTTCCACATTTTTTGTCGTATTTTTTATTCAGCTGTCTTTTTATTAATTTTTGAGCAACGTTGCGCTGTTTATTTACTTTTAATGATTTATTGACCCATTACAAAGAACAGTTCGGTCGGAAATGCTTAGATTACTTTCTAGTGTTACTTTTTAAGTCCCTCAGCAATTATTAACTCAGTTAACTCTAATATTTCTCATAAAAACATTTAAATGTTTTATCTCGTGCTACCTCCAACTGCTATCTTTATTAATAAATTTTAGGATGGTTTTTTGTACGCATTGGTTTAAAGTCATAATCCGTAACAGCATCACAATTTGAAATGCCGTTAAAATTAATATTATTTTTGATAAGTGATATCCTGTAGCTAAGACAGCTCTAAAAGAATGACTTAAAAGTATCATAGCTTTTCGTCTCCATTGGGTCAGATTTAGGAAAACATGCCATCAGTTAGTGTCTGTCGAGTTTTGAAGACCTCAGCTAATTTAAAAGTACATAGCGTCAGACTAAACATCCGTATGTGAGCCGCATATGATTTGTCTTATTAAAATACGTTATTCGTATGACCGTATGAATAATCCAGTATCGGCCAGTTGTTCTGAACTTCATTAACTGAGTTCAAGTTCAAAACCAAAATGCAACAGAGTTAACATCAAATGTGCGTGTGACTCCCAGCAGCCAGTTCTGCAAAATGAGTTTTTTTGTTAGTCTAAATGGGTAAATGTTTGCACCGATTCCTAGCATTTCGCCAAACAATTACCACATTTTGCGAAAATATGTAATGTCACTTATTGATGCGGTGAAGTCGGACAACACTCACCCTTCTTAGTGGCGAAAATACATTTTTAAATTGTGTACAACATATGAGTCAGGTGAATGTTCTGAAGACTTTTAGAACAGACATTTTCGGTTGACCAGGAGTCGGAAGATATTTCTAGGAAATGGTAAACGAAGCTGCAGTCAAGAATTGCGCAGAATCTGCATTTATAATTATTTGCAATTTGGAGGTCGAGAATCACTCTAGCATGAAGAATCCGACGGAGTCGTCGTCAGTTGGATCAATTTAAAGGCTACAAACCTGAACTCTGGACTGGTCCTAAATAAAGTTCTATATGCATGTGTGGATTTTTATCATTAAATGTATGAATTAATGCCAATAAAATATTATTCATATACAGAAAGTAAAATTTAAGTGTCCTGCAGATAATGTCTTGTTGAAAAAAAACAGAAGTAAATGGCAAGGGAAGAGAACGCCTTTATGTTACTTTTGAATTGTTTAATGTTTATTTGTCATGCACAAGAGAATAATTAGCTTTAATCCAAGTGGTAATATAACATTCATCATCTAAAATCATGCATCTCAAGTATTGCAAGAGCGACGGCCGGACAAACCAGGATACTACAGTCCTCCTCTTTGCTCTACGCGCTAACTGGAGTCTATAAAATTATTATTAGGTATATGGGGAGACCTACTTCTTCACCGAATAAATATTAAAGGAGTAATACTTCACTTAGAAAAGAATTTTTATTTTATCAATTTCAGTGTTATAAATGTTATGAACTGTTGCTTTGTTACAAAATCACATGACTAAAAGAGGTGATTCGCTCTTATACAGTAAATATTTAGCTAAATACAAATATATACGACCTCGGCAAAATTCTAACAATTTTTCCAAAATTCAATCAAAAACAAAAAGCGAACCGAACCTAGAAAGTGAAGTGTGCCGAACCGAACTAAACCGAACCGTGGGAATGGCGTACTGTTACACTTCTACTGCCTATTTGTCACCGTTAATCCCTAGTGACCATAGTCCAGCCACTCTCCTACCCAGACTCTGTGGAGACGCGGATCACTTGGGACCTACATCACCGTTTACCGGTTAACGCAAAATTATCGCTTTCCTCTTTCCTCATTGCTTCGTGTGTTGACTTAAGAGGGAGTTGATGAATGGTGCCCAACAATAAACAAATTCGTACTTTCGAATTTTTTCGATGGAGCTGTCGTTTGGACTGCAAATATTTGGGTTCGCTTATAAAGAAAAAAGAAGGAAAAAGCATGAAAATTCTAAATTTCTTTTAACATGCACACTTTCAAATTTTAAAAAATTCTTCATTTTATCTTTTTAATAAAAACCGACTTCGTCAGTAGATGGGGTATTGTTGTCTGTATGTACGTGTGTGTGTGTACGCATGGAAACTCTTACTTTAAATGCTTCGTTCCCTCAGTTTTGATTGGATTGCTTTCAAATTTTGTATTAATGTTTCCCATGCAGGCTTTTCTTTAAAAATTCTTATTCGTCAAAACTGACCATATGGCAGCATTTTAAAATTTTTGTATGTCATTTTTCAAAATGCGATTCCTACCCCGCAATTTTAACTAGATTTTTCGAAATTTATAAGACTATTCTTCATGTGATCTTGTAATTAAATATCACCTTTTTGACGATATTTTAAAAAATGGTGTTATATGAAACAATTAAGTGGTAAAGAAAATGAAAAGGTCATGAATATATGCCTTAGTCAGTACTTTTCGCTGTTTGCTGTTGTGGGTTTGATTCCCACAGAGTGCTGGCATAGCAATTTCTTATGCAATAAACTGGCACTCTCCGTTAGTAGCACAGCAAGATAAGTATTGCCAATAAGATTCAAAGGAATCTGACTAAAGCTACTTGCAGAAGAAGAATTATTTTGAAAAATTTAATCCCTACAATCGAACTTTCAAATGGGAGCGTGAGATCATTTTTTTGTGTGCACAAAGGAAAGATCACCAAAAGAGTATTATTCTAAAACTGAGAATGAATTCCATTAAACTGCAGGAGCTAACGTATTTTGGAAAAAAAAGTCCGGCAAAAAGTTTCAAAACTCAAAATTTTTTGGCGAATCGAAGAAAACAGGTATCTTTTTCAAGAGGTGACCACTTAGGCAACATTCGCTCAAAGGTGAAAGCAATCCGATCAAAACTGCTATAGAAGAAGGATTTTAAGTGAAAGTGTACATACATATACGGGTAAATACAGATAACGGATGGCCCACCCCTAATGATGTGATAAAATCAGCCCGACGATTTCAGCTGGCACTAAATATAAATATGTTGGAAACTGTTGTTTACTGCTAGAGCTTGTAGCTTTATTACCTTAATGAACGTTAACTAGAATATCTATTGCGTATGACATAAATGAACACATTTAACGCGCGCTGTGCTTTCACCGGAGAGCGCCTTAACGTGCATAAGACATCGTTATGCAAGCACTCTGTGACAGTCGAACCCACAATAGCAAACAGCCCTGAGCATTGGAATGTACTAAAACTATCTGGCTGCTTGCATTATCTTTGCTATTACTTTGAGTTATGTGACAAAAATAACAAATGTGCCCGGTTAAAAATCGATTAACATTTTAAAAGATAATCAAAATATTTTTTTTTAAATGTACAACTTTTGCTTATTTTGGTGGATCAGACTAAAATATCGTTACAGCGTATAAGACACATCCATAGAAAATCAAACCACAATGCTAATGCTAAAGCAGAAATGGCAAAGAAAAGCTGTGCAGGGTGACTACCTGGGAAACATTGCTTCTTTATTTCGAAACAATCATTATAAGCATAAGTTTACACACGCACATACGAACGAAGGCTGCCCCCATTCATATCATATCATAACACCAGTTCGGGGAGGTCCACCTAAAATTCAGAGGGGGAGTACTTGATATGAAATGGCTACCGTGCGTGTACAAAAGAAAGCGCGGATAAAGGGTTAATTTTCAGGCTGGATGTGGTTCACTTCATTTCATTTCATTAAAATAAGGAGGGGATAATTTTCATTCGTCAAACCCCGTTTCCCACAAAAGAGGTAATTTCAGAATTTCACTCCGCTTTCGGTTAGAAAAGGTTTTTCTTCTATTTCAAAATTACCACTCAGCATTTAGGGGTCATTTTAAAAAGTCGTGGACAGTTGGTACGTGAGTGTCCCCCAACCCGGGCTCAGAGCACATACGGTTGACCCCTGACAACTAAACAGTGGAAAGTATCTTAGCTCTGAAATAGAGATATATGGAGAAAAGGGAAGAGGAGCTAACTCGGAGCCAGGTCCGCGGGTGTTAAATGCTTATTTTGGGCAGCATTTTCAAAGTTTTATTCTCGAGACTGAGTGAACTGGTAGACATAAGCCAATAAACAAAGAACCCATTGATACGACTATCCATAGTGAAAAAGCCTATCAAGTCCCATTTCAAGAAGGCGAAGTCTTAGATTTTTGTGTAAACGCTAGTATAGTCTTTGTGTAATATTGCAATATTAACAAAATGTCAGTGCTTTTAATATACAATGTAGAGAGACAGAATACATTCTTTTTATCTCTCAAATTTCTATCCTTTTTTCTGTTTTTATTCCATTACCTGCAGCTCAACCCCCACTGCCCCCGCGATATTAAAGCTACTCTAGAGTGGCTTGTGTGAACCAATTTAACTACACCATTTTAATTAAACTGCCCCCACAGCCACTTTATTAAGGTAGCCGATCTATATTTTAATCTTTGTATTTTGGATATTTTTTAACAAAAATGTACCCAAAAGAATACATGGCTGCCTTCACCCAGCTCTGCAAGTAATGAGTGCGACTGGACGGCTAAGGTGTGCAACCAACCTCTGATCTCCTTAGAGGTCAGCTGTTTTATAACAACGAATGTCAGCTGTTTTAACAACGGACTAAGACTTTTAAGCAACATCAAATTGCATTCTGTTAACGATATAATTAAAGGCATATTTCCATTCAAAAGAAAAACTTGTTATTTGATTTAAGACTAAGGATGGTCATATGGGCGATAAATCAAGCTCCACGTGCGTGTTTCCAGTTTGAAAGAAGTTCAGCCACACTTTTTTCGTTCCGAATACAGTGATAAAAATGTGTTTTGACTGCAAACGAACCGGATAAAAAGTAAAGCTGTTCGACAGATTTCAACAAGGAGTAAAACATAAAACCCTGACTGCTTCATGCATGTTTTGTTGTACGAGTATGCGGGAGACCCACGAGTAGTCCAAGTGGTCCCTTTCTGTCTTCCTAGGCCCGAAATGGTGACAGTTCCTGCAATAGAAATGGCCACTGATCTGAATTTTTCGAGGCTCAGGATCTTTCGGCGCATTCCACGACTCCGAGGTTCGGACTAGCAGGCTTTTAAAAACACACTGAGAAGTATCCTGGCGCATTATTTTCGACATCGGCCAAACTTGAGTAAAGAGTGGTTTTGCGACTGTAGATTCAGTGCTGTGGGGCGATAATGGGGGAGTCTATATCATGATCTAAGAAAACATCTATTTTTCTCGTTAAAAAAATTGTTATTTGACCACAAAAATTGTGCGCCATAATTTGTAATGGGGTTATTTATGTGATGCACCCTTTCTAAAATATCGTCATTTGTCCCAGTCGCGCGCAGAGATTTGCAAAGTTGAGGTCAATGGCATTTTATACTATAGGAACTATTACTCTTGCTGGAAAGGAAGCAAGAGTCATCTAGGACTAGAGGGAGACCGAGTATCACAAGTTCAGGACAAGAAATTGAAAGAATTGAAGAATGGGGAATTAGATACAGATAGGCTAAAACCTGCTCTGCCCATTTTACTACTGGAGATCCCAGGGTTTTAGAGTTTTTGACGGTGGATATTACTATGTTTAATCTGTCATTTCAAAAACACTTTTTGGCAAAAAAAAATTGTCAAAAACTCAATATTGTGCGACATTTTGGACCGTTTTGTTGCTCTTACCTCTTTTATTTATTATTTTTGTACAATCTTTTGCTTCGAACTTCACTTAGCGTCAGCGCCGGAGTTCCATCATGCTGCCTTAGATAAAAAAGATCCGTTTAACGTCAGCTAGTGTCTTAATCTGCTCAGTTCCTGTGTCCACGAAGCCACACCCACGCGAGTCGCTGATAATCTCCTGCCTAAGCTCTTGATGCTTCGATGTCAAAAACTTTCGTATATAATGGGGGCTGTTTTTGCTAAAACATCACACTTCAACTTCATTTGTGAATGAGAAATGAGAAAAACATGCACAAAGGACTTGATTTGGCAGCATTTCTTAGAGGTCTCTGAGGAAAATAAGAAATACGCACAATGCAAATTATGCGACCGCAAGCTTGCGAATCGAATTGAGCGCGTGAAAGCACACTACATCAGATGTGCAACTAATGAAACACGCACCAGTCTAGATGATAATACTTCGGTTACCGACCTTCCAGTACCAGTGAAAAGAAAGAGATCGCCGTCTCCACAGCCAGCACCGGTGACATCAACACAGCCTAAGATTGATGACAAGGTCACCAAAACATCAAAGGCTACCAAAGAGGCCTTGGATCTACAAACTGGATCTACAAAAGTCATTTTGTACACAGTGATGATTGTAAATATGTGCAGTAATAAATGTAATCACTAACCAGTGGTAGTTTTTGACAGCATTTGACAGTTTTAGACAGTTTTAGCCAGTTTTTGACCTTTAATGACAGGTGTCTTGTCAAAAATAGTTTTTCACAGTCAAAAACACAACCCTGGGATATCCTTAGAACCACATAATTGGGAATGTGTATATCATAATGTTGTCTGATTGGTTTTGATAACAATGTTACCCATGAAGTCTACAAAAATCTAAATTTACTAGGGAATGCGTATGACGTCATTAGGAGAAACTGTTGTATTAAGATTTTCAGCCGCTTAACACCATAGAAAATTCAAACTTACTGGGATTGTCGCTTAGTATGTCCGAAAGATTCTGCCGGATTCTGTCGGAAGTAGAACTAACAAAAACGGCACATGGCGCCATCATGTGAAATATGCAGTTTATTTGAACAAGATCTTGTGTGCAAAAGGTCTCGATAACGGAAAGTCGTGTCGACTTAAAATTTTATAGGGATATTCCTTTGGTCAGTCGAACGGCTGTTGCAACTTTTGATGCGTGTGGTGAAATTGAAAAAAAATTACTTATAAACAGGGCTGGTAAAAATTTCGAAATTTTTAAAAATTTCATGAAATTTGAAATTTTTGAAATATTCCAGAAATATTGAAATTTTTTAAATCTTTCAAAGCACATTAGAAAAAAACACATTGCGTAATATCTATTGGTTTAATTTAACAAATGCCACCATCAAAAACGCATAGACAAATAAAATAATTGAATTTATAAGTTATAAATTTATCTCTTGTGAAGTAAAATATGTCGATAGCGAAAAATCGAATCGACTTCAAACCTGTGTAGTTATTCCTTGGGTAAATCTATCCAACTATGGCAAACACGGATAACTTAAACATAAAACACTATTCACCCCATAGACCCGGTCTGATTGGTTTTGAAGGCAAAGTTACCGGTAAGGGCTACAAAAATCCAAACTTTGTCAAAACTGGTATCTGTTTTGCTTTTACCTTTATCATGCCTTTGCTTTCATGACTGAGCGCAATGGCAAACAAATAGTCCCGAATCTTAGATGTCACACTTGTGTTGCAGTGTCCGTTTTATCGCTGCTGCTTGTGCAAATATCTCCTAATCCTGTCCGAAATTACTCGAGAGGATTCCGGCAAATCATGTGAACGGATTTTGATGAATCCTGGTGTCAGTATTATCGTGGATGACAGCTCGGGCTGTTTAGATGTTGGTGACCCTCAAAGGTTTCCAAACTACTTTGAATTTTTGCCTTCTACGCTATAGTTCTTGTGCATCCCGTGCCAAAGTGCGGGACTGCCAAAACGCATGAATAGATTTTGATAAAACTTGGTGGGCTGGATTACATTTTGGTGAAAGGCCATCGCTGCATAAAATTGGTAGGTTTCTTGCCGTCATTAAGCCGTTGCCTATTGCTCGATGTAGGTTTGAATAACTAGTTTGTAACTAGAAACTTGGCATTAGCTTGAAAGGACCTTGTCTCCGAAAAATGACCTCTCTGTTTTGTTTATTTCTGCAGATGGATTGCACAGAAAAGATCAAGGCGAAGGCACGGAAAGTACTTGTTTGTGGTCATCCGGGATGCGGGAAAAGCTTTGCTAGGCCTTCCAAGCTAGGAGCACATGAACTGACGCACACTGGAGATGTAAGGAAAGTTGTTGTGGAGTTGTTGATGAGGTGTGGGGGCTGATTCGTACCTAATGTGTATGCGCAGCCTGTAAAAATTAAACGATATTTTTAAAAGCAATAGGTAAGATAAGTACTCATATGTTCGTCTAGAGATGTTATTTCTGAATAAAATCTCTGTAGTAATCATCCAATGGCAGCTTGTCAGCTTAATCTATCGTTTGTTTTCAAAGTAATTTCATGCTTAATACGCAATCCTGTCTAAAATGTGTTAAATATGTTCAAAACGTAGTGATAGCTATACCATTTGAAATGCAAGTAAACTAATGCGGGTTTCTCCGCACAGGTCACAAAGTGTCCGTGCAGCATTTTTTATGCCTCGAACGCTGAGTTTAAGCTGGTTCTAAAATAAGTGAGGTGCTATACTACAATAAAAATAGAGTAGAAAAATCCTGGTCTCAATCGAAGCACATTGATTGTTTTTAAACAATCCAAGTGTCTGTAACATGCAAAAAGAGGTTGGGGAAAGATGAAAAAAACGTTATGGTGTAACTTTAAAATGCGGTAAAAAAAGAATAAGCAGGAAAATATATTTGACATGACTATCGTTATGGCACTTTAGTCACGTGTTGATTTGGTTGTCAGCGGCCACACGTGTGTGATGTAGAGGGCTGTGCAAAGGCTTACTTCCGGTCACAACACTTAAAACGACACGTGCAGCAGGCACATACAGGGGCGAAATCGCAGGCCGAAAAACAGTTCTTGTGAGTTAATGTCCACGTGTGTCACCCCAGGTAGAAGAGTGTACACTATCACAAAAATATTTTTTGCTATCAGACGCGTGCTGAAAAAATAATAATTGATTATTTTTTTTTTCTTTTACGAATGTTTGGTTTTATTTTATTTGAAATGGGAAGGCGGAAATCAGTTTTTAGTGCAAGAAGAGTATTGTGACTTCAAGATATATTCTGTTGCAGCTGCAGTTTTCAAGGCTGCAACTTGAGTTTTGTATTAAAGCAGTCCCTGAAGAAGCACATGGCCCGTAACCATGGTGACGAGAAGCAGTATAAGGTAGAGCTCAGCAAACCTTTCGAATTGCCAAGAAAGAAAGACTTAAATGCTCCTCCAGTTGACATTTCTTCATGCTTTGTCACAGATGCACGCGAAAACTGATACCTAAATGAAAAGATATTACAGATATAAAAATGTACCTATCGGAATGGATCAGTAAATAAAATTCAAAGACATTAATGAAGATTCAGTTAGCAAGGTGCGAGTATAATGTGTGAGCCATGTAACTGGTCTCTCTGCTTGATTTCATCAACCGCAGTGATGTGTGCGTTTCAGTGTTCAGAGGATGGATGTTCGGAGGTCTTCAGAAAGAAACACCAGTTGAAGTGTCATTTGTTTGAACACAAAGGGCTCCTTCCTTTTCAGTGAGTACACCGCAAATGCGTGTCAAGGTTGTATTTGAAGATCATGGTTCGTACAAACGGCCATTAGTTACCGTTGTGAGTAAGGTTTCCATTATGCGATCATACAAGTCTGCGATTTCGTTTTACCGTCATTGTGTCATGTTTCAGTATCGAGTGGCTGACTGTTTACAGGTGTGACGTGGAAAAGTGCCTGAAAAAGTTCGCCCAATTGAGTCATCTTCAGAGACATAAAAAGCAGCACCTCGGTATGTTATACTGCCCACAGCTCCTTGTGGATATGTGGTGCCGTGAAAAAAATGCCCCTGTTACGGAATTGGGGGCAGTCTGTTCAAAGAGATATTGAAACCTTCAAAGTTAAATGCTAAATTCTTTGCATCGCATTTCGTATTACTTTATTGTAAAAATAATTCTGACGTAAATAATTAATAGAACAAAAGAAAAAAAACTTCTGCGTACACTTGTTACGCATTTTTTTTACCAGTAGAATTTCGAATATAAATTTCCTTAGCGAAATTAATGCATCGTAGTTAAAGCACAGATTATAATAAATGAGTGAGCAAAGGTGGATGTTGAGAGAAACGCTTGTTTATGTGACTTCAGGTCATTACTGTCAAGAAGAAGGCTGCTCAGCACATTTTGACAAATGGAGTTTAATGAGAAAACACGTAGCCAATGCCCACAAGAAAAGTAAGACAATACAAGTGTTTGACAGATATTTGTGTCCATAGAACGCGCCAGTTCAAACTTACAAAGAGTTTTTCATGTTTAGGGCGTAGTGTATCGAAGTATTTGTCATTTAATGTCTTGTAAGTTCACGTCACTATACTGGTCTAATAACAGTAAACCACTTTATTAGTCCTCTGCGGCCGCGTAGCTCGAAGCGGGGGACTATTGAATTCGGGTCTGTCTATCCGTCTGGCTGTCCGTCTGTCAGCATTTCGGATATGACATCTTTTGTGATCTCAGCAACTACTCGAGGGATTCCATTTAAACCTTGCATAGGGAAAGAATATAGGTTGAAATTGTGAACCTGGGCTTAGGTTTTTCCGGCCGCCAAAAAAAGTGTCCTAGGGACTTTGTCGAAAATCCAAATATCTTAGGCCTTCAATATCTGGACAGGATGTCTTTTGTGCGATAGATCTCAAAGACTACCTGAAAGATTCCGTGTAAACCTTGCTTAGGGAAAGAATACAGCGTGTAGTTGTGCACCTGGGTATAGGTTTTACCGGCGGCCGAAAGATGTGTCCTAGAGACTTTGTTGAAATCCTGGAATTGCACGATAGCGGGTCAGTTTCACTGACATACTTGTTAAGAATCAGTTTACACTGTTTTTTTTTTTAAGATAAAGTAATAAAAAAATCATAACAAACCAAACGAAGTGTAGAAAGCATGATTGAGTGGTTTGCGCCTTTTCGTTGCGCTTTTTCCACCGAGCAGCGCACAAGTGCCGGCAGTGTGAGAAGCGCTACCCGAGCAAGTACTTCCTGCGCGAGCACGAGGAGAGCCACGGCGAAGTGAGCGAGATGCTCCAGTGCCCCATCGACGGTTGCCCGCGCCGCTACGCCGTCATGCGCAACCTGACCGCGCACGTCAAGGCCTACCATGGCAACAAGACCTTCCGCTGTGGTGACGATGCGTGCGCCAGGACCTTCGCTACTAAGGTTTGTCTGTCCCAGGGAATCGGTGTAATTAAGGAATTCATGAAATCCTTGAGGAACTCGTGTAATGACTGAGAAATTCCAAATTTTAAATTTTGATTTGTTATGTGACTGTCTTCAGTGGAAAAGTAGAAAAAAAGTTTAAAATATTTTACGTACAAAGCAATAATTTTTCAAACGATTACCAGTCAACTTCTGAATTACAAATGTAAAATTGTAAGTTTTTCTTCGCCATGAAAAGAGCGTGATTTCATTCGCGTCTCTTTAGTCTCTTCTCTTCAGTCGGAAATTCGTCGATTTTGAGCCGAAATTTGTGGTCCTCGAGATCTACTGAATTCTGCAATAATTTTTTTTGTTTCATTTTTTTGTGGGGGTGGGGGGAGGGGGAGGGCTCGATATTTGCAGATACTGTCGTGGAGATTTTAGATTGTCGGGTGTAAATTTTCGGGCTCGCGCCTTAACACTCTGCAGTTCTTTGTGCCGACAATTAAATTTCCCGGCTCAACATTTTCCGTCGATTTTTTTCTGTAAATTTTCCTTAATAGGTGTCTTCCGTTTGTGTCTGGTTGTCTGGAGTTGTATTGGGGGGTGGGGGGGTTGGGTATATTAAATGTGTAGTGAATTTCAGCGTGAATCTTCAGCAGTACAGTAAAACCTTTATAATTAACACTTGCCGGACCGGCTAAAATGTTCATTATTTAGAGTTGTTCAATACAGAGAGGTGAAGTTAAAAATTTGAAAGAAATAGTGTTCATTTATCAGAGGTTGTTCGCTAAGTAGAGGTGTTCTCTAACGGAGGTTTTGCTGTATTTGAGGATAATTTAATATTTCTAAGAGGCATTTAATATTAAACTTCAGATAGTTTTTATTTTGACTCCAAAAAGGGGTTGTTTATTTGTATCTTGTTCCTGTTTTTGCAGCAAAAACTAGAGCAGCATTTAAAGATCCATGACCCGACGGCACCGATTAAAAAGGTGAGAGGTCCTAATGAATCATAGATTACCATTTTCCTATCAATGTTTTGAGGACCGAAAATAACTGTCAACATGTCAGTATTATTTAAAGCAAACGTATCTTACATATCTTTGTAATTCTGGGAAAAAAGGAAACAATAGGAATAATAATACAAAAAAGCCTTCAAATATTCGTTTTTTTTTTTTTTTTTTTTTTTTCAAGAAACCACGGAAGAAAACCAAAAGTGCCGCGTCTCATTTGCTGAAAGCTGTGTGTGGAAATCTGACGGAAGGTAATAAACAACGGGCCAGCACCACGTGGTCATCCGTGGAAGACCGCGCAAGTACAACCATGAGCCCCATGGAAGACCGGGTATGCACTACCAAGTCATCCATGGAAGAGCGCCCAAGCACCACCATGGAAGACCGGGCAAGCACTGCCATGTTATCCATGGAAGACGGGGCAAGCAGCACGATGCCGTCCGTGGAAAACCGGACCATTACAGCCATGCCGTCCATGGAAGAGCGGGTAAGCACTACCAAGTCATCCATGGAAGAGCGAACAAGCACCGCCATGGAAGACCAGGCAAGCACTGCCATGTTATCCATGGAAGACGGGGCAAGCACCACGATGCCATCCGTGGAAAACAGGGCAAGTGCCGCCATGCCGTCCAAGGAATACGAGACTAGGACCACGACTTCCATGGAAAACCGTGCAATGCACTGCGACGGTAAGGGACATTCAGGTCAACAACTGAACGTCAACAACTCCACAGTGGTCTCTCCATCAATCGCTACTGGACTAGAGTCTGTTGAGTTGTCATTGAAAGGTGACACCAGTGTCAACATTCCCGTGCCAAGAAATGTAAATGGATTGAACAGTGAAACATTAAAAAATATGACTACCGAAAATTCAGAGTCAAAGGTGAATGTATCAGATTTGGAAAATAACACACATGGAGATGACGGGACACGAACGCGTCAGATTAATGGAAATTCCCCGCAAGATGGTGTCGACAGTATGGAGGATGAAGTGGGGACCAGTTTAGGCATAACTTCAAGTGAAACTCTCTTAAAAACTGAGAACTCGATATTCAGACTGACAAAAGAAAGTGCCATTGGACTAAATCTTTGACATAATTTATTTTATGTGAATCTGCATGAAAATGGCTGTAACAGTCATTCGGAGAGACGGGGGATACGCGCACTGCAGTGGTGTAGGTCAGATTTTATATGTGAATCAGTATTGTTTGTTCAATTCTTTAACTTGTTTCTTTTGGGCTGTTCAGTGTTTATTCGCGTGTTTCGGTAAGGTTTTTGTAGAGAGGTCATTTGTTTATGGTAAAGCTGTCAGTATACTGTTTCGTTTGTCATTTAGGAACTGATGTCATGATGGCGTCTTTATCCTTGTTGTCACTTTATTAGCCGAATGCTTTTGTGACTGATGTTGCAGCAGTGGGATGAGGAATTGAACATAGATGTGTGGATAAACCTCTTGCTCAAAGCCTTTCATCAGTGTTTTTTCTCACATTTAGTGTAGGAAGTGTGAAAAAAGGAATCCTCCCCCACCTATCCTCCTCAGAGAAAAAATAAAAATGTGTAAAATCATTAGGACCGTAATACAATAACAGCAAAGCTTATTTCCTACTAGATATGATCCCAGTATCGTAATACCAATACGTAGTGATTGTGGGCCAGTACATAATTAATAGACTCGATATTGTTAAGAAACGTACAAAAAAATAAAAAAAAAAACGTTAAAGCAGGTTTAAACGAGCAAGCTCACTCAAAAACAAAAAAAAAAAAATACAAGCTGTATTTACATAGTACAGCACCGATCTGATAGCATTGTAATTACATTTGTGAGGTAAACACATCAAAATTTAAGATAACCAATGTCATTTAGTCCGATATATGTATATTAATCTTCACGGCAAAAATAGGGCGTGCGCTTTAGTTGTGCTCGCTAAAATCGGGAGAATATGGTGTTCATATTGTCAATTTTCTTGGCGTGAAAAAAAGTTCTGTCGTCTCAACCCAAAAGGTTGTGTATGATAATCTGTCAGGATCTCTCGAAACGTTGGATTGAGTTCAAACTTGATCTGTTTTTTTTAGCCCAGCTTACGTTACACGTAAGCTGGGGTATTCCTATCGGTCTGCGGGTGGCGTCCGTTAGTTAGTTAGTTAGTTAGTTGTTTATTTAGTAAACTTTGTTTCAAAATGCATCTCCTCCTACAATTTTGATCTGATGTCATTTATTTTTCGTGTTAGCCATCCCTAAGGGGTCATGCATACGGCTTGTGCTTTTCTAGTCGATCGGGTGATTTTTGAATTTTTGGCGAATTTTTAAAGAAAATATTTTAAAATGTATCTCCTCCTACATTTTTTACCCGATGTCATTTATTTTTTTGGTATGAGGCACCCCTAAAGGGTCGTGCATACGGCTTGTGCTTTTTTAGTCGATCGGACAATTTTTGTATTTTTGTCGAATTTTTTAAGCAAAAATTTGGAAAATAATTCAAAATGCATCTACTCCTATAATTTTCATTCGATGTCATTTATTTTTGGTGTGAGGCATCTCTAAGCGGTCGTGCATACGACTTGTGCTTTCTTAGTCGATCGGGTGATTTTTGAATTTTTGGGGAATTTTTGAAGAAAAAATTTTAAAATGTATCTCTTCCTGCATTTTTGAACCGATGTCATTTATTTTTGGTATGAGTTATCCCTGAAGGGTCCTACATACGGCTTGTGCTTTTTTTAGTCGATCGGACAATTTTTGTATTTTTGGGCAATTTTTTAAGCAAAAATTTCAAAAGCAATTCAAAATGCATCTACTCCTACAATTTTCATTCGATGTCATTTATTTTTGGCTTGAGGCATCCCTAAGCGGTCGTGCATACGGCTTGTGCTTTTTTAAGTCGATCGGGTGATTTTTGAATTTTTGGAGAATTTTTGAAGAACAAATTTTTAAATGTATCTCCTTATACATTTTTGATCTGATGTCATTTTGTTTTTTTTTTTGGTATGAGGGATCCTAAAGGGTCGTGCATACGGCTTGTGCTTTTTAATCGATCGGACAATTTTTGTATTTTTTAGAAAAAAAACCTTCAAAATGCATTTCCCCTACAGTTTTGAATCGATGTTTTTTTTCTTTTATTTATTATTATTATTTTTTTTTTTTTTGGTTTGAGGCATCCCGAAGGGGTTGACCATACGGCTTGTGGTTTTTTAGTCGATCCGACAATTTCTGTATTTTTAGGGAATTTTTGAAGAAAAACTTCAAAATGCATTTCCTCCTACAGTTTTTATCCGATTTCATTTATTTTTGGTATGGGGCATCCTTAGGTGGGTCGGGCATATTTGGCTTGTGCTATTTGACTCGACTTCGCAATTTTTGATATCGGGGGGAATTTTTGATGAAAATACCACAAAATGCATCTCCTGCAGTTTTGACCAGACATCATTTATTTTGGGGCTGAGGCGTGGTTAGGGTGTCGTGAATACGGCCTGTGCTTTTCGAGTCGATCATAGAATTTTTGAAGAAAAAAATTCAAAATGCATTTCCTTCTACAGTTTTTATCAGATTTCATTTGTTTTTCATACGAGCCGTCTCTAGGGGGTCATGCATACGGCTTGTGCTTTTTGAGTGAATTGGAAAACTTTTGAATTTTTTTCGGAATTTTTGAAGAAAAAAAATTAAGTGAATCTCCTCATACAGCGCACATTCGCAGTAGTCCAAATTAAGCACTGCGCATCGTTTCAAGTTAAATAAACATGCGCATTGGTCCGAAATGTGAACCGCGTATCGACGGAAGATTAATGAACAAGTGAACTGGTCCAAAATAAGCGCCTCGCCTCAACGCAAGTTAAATAAACATGCGCACTGGCCCGAAAAAAGCACTACACATCGACGCAAGTTGAATAGATATGCGCAGTGGTCCGAAATGCGAACCGCGCATCAACGCAACCTAAAGAAACATGCGCACTGGTCCGAAATGCGAACTGCACAATAACGCAAGTTAAATAAATATGCGCACTGGTCCGAAAAAAAGAACCGCACATCAACGCAACCCAAAGAAACATGCGCACTGGTCTGAAATGAGAACCACGCATCGACGCAAGTTGAATAGACATGCGCAGTGGTCTGAAATGAGAACCGCGCATCAACGCAAGTTAAAAAAACATGCGCAGTGGTCGGAAGAAAGAACCACGAATCGACGCAAGTTGAATACACATAAGAGTCGGGCATCGACGGGACTTAAATAAACTTGCATTCTGATCCGAAATGCAAATCGCGTGTCAACGCAAGTTAAATGAACATGCACACTGGTCCGAAATGCGAACCGCGCATCAACGTAACCTAAAGAAACAGGCACACTGGTCCGACATTCGAACCGCGCATCAACACAAGTTAAATAAACATGCGCACTGGTCCGAGATTCGAACCGCGCATCAACGCAAGTTAAATAAACATGCGTAGTGGTTCGAAATGCGAACCACGCGCCAACGCAATTTAAATGAACATTTGCACTGGTCCAAAAAAAGCACTGCGCATCAACGTAAGTTAAATAAACATGCGCACTGGTCCGAAATTCGAACCGCGCATCAACGCAAGTTAAATAAACATGCGCACTGGTCCGAAATTCGAACCGCGCATCAACGCAAGTTAAATAAACATGCGTAGTGGTTCGAAATGCGAACCACGCGCCAACGCAATTTAAATAAACATTTGCACTGATCCAAAATAAGCACTGCGCATCAACGCAAGTTAAATAAACATGCGCACTGATTCGAAATTCGAACCGCGCATCAACGCAAATTAAATAAACATGCGCACTGGTCCAAAATGCAAACCACGCACCAACGCAAGTTACATAAATATATGCAGACGTCCAAAATCAGCACCGTGCATCAACGCAATTTAAATAAACATGCAAGCTGGTCCGAAATGCGCACCGAGCATCAAGGCAACCTAAGGAAACTTGCGCGCTTGTCCAAAATAAGTACCACTCATTAACGCAAGTACAATAAACATGTGCATTGGTCTGGAATAAGAACCGCGCATCGATGCAAGTTAAATAAACATGCACACTGGTCCGAAAGAAGAACCGCACATCAACACAAGGTAAATAAACATGCGCACTAATCCGAAATAAGAATCGCACATCAATACAAGGTAAAAAACATGGGCGCTGGTCCGAAATAAGAACCGCACATCAACGCAAGTTAAATAAACATGCGCACTTGGCTGAACAAGAACCGTGCATCGAGGCAAGTTACATAAATATGCGCACTGGTCCGAAATGCGAGCCTTGTTTGAACGTATCTATGGCAGACTATCCAGTCTACCAGAGATACAAAAAAATCTGTTTCCCATTTTTCTGGGAAAGAAATCTTTGTATGCATTTATCGGTCTATGTTCTGGTCCGGTGCTAAATTAATTATTCAGCTAGCTCTTTGCCGTCTCATCTTTTGAAGCCCAATTTTTCAGGGAAATTCCCTTGCTCATGTACGCTGGAATTGGTCTTATTGCTTTTCGTAAGCTGGGACTTTGTCCTTGGACAAACTTGTTTTTTCGCTTGATAGGTCGGGCGATCCTTTCAACTTTCGACACATTTCACATTATTATGTAAGGTGTATGACGTCATTCGTAAAAATTTTGCGTGTCCAGTTTCTGGTGAGATTGTTGTTTGGTAGGTCCGAAAGATTCTGTCAATTTTTTCGCAAGTAGCGCAATCTACAATGGGTACATAATCTGTAACAGAATTCAAAATTAACACGTACGGAGTCTTTCAGCAAAAAAAAAAAAAAAAAAAAAGACTTGCAAAAATCAAGCTTAAACATCACAAAAGAACCAATGACCGAGTTGCTTGGTGGGTGAGGTATTTTATAAGAATGCCCATGACTCGTAAAGTTTACATCAGATTTATACTTACCATCGGCAAAAGGAACCATTAAAAGGTAAACTCAATTTGTGAAAAGCTTTTCCTGTGTTATCTAGATACTTTTCCACATTTCTCAATAAATCTTCAATGTCCTTCCGGCTTCCTTTAAACATATTCTACATTGATATTTATGTTTTCATATGCTAAAAATGTTTCGTCGCCTAGTTTTTATCTGATTACTTTCAGATTTTGTGCGATTCTTCGCTAGATAATTTTCCCTTCAAAACTTGCTTTTTAGGAGATCTGTTCAGTTAGTTGTATGATTTTTTTATTTAGTGGCATCGCCATTTCAAGTATACAGACACGTTAACATGGTCCAATAAGCTCTACGGTCAGTTCAACGCAAAAAACGTTGTATAAATATGATGCAGAATTGCGAAAGGTTTACCTCCAATTTGACGCCAAATTTTTAAACCTGGCGCGTACGCTGGCAAAATGACCGCACATGCGTGTGAAAAAAAAACAAAAAAAACACAGATATAGAACAGTCAGTGAGATTATATTCATTTGTTTCACTTGACATCGTATTATTTCCATTTCAAACATACAGCTTAATTTCTACAGATTTTGAATCGTGTGCCAAACGAAGAGCTCCAGCCTACAACTCACTCTCACTTTAATTTAAAAAACAACTTAGAGCGGCCAGTTAGTTGTCACCACCATCAGTGCACCCAAACAGGGCAAGCACTTTTATTTTTTATTGGGCAGCCACCGCTGTTTTTTTTTAGCCCAGTTGGCTTTTCAGCCAACAGGGCTATACAGATGGGGGCAAGTGTCGTCCGTCCGTCCGTCTGTCCGTCCGTCCGTCCTGCCGTCCGTCTGTCCGTCCCGCGACCGTTAAAAATGGAATAACTTTTTTTATTTTTTATCCGATTCTTACCAAATTTTAAACACGAGTTCCTAAGCCTTTACTGCATTAGGAAATTTTTTTATTTTTTGGTTTAAACCATTTTTGGCGATTTTATTGCCAATTTGGGCAAAATACGAAAAAACCTATCTAGTCCCTCATTTGTCATCGGAAGATTCCGAAATTTTTTATGAAGAAACTAGGACTAAGGGGTAAAAAAAGTACTTTTTTCGATTTTTGAATTTCGCCTTATTTTTGAATCTACTGAGCTTCAAAGTTTGCAACTTCTAAAAATTGGCAAATTTCCAATTTTTTTTTCTTAACAAAGTAGTTAAAGTGGAATATCTTTTTTATTTTTTATCCGATTCGTACCAAATTTTTAACACGAGTTCTTAACCTTCTACTGCATTAGGAAATTTTTTTATTTTTTGGTTTAAACCATTTTTTGCGATTTTATTGCCAATTTGGGCAAAATACGAAAAAACCTATCTAGTCCCTCATTTTTCATCGGAAGATTTCGAAATTTGGTGTGAAGAAACTAGAACTAAGGGGTGAAAAAAGTACTTTTTTCGATTTTTGAATTTCGCCTTATTTTTGATTCTACTGAGCTTCGAAGTTTGCAGCTTTTAAAAAATTGGAAATTTCCATTTTTCTTCTTAAAAAAGCAAAGTTTGAATTTGCACAGGGGCACAAAATGTTACATGCAAGTACTTCTGGTTGGACTTTTCAGTAATTTTGTTGTCAGTGGATCATTTCTGTGATATTTTCAAGTGGGCGATAATAGGGAACATTGGGCGATAATGCAAGAAAGTTGTAATTTTCGCTTTAAAAGTGCAGGAATCAATTCTGTGACCCGAAAATATGATAAATATGATATTTTTCGGGTGGGCGATAACAGGGAATATTGGGCGATAAAGCAAGAAAGTTGTAATTTTCGCTTTAAAAGTGCAGGAAACAAATGTAGGACCCGAAAATATGATAAATATAATATTTTTCGGATGGGCGATAATAGGGAACATTGGGCGATAATGTAAGAAAATTGTAATTTTCGCTTTAAAAGTGCAGGAATCAATTCTATGACCCAAAAATATGATAAATATGATATTTTTCGGATGGGCGATAATAGGGAATATTGGGCGATAATGCAAGAAAGTTGTAATTTTCGCTTTAAAAGTGCAGGGATCAATTCTATGTCCCGAAAATATGATGAATGTAATATTTTTCGGGTGGGCGATAATAGGGAACATTGGGCGACAATGCAAGAAAATTGTAATTTTCGCTTTTAAAGTGCAGGAATCAATTCTATGACCCGAAAATATGATAAATGTGATATTTTTCGGGTGGGCGATAATAGGGAATATTGGGCGATAATGTAAGAAAATTGTAATTTTCGCTTTAAAAGTGCAGGAATCAATTCTGTGACCCGAAAATATGATAAATATAATATTTTTCGGATGGGCGATAATAGGGAATATTGGGCGATACTGCAAGAAAATTGTACTTTTCGCTTTAAAAGTGCAGGAATCAATTCTATGACCCGAAAATATGATCAATGTGATATGTTTCGGGTGGGCGATAACACGGAATATTGGGCGATAAAGCAAGAAAGTTGTAATTTTCCCGTTAAAAGTGCAGGAAACAATTCTATGTCCCGAAAATATGATAAATATGATATTTTTCGGATGGGCAATAGTGGGGAACATTGGGCGATAATGCAAGAAAGTTGTAATTTTCGCTTTAAAAGTGCAAGAATCAATTCTCTGACCCGAAAATATGATGAATGTGATATTTTTCGGGTAGGCGATAATAGGGAACATTGGGCGATAATGTAAGAAAGTTGTAATTTTCGCTTTAAAAGTGCAGGAATCAATTCTATGACCCGAAAATATGATAAATATGATATTTTTCGTGTGGGCGAATATAGGGAACTTTGGGCGATAATGCAAGAAAGTTGTAATTATCGTTTTAAAAGTGCAGGAATCAATTCTATGACCCGAAAATATGATAAATGTGATATTTTTCGTGTGGGCGATAATAGGTAACATTGACCGATAATGTAAGAAAGTTGTAATTTTCGCTTTAAAAGTGCAGGAAACAATTCTAGGACCCGAAAATATAATAGATATAATATTTTTCGGGTGGGAGATAATAGGGAACATTGGGCGAAAATGTAAGAAAGTTGTAATTTTCGCTTTAAAAGTGCAGGAATCATTTGTATTACCCGAAAATATGATAAATATGATATATTTCGGGTGGGCGGTAATAGGTAATATTGAGCATAATGCAAGAAAGTTGTAATTTTTATTTTTAAAGGTGCAGGAAGCAATTATATGACCCGACAATATGATAAATGTGATATTTTTCGGGTGGTCGATAGCCTCTTTTTCATTTTTTCCCACGCAAATTAGAATTAATTAGGGTCCACATATTTTTGACGAACCCCCCGCTTTGAAGTTTACCAGGGCATTTGAAGTACGCCTGTCAGGGTAGACTATCCAGGGTCTGGATATACTTCATCCGATCATTTATCGATTTTTAATTAAACGCTGGCCTAGTAACACCCTGGATAGGAATCCACGTTTAAGTAATCGTATGCAACAAACGGCTCGAGATAAGTGCATATAAGAAAGGACGTTATTTAAATTTTGGAGTTCTACTTCTCTTTGATATCAAAAACAAATTGGAGAAAAATTCCTGTTTTTACATATATATTTTTATTTGACAAATATCGTACCGTGTTCTGGGTAGGATGTTCCAAAACTGTATGCACATTTTTATACTCACTTGAAACAAGGCCCAAGATAAGTAATAAAAGAAAGGACTTTATTTTAATTTTTACATCTGACTTCTGTTTGAATTTAATAACAAATTGCAGTAAAATTCCTGTGTCAGTATTTTTCCCATTTATTACAAATATTCAGAAATTTTCATAATTTCAGCATAATTTAATATAAAAAAACATTCAACCAGATCAGACTGTCTTGCCATTTTCCAAGAGGCACAAGACTGAATCCTCAACTGGGCCACTGTCACTTGACAGTCTTGTTTTTTTTTGTAAACATAAAGACTGTTCTCCCCGACACCGCCCTCCACCCATCTTTTTCCACTTCTTGCCCCGTCTTCGGTTTACAAATTTTAATTACTATTTCAGAATTATATGACTTCTTACTATATAACTATATCTATATATGTGCCCAGAAGTCGGGTTACGGAACACCTTTATCCCATTCCTTCAGGCGGTAGGGAGCTACGTAACCGGACTTTTTGTGCCAAACCAGTGAGCTGCTTGTCACAACAGAACATAACAGATGATCCGCTTAAAAACAATTCCATGTACTACAAGCAAAGATTAATAACCGCTCCCATATATGGAATAGCTTGGGAGTAAAACAAACTTAGTTGTCAGCCCAGTAAAATCAATAGATAGTTCTGCAAAGCCGTGCAAGTACGACCAGAACAGAAAAAGCCGACAGAAAATGCTTTGTCATGTTATGTATAGCCAGCCGCGAAACCTTGTGTACTGGTTAACAAAGGTACCGCCTATCTCCCCCCCCCCCCCCCCCACCCACCGCTCATCAAACCCCACTCGCTCACCTCGGAAGGGCTCTGTATCGCCTTCCCCCCTCCTCCTCCCCCACCCGCAATCACGTTTCGACCTCATATGACGTCACGCGTTGTCCAATATGCGTCTACTACAACAGCAACCCGCAGTCTAACTCCGGGCATAATCCCACAAAGTTTACAAATGATTCGATCTGTCGTTTGAGAGTTATCGTCTTAATAACGTCAAGTGTCCACAACACCGTTTGATGTCATATGACGTCATGCGTTGAATTATATACGCCCAAATACAATATGAATCGTCACACCTACTCAAGGCATTATCCTACAAAATAGCAACCGGCGGACCCACCCAAGATATAACCCCATTAAGTTTGAAGCTGATAGGACTTGGTGTTCGACAGTTATCCTGTTAACAGAGTCCAGTGTCCGAAACACGTAATGGCATCATATGACGTCATACGTTGCGCTATATACACCAAACATATTATGAATCGTAGGACCCACGCAAGGCATTATCTTACCAAGTTCGAAGCTAATCCAACGTTTCGTTCTGCAGTAACGGTAACAACGCAATTGTCACGCTTTGACATATTATGGCGTCTACAAACAGTTGTCCAATATATATCAAATAGAATCCCAATCATTCGAGAGTTATCGTGTTAACAAAATCAAGCGTCTACAACAGACACACGGCATACACGTACTCACACACACAGAAAGCATAAAAACAAAACGTTTCCTCTTTTATAAAAACCAGACAATTAGTTCAATTGGTGTTGGGTCAACTCGGCCCCTTGCCAAGTCGGCCCCTTGCCGACTCGGCCCTTTTTAGTCAAGTCGGCCCTGTTAACTCGGCCCCTAGTGAAAGTCAAGTCGGCCCCTCAGTCTTTTTTTAAGTCGGCCCTATTACACATACTTTTCAAACTTAAAATAAAAAATTCAATGGTCACTGACTAATTGTAATTGAAAATTACAGGGTTTTTCGTGTCTCATCTCGGTTGATCACAAGTATGCAGATTTACTGTGATGAAAATAGTCCGTACTCATCACAGACAAAATGCAAGTAGTGATGACAGGACTTGTATGTGTTTAATCTCAGTGATCACAAATAAATTATATCCGTTATCACAAATATATAATCTGCCTCACCACGACCTCAACTGCAATTACAGTTCACAATTGCTCGATTGGTTTTGGTATGAGTAAATAAGAAAATCGGCTACCTGAGAGTAGTGGATAAGGCTTTTACATTTAGTATTGTACACACCACAATTTGCTTGTTAAGTCACAGAATGATACTGTCCGAGTTTCAGTTGCCAGTAACTGAAAGGAGTGAATTAGGCTTTTACATTAAGTATTTTACACACCACAATTTGCATGTTAAGTCACAGATATCGTCCGGATCGTCAGTAACTTGTAATGTACTGTAAAATGAAAAAAAAACCAAGGGCTAAATTGTTTGAAATTTATCAAAATCTGTATACAACAAAATGAAGTGAATAATTTGTCAACAGAAAAAGTTTACGCGCCGTCGACCTAGACTCAGACTTAAAATTCAAAATTAAATACATAGCTTTTAAATGTCAGGTTGAAAGTAGTCTTAGTGCTTGAAAGTAGTGTATAAAATACAATGCGGCACCGCCAGCTTACAAGGCACTATCGTCTATAGTAAAAAATTTGATTAGTAAATATTATAGCAAAGATTGCAGTACCGAATATGGTGTGTAAATGATGTGCTAATTTGTGGATAAAGTACGTCTTTAATTCTGTGTTGTTTTTCCAATAAAAATAAATAAGGTAGAATTACCCTATGTTTTATCTGAAAAAAACTTTTTTTAATAAGGGGCCGACTTGACTTTCACGAGGGGTCGAGTTGACCTGTAAAAGGGCCGAGTGGGGGCCGAATTGACTTTCACGAGGGGCCGAGTTGGTAGGGGCCGACTTGGCAAGGGGCCGAGTTGACCCAAGACCGTTCAATTACAATACATTTTAGAAAATTAATCAAAATGAACACATGCCAAGAAGTTCCCTTGTATAGACATAAAGCAGGCTGGAATATCGTTACCGAGGTGCAGTGAGACTGATGTGATCTCATATTATCGCTCGCCTGCACCGGGGGTTTTCGTTTTTGATAAAGCAGTAGTTCAAACAGTACAAGTTTTTCACAGAATTCGAGGAAACAAATCAAGGCACCCTTCCATATGATCGACAGGTTCTGAAGTAATTTGCGAATGGCACAGCCAGTTCCTGGTTTACAACCAATTTAATGCACATTGTCTACGTATTCGGTCGACTTTTCCACCTCACCACTGCGATAACTTCACTCGTGTCTCGGGACAGTAATCCATCAGTTTGCCGATGCGGCATTTCTCTGTTTATGCAAAGTAATGCCCGCCCAAGCATTGAAGCTGATTTTGTTTGGGCCTCAATACACTAACGCGCTGCTAAACCGTACCCACGATGACGTCAGTATTTGGCATATTTATTGCCAGGACCCTCGGTGCCCATTTGCTTTCTCTTCTGCATGATGTTTTGTATTTTTTGCCACTCCCTGTCCAGCTCTTTCTTTTCATCCTTGGGACCAGCCCGCCGTGTTTTTCTCCCGTCCGCCATTTTGACGCCATATTGAAAAGCCGCTCTAAAAATAAATAACACATACCATTACAAATAATATATTAACATATCGTATACAAAAACAATAACAACACACTATAACACATTCAATTTCATAAATGTGAGGGTAGTTGTCTTTCTGTCACAGTACATTTCTGATGAATCCGAACTTAACATGGCCCAGAAAATGTCATCAGTTGTTGCAAAATACTACAAAATTGAAAAACCACTTTTCAGGGGAATCGCCACTTTGTGACGCTATGGCATACTTGGGTAGGGCTTCTTTATTGGACATATAATTGCTGTAGTCTTCTTGTGTTTCAAAATCCCATCTGCTGAGCGGACCCTTCTTATTGCCCGGATCCATTTTGGTGTAATCCACTTCGTCATCTGATTCGACGATCGCATCATCGGCCTCCGCAAAACTGAAACAGTTGAAATTCAAAAAGCATGAAATCTCAGCAAAAAAAAAAAAATATAGACAAATTATTTATTTATTGAATTATCTAGTAATTATTCTTTTAGCACAAGTTTTTTTTTTCCAATAAACAAGTAAGTGTTACGGACCCTGGGTAGCATTCGGCGTAGCTGTCAATGACGGCCTTTTTCTTCAGCTTGGCCACCCGCTCCTCTTCCTTCTTCTTGCCGTCATCGCGTCTCTTCTCCTCCAGGCCTTCGTCCCAGCCGCCCGCGTCCCGGCCTACGCCCCCACCAGCGACGCCGCCGAACTTGTCGTTGATAGACTGAACCAGCTCGTGCGCCGATTGGCGCGATTGTTCTCTGCCCCGCATGTCTTCGTCCTTTATGAGTACACAAATAATAAACTCTTTTATTTTCACAAATTAGAGTACCTGTTATGTCTTTTTTTTCTTACTACAGAAATTAAATCAATGATTATTAAAGAGTCACATTCAAAGCACCATACCTCATCGACTGGCTTTTCGAAGTAGGATCGCTTCTTCTCCCTCTCTCTGTCGTCCCGTCCCTCACGGTCTCGTCTGTCCCTCTGTCTCTCCCTGTCACCGTACCTTTCAACCGAAAACAACAACAGTGTTAGGTCAGAAAAAGTCCCGTTTCTTCCTATTTATTTGATCCGGCCGGTTACTTTTTTATCTTTATTTTTTTTTTTAATAATTTTCTTTTTAATTTATACGCTGCCACTTTAAAACGTCTGAAGTGTTCTTTGTGAGAAAATACACCAAAACGCTTTGGAGAAATGTCTCCTCTAAAAGATCATTTTCAGTCTTTTCTGCCTTCTGTTTAAATCTCTTTTTTTTACTTCAAAATTTTACACATCTGTTTTTTTTTCACTCCTTTTTTTCAGACCTGGCCGGGTTACTTCTTTTCCATTTGCGATTTTAGTGGCCCGATCACGGGATGAGAAACAAGATTATTTTTTCCACTCGCTTTATTAACATGAGTCCATTATATTTAAAATCGAGATGCATACAAAAGATACATACCTCCCATGCCTTTCTTTTTCCCTTTCCCTTTCTCGTCTGTTCGTCTCTCTATCTCTGTCGTGCCTGTCCTTATCTCGTCGTTCTTTCTTCTCTCGCTCTTTTTCGTCTTTTTTGCTCTTGCTGTACGATGGTAGGTAGTCGCCAATATCACCGTAAATACTGAAAATGTACCCGTGTAAACGCACAAACCACCTTCAGTGTTTGATAACGTACAAATAAGGACAAAAAGTAGTGCGTCAAATATGCGTCCCCCCCCCCCCCCCCCATTACCCATTCAAAGTATTTTTCAAGATTTTTTTGCTTACAAAGATTCTTATGCCCGCTCAACACGACATCTGTGCAGACACCGAACGAATACAGCCAATGCCTGGTGGAGCCATAGCGAAATGCTGCAACACCTACTTTCACGCAATACGGCCCACACCTAGGAACTGATACCGTGCCATTTTCTACGAGGAAGGGGGAGGGGATGCAATGAGAGAAGCAGTCACGTTAGTGCAGAAACACAGTATTTACCCTCCGTCATCTGCTCCGCCAAGTTTGCCCTTCTCTTCTTCTTTGGCCTTCACTGAAAGAAAATGCCTCGACATTATTAACACAAAGAAAGGTTACGTGTGATAAGCACGGCAAAGCATATAACTCGCTAGGTGCGCAGTATGAAGGAAACGCACAACAGAAAACCTGTATCACTAGGAATTCGACTCCGAATACAAGAATCATTCGAAAATCATTCGGTAAGCGAGGCGGCCAGTGCTGTATAACTTATTTTTTACAATACACATTGTGAAATCTCCCTTCCCCTTTCCTAAAAGTCCTAGCGTGCCATAACAATCTAAACAATTAACCCAAAGAAGTATATTTAAAATCCTATCAAAGTCACTAGGTATTTGGTTTTGAGTCAGCCCAAAATTCAAGCGCCAGAACTGACACTTACAACATTTACTTTCAACTGGCGTAGGTTTACCGTAACATATGTCACTTACTCTTTTCCTTGAGTTTCTTTTTCCTGTCACGGCGACCTTGTCTCAGGTACGACAGGATCTGAGTCAGCTTGTTGATCACTATGTCGTTTGTGGACAACGTTGTTGTTTGCTTCAATTCAGAACACATAGAAGCGATGACGTAAGAAAACTGCTAACATCCACACTAGTTAGGAGTGTCATTTTTGGTGGCTGTTAGGGGAGGCCATAGTATGAATGCATGAATCAAATAATTATTTGGATATGAGAAGTTTCTTTTAGCTGCTATTTATTGTCATATTTGCCAGATTTAGTGGAGGTGTTTTATTTATTTATTTTTAGGGCAGAAGGGGTTATCACCCATAAAGAATGCAAGAGCAAAGGTGGGACTGCGGCAGGGGTTGGGTGGAATGGGGTTCTGGGTTGTTTTGCACGTTAATGCCATTATCTCAACAGAGTCAGTCAGCCTTGCTGGGTATCAGGGTGGTGGGCACTCATTTATGTACACGCCGTTACCTCGACATTGGGGCAGTCAGCCTTGCTGCGTATCAGGGTGGTCGGTACATCCGTGTCGGCCTCCTCGTCCTCAAGCTCCACGACATACGCCATACGCTTGGGTAGGAACAACTCGTTCCTCTCCGGCAGCCTGTTCTTAAACAGGATTCGATAGACGTTCCTCCCTGAATAAGAAAGATTAACATGCCATTAGCACAGCAACGCATGAGGATTTTGAGCCACGAAACCCATATAGCAAGATCTAAATCCATATTTTAACCTACATCTATAAACTTCACAACAATTGTTTTACATTTTGCATTGGATTAAATCTTACTTTCCGAAAATTAAACCTTAGACGTGCCAAGTATTATGACTTCGGTTTAATTATAATTATTATGCAAAATTAATATAAGTACTACGGATGACGAAATCATTTAACAATCAAATATTTTTTTTTTTTTTGGTATCTGAATATGCTAGATTATTTATCACCACGCTCATTTTTCCAGAGAACCAAACATTTAGTCTTACCCATTTTAGTCTTAAAATCCATTTTTGACTCTGGGTCTTCTTTTTCATCTCTATACATAAAAAACCACATCATCACCACAACAATAAAAAATCAACCACATCATCAGTTGTTTTATTAATATAAAGTATCTTTCTTACACTATCTCACTTATCTTTTCCTGCAAAAAACACCTGAGTGAAATTTGCATTCTTAATTACACTCTGCATTATTATTTACAAGTTCGTTGAAATAAACGAATATAGGTTACACAGAGATCAGTTATTATAGAAATCTATAGAATATAGATTTTTATAGTAATAGATTACTTTTTGGCCTCTAGGGCTTCCTCCATCCCCTCCTCTTCAAGCTGTTCCTTGTTGGTGATCTCAGCGCGCACCTGTCAATCAATTATCCAGATAATGCCCAACATGCAATCGAATTGCCGTGCAAAATTCTGTCATTTACATAGGTGTGTTATCGGCCAGTTCTTATGCAGAAGTACCTGCTGGTCCCACTCTTCTTCAGAACCAGTAAATTATACATCTCTATTCATTTATTCTCCCCCGTCAACTTTTTTTCATTTTATTTTTCGTTTTATGCAAACATTTTTCTTTTCTCGAATCTTATTTTCTTTTTACAATTTAAAGTTTAAGCGCGGATTTTTATGTTTGAAACTCGACAACCGCTTCTAACATTTAATTGTTCAACATTGTAACAAAATAACTTCACATCGACCATTTCTAGCTTGGAATTGACAACAGCTGATTGAACATGTTAATGTCAACTTTACAGACTTACTTTTTCCAACAATGCAAAATCCAAGCCCTTGACAAGATGGGTATGTTCCATGTCACCACCCAGGTACTTGGATTCCTGGATGACCTGCTTCCGGTGTTCCTTGTATGTGTCTCCTCGGCTATAAACCAAAAAAAACATATATTGTACTGTTACGTCGTGTCCACTCGTTTAAATATTTAAGAAAAATAACATTAAAGTCAGAAAACTGAACAAAAGAAAATTTAAATTTTTTATTTACCTACGATCCATTTCAAATGAATCAATATTCAGTCTGTTCGGAAAAAAAGGTCAACATTGTTTTCTTGAGCGAATCTGGTTAAAATATTGTTAAAATCCTTCCTTTCTACATTATGCACTTGTACATCGAAAATCAACCGGCAATGGTATAACGACAGGAACCAGTTCTGTCACCGCTTCATTTTAAATCTATCTCGAGGTAAACATCTCTCTCGTAAGTATGATTTTTATGTGCTGACGTCAGCCTGGCAGCAGACACTTACGCTTTGGCGTCGGGAGCCACGGCCCTATAGTCTGCCGTCGTACTCACAAACTCGGTCTCATCGTAATCTTTGTTGAGTCCGTCTCGCCTTTCCCTTGCCTTTTGAGACAGAAACGAAGCAGGTTGAAGACGTATAAACACATTTTTAATTACTTATTTATTTCAAATGCAAAGACAGGTCATTCCTAAAATCTATATTTCAAACAAAATGAAACATTTTCAGCATTGATATTTTACTTTTCTTCTGTTCCTTATTATTTTGACATTTTTACCTTTTACCACACATTTAACCGGCCGGGCTATTTTACGTCTAACACTATCATATCCATACATAATTACAGTCCCTCTTTGAATGGTCAATGCTATTCTGTTCTTTATGTCCTAACGGCTAACGCACCCTGTCTCTGTACTTCTGCTGTAGCTCTTTATCTCGCTTGTCCTCCTGCTGTTTCAGCTGTTGATAATATCTACAACAAAACAAGTTAGCGAATAATGCCTGAACACCCACTATAAAAAAAAAACACGGTTGGGAGAGGGCGTGGCCAAATACCATTGTTTTTTTTTCCTTTCTTTCTTTCTTGCAATGACTTCGCTTCGAAGGCGATGCGACTTGACAGAAAGCACAGCATAATTACAGGTCCCTGTTTTCCCTCCCCCCACCCCCAGACCACCAAAAAACAAACGTAGTTCTTACAGCTTTTTCTTCTTTCGCCTTGTCGCTGCATCATCTTCAGTTGGCTTGGGGGTTTCTTTAGAAGAAACAGGTTCTGAGCCCACTGGCTTTGCGGCTGATGGCACCCTGGGTGTCATCATCAACTTCCGGAAGTCATCATTGGTCAGCGGCTGGGAACTAAAAACATGCAAAATATTTCAAGTATAATACATGTCTTGTGAAATGGTTGCTCTTTTTCAGTTATTTGTTATTTATGTTTCTGTGTTGTTTCATACTTTGCAAATAAATACAAACAATCTTAACAAAATAATCACTTAAAGTCTATTAATTTTAGCCCTAATTCCCCAGTGTTCATGAAAATCAAACAAAAAGAACGCAAAAACTTTGGTAAAACGAACAAACCGGAAACGTGCAGTGTGAACTGTGTGTCTTATAATGTTACCTTAGTCACTAGTTTGAACTCCTTTTAAAAACAGAACAAACCATAACATCAGCTAGAGCCAAATCTCACAAAGACAGCTATACATATACAAATAGTACGAGTAAGATGACAGTTTGTCCACAAATCATGCCATAC
This sequence comes from Protula sp. h YS-2021, assembly GCA_949752745.1. Classification (NCBI taxonomy): domain Eukaryota; kingdom Metazoa; phylum Annelida; class Polychaeta; order Sabellida; family Serpulidae; genus Protula; species Protula sp. h YS-2021. Next base: position 29,839,405 of record OX457025.1, read on the forward strand.
TTATCGGCCGCACTGGCGTACTGCGCTTCATGCTGTGGCGGCAGCGGGTTGGAGAACACCTCGGACTCTCCTGTATTAACAAATACATACAAAATTTCCCTGCATTTTTAGCATACAATAATGGAATGCGAAAACATGTATCTCTTTGTTTTTATACGCTCACTCAGTTTTTATGCCACCTTAAATCAATTAATCAACGAGTCTGTCTTGTAGCCCAGGGTGACATTTTCCCATATAACACTGGCACTTAAGCAATACTTGAGCGTGCACTGCGTCTCGCGGGACACAACTACCTCGGGTAAGAAAACGTCAGTACATAAAAACTTTTTTTCTTGCTCCTCACCCCCCCCCCCCCCCTTCCTTCTCTATCCCATGTAGATCTTCAGTGGACTGTTTTATTCAACAAAAACTGGCCAAATAAACGGATAGCTTTAAGTAGTCCGATTGCTTCTGATAGCAATGTTTTCCATGAGACCTACTACAAAATCCTAATTTGGTCGGTCTCCTTTCACCTTAGTAATGTCTTCTTTTTTACGGCTTGGCACAATGTCCACAGACATTATTGTTAAAAGACGGGTTTTCTAGTTGCTTTCGTTTCATGGCTTAGTACAATTAAAACAAATTTAAACGATTCTAGGCACATTTTCTTGCTTTTCATCAAGTCAACCTATTATAGGACAGCATTTACAGTCGCATGTTTTTGGGCAGTATTACAAATTTTCAGGTCTAAACCGTCACCTTATCTATTACTTCGAAATTCATAAAAATTAAAATTGGTAGAATATGGAAAGAATACAGATATACTGGCAAATGAAGTCTCTTTGTACGTTTGGGGATAAATGAGTTGACGGGACACGGCCACGTACACTTACTGGTCACAGAACCAGTTTATTGAGATAATTTTCTCCTCTACTGTGGCCATTCGTTCTCCCCCACTCGTCGTTTTAACGTTAAAACCTAAGGAGGATTTGTCGAATTCATATTTTATATATATATATTTATATATATGTTACAGGGTATCTGTGAAATTAGGGATTTCATGAAATCCCTAGTGGATTCGTGTAATAACTTGCTTAATCAATTTCGATGTTTTTATTGAGAATTTTCATGTTTGCAATGTCTTTTTTTACCGAAATTAATAGTAGATTTTAAATTAATATACTCAAAGCACTCGATTGCCAAACTATCATTCATGAGATACTTCAGTACCTGAATTTAGCGATACTTTTTATCCTATGTAACTTGTGTCAGATTTCACGCCAAATTCTGTTATTTTGGATGGTAATGTTTAAATTCCAATTTCTTTCGATATGAAAAGGGATAACAGTTTTGAAGAACCACTAAACAGCGTTCCTGAATGGATAATTTTTCAAAATAGTTCTATAATCAATATGAGCTTATTCATTACACGGATTCCCTAGGGATTTCATGAAATCCCAAATTACACAGATTCCCTGCAACAGATATATAATATAATAGACAAAAATACCGCTAAATTCAGGTACTGAAGTATTACATGAATGAGAGTTTGGCAATCGAGTGCTTTGAGTATATTACTTCAAAATCTACTATTAATTTCGATTAAAGACTACATTGCAAACATGAAAATTCTCAATAAAAACATCGAAATTGATTGAGCAAATTATTACACGAATCCACTAGGGATTTCATGAAATCCCTAATTTCACAGATTCCCTGTAACATAAATATATATATATAGAGTACAGAAGTGTAAATTGGGCAAACAATACACAAGTCTGAGAAATAATATGGTGGTCTGCCCTTGAACAAATCACCAACAGCGATGTCGCACAAACCAAGATGGCGGTGTCAACAAAGAACAGCGGATCATTCTGGACAGTTTTGTTAAGACATGATAGATTCAATTTTATGTTACAATATTATGAGATGTACTTCCGCAAGTATATGGTGGACAAGGATGTACGACAGAAAATGAGTATACTATGTTTTGGTTTATCTGTGTCAAATTATCCATTCCGAAGCTTGTTTTCTTCCCTTAGCTCCAAGGAGAGACTCGCTACTGGGGGATCGGCTACCGCTTCACATCTTGGCTATATAACGATATACAAATCAATTGGGCTCCCAGTCCTAGATGACTCTTGCGGTCTTCTTTTATGAAAGCAAGAGTCATAGTTACTATAACAGAACTTGTCACTGATGTCAATTTTTCTATTCTCCGAGCACGACTCAGGCCAATGGCGTTATTTTGAGTGCATCACATAAATGGTTCAATTATTAATTACGGCGCACAATTTTTATGATGAAATTTCAATTTCGAACTGAACAAAAATAGATGTTTTCTTGAGATCAGGATCTAGCATTCCCCATTATCACCCACAACAACGATGAATTTTTAATTGCAACATCACTCTTTACTCAAGTGTAGTAGATTCGCTGTGGTCGGAAATAATACGCCAGGATACTCCTTCTTTCGGTTTTTAAGACATAGCCTGCTAGTCCGAACCTCGTTGTATTTGAATCTGCGCCGAAAGATCCAGAGCCCCCAAAATTGAGATCAATGTCCATTGCCATTACAGAAACTGTGATCCTTTCTGTTCTTGCAAGATAGAAAGTGTCGTCTCGGACTATAAGCGGTTTCGATTGAATTCAGTTGGGATAAGGATACAAAGAAAAGATAGAAAGAAACTGGCAAAATCAACAAAATTCTATTTTGCCAGAAATGTATTCACATGTTGCTATTAAAGGGGCTGAATAATATGTAAAATACTTTTTTAACTAAGAGCTCACCCTTACAACATAACAGAGCAATTTATCTATGTCACATCAAAATAGTCAATGCGAATAATACTAAATTGTAAACTAGAACCTTATTTCGCTAGCAAAATGTTAAACACTTGACAAAAATTAAATGCAAAAATACTTCTTTCAATGGGTTATTTCTTGAATAATATATTGCAAACAACACAGCTTGAATACGTCTTATAAGCCGAGTAGTGTTTGGTTTTTTGTTGGCTTAAGGTTTTACTGACTGAGCAAGCATACGCCGTGTTATCTATTTACACAGTGAGAGCTCGCACAACGCTCAGCAAATGTTTTCTGTGATGTACGTTAAAGGCACCGCATTTACTTGCAAAAATACACTCTTTTCACATGGCGTTTTAACAAAGAAAACGAAATCGAAGACGAAAACAAAAAGTGACATGCATACGTTCAGATCAAGCTTTTCATAAGTCCAAAGTTTCATGGTCCTAGGGCTCATAGTGTCAGAGAAGAAGACACAAAAATCGGAAAAAGTGTCAAGAAGAAAAAAAAGGACGAACGGCTGCACGCACAAATTCATATGACTCTTGCAAGCCAAAGGCTTGTCAAATGTTAATGAGGCACCTCTGTGCCCGAAAGTACGAATTGATTTATATTATACTTTTTCCAACATGTGGTTTAAGGATATCCAATAGTGAAATGAGTAACGTAAGTTTCAGCCTATATACGTCAAATTTTTCATTATACCATCTACCCCATTCTACTTGTACCCGTCTCCGGGTTCAGGCCATGGACCACAATTACATTTCCTGGTAGAACATAAACACGCAAGGAGTAAAAACAAAAGCAGTGCCGCGGTAAATGTATTATTATTTAACACATGTGCAGTCAATAAATAAAAGTTATTGTTGTAAAATATTCTCAATAGGCTGGATTGTTCTAGGAAAAAATATTGCTGTGAAATATTTATTGGTTTATGCGTAACATTTTTTTAAAAATCAGCAAAATATAGGTGGAAATCGGCCAAAACTTGGGACTCGCACGGTTGCTATTTTCCAATCAGCATAGCAAAAAATCGAATCGAAAGACCCCCATTTTTCTGGCTATTTCTGTTCTTCTAAGGGTCCAGTACATCTGATTTTGTGGTTGTTTTAGATCGTGCAATGTTGAGGAGAGTGCCAGATTTCAAAATTTTATACAGAATGTCTATGTAAAATTAATTGTGGTCCATGGCCTGATATGGGGTATCGCAAAATAGTAAAAAACTATAAGATCTCAAGTTCTTATGGTCAGAAAGCCCCAAGAAACTTCACATGAGCAAGAATAACCTGTATAAATCTACTTTAACTGCGGTTTTCGTATAATAATAAAATTTTGCTCCTTTCACGCGGTCAAAAGCCCCCTCCCCCTATCAGGTAACCGGGGTAGCTACGCTAGTAACCGTAATTATACTTTAATTTCAGGCTCAAAATCTGCTATTGTTCACCACGAAGTTATTATACCGCCATATGTATGCATTTAGGCAGTCTTTTGGGAAAAAATATAAAAAATTGTAAAATGAAAACATTTTTTCAGTTTGTATTCCAGCGGAACCATGGGTTGTTTATATGAGCCGAAGCGCTAGATGAACCTTTTGTGTGGCCACAGTTAGTTTTTTTTATTATATAATCTGATCTGATGAGTGGTTTTTAGGCAGTTTTTAGACAAACAATTTTCAATTTTTCCTAAAAAGTCTTATTGTTTCGCGCACATTTACTAAATAGTGATGTCACCAGCATATTGTTATCCCTTTCGAGTCATTTCTTTAGCCCGAGAAACCAATTTATTTTGCTAAATTGATACGTTTACCTCTGTGTTTTTTACTTTTGGTCTTTTCATCATCAAAATCCACAGTTTTTATTCAAGTTTAAGAAGAAAAGCTCTTCATTTGGTTTTGGTGTTAGTTTCTCTTAAAAATCTTCAAAATTAGAATAACTATGATTTAAAAAACTACTTTACGACTATTTAAGCATTCATAATAAGTTTTATGGGCGTGGATTATGTTTGTTACCCGTAATATGAATGAAAAAAACTATTTTTTGAACAGAAATGATGTTACATTAACTGGTAAGCGGAAAATATTTAAAAAATTATATGACATGTATTTGAATTTTGCTGCATGTCGGCAGAAATGAAAATTTTGTCATAAATTGAGTTTGATATTTATACAAACCAATTAGAAAATGACATTCTCTTTGTTTTTAAGATAAAAAATACTTAGAACCAAGTTAGGTCTCTAATAAATTGCTCAATTTCATAACGTAGTGTCTGTTAGTAAAATAACGGTGAAAACGGTATTTTAAAGGAACCGAGCCTTATAATAAAAGGCATTTAAACATTTCTGTCACACATGCTGCCAGTATTTTTAGCTGTTTAGCACATGTAAGTACAAGATCTCAATGAAAACAGTTATTTTTATTGCCACAGACTGTAAGAGAGGTAAAAAAATTGATCAGAAATACTGACATAGATAAAAAAAATTAAAAATAACATTTTTTTCTATTTTTTTCACACAATTTAAAATCAAAGCATGTTTTTCGTCAAACAGCTTTATTAAAAGACTAATATTATACCCTGTAAAGAATACAAACTGTTTGGAGTGCATAATTTATGTAAAATAGGTTCAAAATAATAATTTGTTTAACTTATTAGATTGCAATTTCCTTGAAAATATGGTGAGGGTACCCATATTAAATTGATTTCCAGAGAACTCATGTGCGAGTTATCCCTAATATACTGATCATTTTGGATAGTAGGGATAGTAAACTATACAGCAGTATTACTTTTGACACCTTGAGATTTTATTCCAGTGCGCAAAATTAAAAACAATCCCAAAAAATCCAGTAAAAATATGTCATTTCACAAATTTCCTTTAAAATTCAGTTAGCTGCCGGAATGGGCACTAAGTCTTCTGTTGTTAATAGCATACAGTATATACTCTTAAGTGATGATTATCAAAATAACTTATCTTTCTAAACTATAATAAGGAACAGGATGAAAGTTTTAAAATTTTGTTTTTTTAAAAATCGAGTATTGAGCAATTTTATGTTTTGGGGAGGGTAACTTAAACGCCTCTAGTTCTCTAACCAATGACGCGATTAGCGTCATTTTTGACTATGTGTTGTGTAACATGCTAGACATTGTTGTGCTAGAGTATTTATTTCGAATTCGAATGTTTCCGTCCCTGATAGGCCATGGACCACAATTACATTTCCTGGTAGAACATAAACACGCAAGGAGTAAAAACAAAAGCAGTGCCGCGGTAAATGTATTATTATTTAACACATGTGCAGTCAATAAATAAAAGTTATTGTTGTAAAATATTCTCAATAGGCTGGATTGTTCTAGGAAAAAATATTGCTGTGAAATATTTATTGGTTTATGCGTAACATTTTTTTAAAAATCAGCAAAATATAGGTGGAAATCGGCCAAAACTTGGGACTCGCACGGTTGCTATTTTCCAATCAGCACAGCAAAAAATCGAATCGAAAGACCCCCATTTTTCTGGCTATTTCTGTTCTTCTAAGGGTCCAGTACATCTGATTTTGTGGTTGTTTTAGATCGTGCAATGTTGTGGAGAGTGCCAGATTTCAAAATGTTATACAGAATGTCTTTGTAAAATTAATTGTGGTCCATGGCCTTCAGTGGCAACTCGTTGAGCGATAATACAAGGTTCACTCAAATACAGCTTTTGTGTGTCCTTTCGTCCTATAAATACAAACTTACTTTCGGGCATTTTATATTATGAAATTAACAGGTCACAAGATCAGTTTCACTGCAACGTAATATAAATATAAAAACAAGTGCAAAATCTCCACACATTTCTCTCGTGAAATCTCGCAAGTGAGGCATGCACAAAATCTTTGCGAAAGGAAGTCTGTAAGTACTATAAATTGACAGCAATTGAAGACTTACCATATATGTCATTCACTTTGTATAGCGTTGATATTTTAACTTGGCAACCTCATGAATCAGTATGAACCATTACTCTTAAACAACATATTTAAACGTTGAGATGAAGAAAGCATCTGCTCAACATCTTTATTTGGAAGAGGAAACGGGCAACAAATTTTCAGTAAGATGTATTTTCAATGATCTGACTGCCGAAACTACTGTCTAATGAAGGGCAGTTATCTGTCATGTCTACAAAAGTGTAAAGCTGGTTTTAATTGTTATGCGATCGTGACTGTGAGAGCGAGCACATTTTTTATCAATTTCATAACTACCTTTTAAATATATGTTGAGGCATTTGGATCCATCGAATTGTTTCATCTATTGGGTCGTCTGATATGCCAAAAAAATTCGAAACATAGGCCAAGAGTTTAGATGCACATTTTTCGGTTTAATTTTAAAAATTTAACTACCTAAGCTGCCTTCTAACAAAGGACAGTTATCTGTCTTACACTAGAAATTTAAACGATATTATGTCGTGACTGCATCGATTGGCACACAAAGGACAGTTATCTGTCTTACACTAGAAATTTAAAAGATATTATGTCGTGACTGCATCGATTGGCACACTTGTAATCGATATACAGTACCTTAATAATATGAGTTGACGCATTTTTCTTTGTGTAACAGTTGTAAATGTTTTTTGTTGTTCATATAGGCTGAGTCATTTTGTGTACTTTTAGGACCAACGTGCGATTAAAAGATAACCTTATATCGAAGTGATGATGGTGATACTTAAACATAAACGAATCTCTAAATTACTATCGTGACTGAAAATACTTGGAAATATATAGGACTTGTATTCAGAAGCGCCAGAGGTACATGGCACGCTTTTAAAAGAATATTGGTTCATCAATCCGAATACAACTTTTGTGAGAGATTTATGTACTGAATGTCTGTTTAATGCCTACATATTACTAAATGATTACCACATCATACTGAACACTACTTCCATGTTTTAAACCTTTATATTGATTCATAATAAAATTTAAAATAATGTGGTCCATAGAAGTTTCTGCTAGTCGGCCCATTCTTGGTAAGTTTTTATTGGCCAATGATCGGCCTTCACCTTTTTTCAAAACAGTTGCGGTTTAAAATTTTGATTTTATAAGCTCGTATCAGTGCCGTTTTAGTCAACCAAGGAATTATGTCATTTGCTAAAGCAAAAACAAAGCGGTTCAATGAAGTTAAAAGTAGGATTTGCTTCATTTTATGCGCCACCCAAACACGAGATTAATTCTGAGCGATAATATAACTTTTTATTACCATTCTATTACGAGGGAGAGGAGACCGAATGGTTGCAGTAGATCCAAATTTGTGAAATTGAAAAGAACGTCTTCCGTGCCTGAAACCAATTTTTATTTTTCAAATATTGCAAGAAAGGAATGTTTGAGTCGAAAGGGTGGGCAGGTTTGCTTACTGAGTTTAGTCAGATGTACACCCACATTATTCCACTTTTAGTTTCTTTCATGTTTTTTGAAAGGCAAGTTCAAATGTCAGTTGTTGCAGAGAGAGTTGTAGTTATTTCCGTATTTTTTCTTTTAAAGAAAGCGTAACACAGAAGTTAGTATTATTGCCGTTGTACTTTGAGGACCTGTAGCGAATGCTAATAAAGAATTGTACAGAATTTTGCAAAACTTCGCCACAGAGGTGCCTCACAGCGAGCGAGGATTTGAAGCGGGTACGCTGAACGTCAGCAGCGCGCCCTCTTCTTAGAGCTGATGATCGACTCTTACCAGTTATATCTCATCTCCCTCATAGCTCTAACGGGTGGGGGGAGGGGAAAAAAAGACTGTTACGGTAGCTCTAAATTGATGAAATGAAAAAGAACATATTTCATGGAAAATCAGGAATTCTTGAATCAAAAGCTTGACAAATTTGCCTCAAATTTATATAGTGGATTTAGTATTTTGGGAATTCACCAGTTGCGATCCACCAGTTTTATCTTATATCCCTCATAGCTATACGGGAGGTTCGATATGGTGAGGTATGCTGCGAGGTAAACGGTAAAGGCTTCCCCTTTCCCTCCACCCCCTCCTGGTACGGTTAAAAGCCCCCGTTCCCCAGTTTTGTTTTAAAAAAAGCCTAACCCCATTTAACTTCAAATGGAATTTAAAAAGGGGTGGGCTTTTTAGTTGAAACTGAGATGGTCTGAAATGCTCTGACTCGAGTGTTTACCACCGCTGTGTCTAGTAAGGACTTGGTAATTTTTATTATCTTACTGGTGTGTGTGATGCTGGTTGTAATAAGGTTAACAACTCTGCAGGATTAATTTCAATTGAAGTCAAGGATGACAACCTTTACAGAATTTTAATTCGGAATGCAATAGAGAAACTTAGAACGTGAACAAAGATGTGAAACGTTCATTCAACACTGCTATGAATAAGCTAACACTAATTTATTTTTAACCCCCAGACCAGACTAATTTTTTCAGGCCGTCTGTTTCTGGTCGGACTGAGTTAGGCCGTCTTTAGCTAGCGTGGTATTTTCTGACTAACAGTACATTAGTGTGAAAAATAAGAAAATCTTCAGGTTTTGCAAGGAGAACTGAAATCTACAAGATTTCCATTCAGTGGTTTCCTTGACAATAATTGCTCGGTTTCTAAGAAGGAAATCGCAACGGATTTTAGTGGTTGACTATAGTCAGTCACCATTTCAGGCATTAACTAGGCTTAGGGACATGTCATGTCCTGAGTAAGCTTGCATCTTGCATGTGAGAACTTTTGCCACTACTTGTTTTCTTGGTGTATATGTTACAGCGAATCTGTAAAACCAGTGAACCTAAAGATTCGCTGAAAATTTCAGCGAATCTGTAGATTCGCTGACTCACTTAGCGAATCTGTCGATTCGCTGAAAAGTTTTAGCGAATCTACAGATTCGCTGGTTTTTCACCTTTAAAATGATACAGATTCGCTGAAATTGCATGACCAGTCATCTTTACAGACAGGATTACTTGTGTTGGGTGAAATTTGAAATTTAATAGCTTTTATGTGACTTCCTTACTCAACAGCTGTTTTACACACCTTTTCTTGTTTTTTTTTTATAAGTAATAAGAGAGTTAAAAACTTGGAGAGTAGCGAAACAAAATTAGAGGGTTTGAGAAGAGCAACAGAGATAGATGTATCATCAAAACAGCAACGTCGGTTTCGTGGCGAGTGAAAAGGGAAAAGCACCTGCCTGTATGAGGAAGACGGGAAAGATGTTTCGCCGTTTCTGCTTTGTAATATTTGACCAAGTAAGCGTCATAAAGAACGCCTTGCAGTGCATATTTTGATACCATATGACAGCGTTACACGAAAGTGACTTTCGCGAAAATGCACAGCAGTGAACTAAAAGGCTAAGATGAACTGGGATCAAGCAAAGAATGCCAAAATCAAAGTTTTGTTTCGATATTTGAAATAAGATAAGGGATTCAATACTAAGGCAGGCCGAAGAACGCATAGTCCACGCATGTGGGCGAATAGTCCAAACAGGTGGAACATGTAGAGTCCAAAGGATTTGGAGCGAAGAGTGCAAATTCAAAGTGGGACGTGGAGTCCATAAAGTGCAAAGAAGTTTTGATTGGATCTGTAAGTTCGTTAAAGCCACGATTTGATACCGACTGATATCTGGGGATGAACCAAAAAGAAAATAACATTTTTAAGGAGAAAATTACAAGTAGATTTGTCATATTTGTCATAAATTGATGCTTTCCCTACCTGACTCAAGACGCTGAGGTCAAAAGTGGGTTTCCGCAAGTTAAGCTCATTTCAGGAGGCCAAATTTAACTGGTAAAATTTTGTCCCATCTACCCCACCATCGAACGACTAGTTTTTCTTAATTAGTCGTCCGGATGACAACCATAGGTTAAAAAATTTCGCCACCACTGTTCACTTGTCTGAAATGGAACCAGACTTTTCTTCAAACATTCTGCTTAGATTATAACCGAAAAAAATTCAAGTGTAGCTCTATAAAATTTGTAAATGCATTATAAAAAAAAAACTATGCCTCGATGGTTTCAGCATATATGTTGTTATAATTGATGCTATGTATGTTCCAGCTTGTGCTCCACCAGTTGGTGCATATGATCCAAGAAACTTGGAAAAAGTCCACAATGTAGTCATTGAGAAGGGCATGCGCTTCAAAGAGTCCAAAGGTAAAACGTCTTGCCAAGCTAGACCAATTTCTTTAAGATATATATGTAGTGCGGTGTCTGCATTTAAGTTAATCCCCACCCCTTCCCATTAACGGCTGTATGGGGAAACGGTTGTATCCAGAAATAGAAAAAATTGTAAAAAAATTGCCTATTATTCTGATAAATGTATTATTTCCAATATAAGAATTTGTTACTGTTACACCGTGTGCTGTATATTGATTACTTTCCTTTAGAATTGCCTGGGTTTGGAGAGCTCAATTCGACACATGGCGGGAGCACCTCAAGTCTCAGCAGCTCCAGCGGCGTAACGCCAAAGAAAAGTCTTTTTGGGACACCTGGCAAAGTTAGCATTTGTAGTTTTTACTGAAATACTTTGTGTGGTCAGCTGAGAGAAGCATCAAGTAACGCATGGGAAGTTATAAGCACATTAAGTGACCGTAAAAATGTTTCATGGGCAGAAATATAATTGAATGAATGTTTGATTGAATGTTTTTTTTTTTGTCTTGTAAGTACTGTAGAAATCAGTAGGTACTCGATAAGATGGACCTCGTTGGACCGACAAAAACAGTTTCGAGATATTGGATATTTGAGCTATCGAGTATAAAACAAAACGTAATAATATGGAATGGGACCAATGAAAGCAGTTGTAGAGTATTTCGGCTCATTGAATGTCAAGTTATCGAATATTTTCAGTTTATTAACACTTGACAAGCCTTTGGCTTGCAAGAGTTATATGAATTTGTGCGAGCAAAATTCGTCCTTTTTTTTTTCTTCTTGACACTTTTTCCGATTTTTTGTGTCTTCTTCTCTGACACTATGGGCCCTACGACCATGAAACTTGGGACGTATGAAGAGCTTGATCTGAACATGTGCATGTCACTTTTTATTTTCGTCTTTGATTTCGTTTTCTTTGTTAAAACGCCATGTGAAAAGAGTGTATTTTTTGCAAGTAAATGCGTAGCATTTAACCCACATCACACACAGTTGCTCAGTGAGCTTTGTGCGAGCCCTCACTGCATAAATAGATAATACGGTGTATGCTAGATCAGTCAATAAAACCTTAAGTCAACAACAACCAAACACTACTCGGCTTATAAGACGCATTCAAGCTGTGTTGTTTGCAATATATTATTCAAGAAATAACCCATTGAAGGAAGTATTTTTGCGTTTTAAATTTTGTCAAGTGTTTAACATTTCGCTAGCGGAATGAGCTCCTAGTTGTTTTACTTTAAATGATGGTTTAACATCTTACACCTGTTGTTGTAACATGCAACCATCATGCCCAAACCTAACTGGTCACATGAGTAGGAGAATATTAGTTGAAAGGAGTATACTCTGCTTTTCTTTGACACAATTCGTGTTGCAGGGCCCGCAGAAAGTGGCAGGAAAGCCACCAATTCCCAATACAGCGGATCTACTGAAGCAGAGGCAGCTAGAAGCCGAGGTGCTTTATTTTCTGTATAAATACAAGCTTCCCAGCACAACCTCAAGAAACCTTTAAAAGGCGTTTTTAATCACTTAATTACACTCATATACAGATATTTTGGGAAGAATGTTGCTGCTCTGCGGATACTTTTACACTGACACTATCTTTAATCAGGTGCGCTTTGACTTAAAATACCAGAGCCAGTGAACATTGGCCCGTCTCGACGGCTTGATAACATAATGTAAACATGTCACGTTGTCTCATGGATAATTGCCAATAGATGCTGCACAAAAAAGTATACTCGAAAGCTGTCAGAAACTTCCCTCAAATATCCTCGTGATATCGTTTAAACGCCATATTTCTTGGACGTTTTGTTGGAACACTTTAAATTAAGAGACTGTTTTGTTTATATAGATAAAGAGGCTCCTGGCAGAACGGAAAGAACTGGACAAGGCCTTACAGCTGAAAGATGGCGAGGTTCAGAAACTGGAAGCCAAGCTGCAACAGCTGGTCAAGGACAAGACGACAGCTGCCACAAAAATGGCGGGTCTGGAGAAAGAGCTGTCGCAGCTACAAAAGGCGAATGAATGTCTCAAGAAAGAGGTTGGCGTTTTACGCGGGGCACCACCTGTCAAAATCAAAATTAGCTTTTTTGAGTGAAGTAAGAAGAAACCTTCCTCCCAGTGAACCAGAGTTGGCATCAGGGGTTAAAATTGTGGGTCGAATTGGACTTCTCATTCATTGACACAATTCATGTTGCACCTCCCCCCCCCCCCCCCCCCCCCCGCCCTCTATATATATATACAAAGTATGTAGCATTTCAGGAAACTGTCAAATTTTCGAGTCTTAAAATCAGGCAGTTTAAAATGTATCTGAAAAGTTTAGTGAGCTGAATGAACCATGCAATTTACAAACTGCTTGAAATTTTCAGGCATTTATACTGCCTCGTTTAACTTGTAACACATATATGTTACAGTAAATCCGTCAAATTAGAGACTTTACAAAATCACTGAAAATTTCACTGACATTGTAAAGTCACTGAAAATTTTGGTGATTTTATTGAGTAATTTACCCTGGACTGTGATTTGACCATGGTGAATTGCAGTTGTTTTTATTGTTTTTGGTTGATAAATCTTTGGGTTTCAACTATTTAACGCAGGCTCATCGAAGTACTCTGGTCTGCTACTGTATGAAGTCGATTCTGCAATTGCCGTTATTACTTTTTCGTTCACATTCGGGTATTCTCTCATAAGTTGTTATTCAGTGACGTACTCTAAGTTGTGAAAGATTTTTTTTTTCGTTGTTGGTGGGCTCATTGGAACAGGGTATACATTCCTGCTTTTTTTTTTTTTTGCGAAGTCATACCTGAATTTCTACTCAACTGAATTTTGTATACTGAAAACGACAGGGGACTTACTGTGGAATTATTTTAACAGTACATTGCGTGGCGCAAAGAAGCTATACGCAACTTCAGTGTTTTACGTGATAACATTCAGAGAAACTATTGTTTCCCTGAAAGTAATCTTTCCCTATATATTTAATAGCAACATTTATATTCCATGACTGTGTCTTCTACGTCCAATTGAACTCCCAAATTTTTGCATCCATTTTGAAATTTCTGCTTGCTTAACCATATATTAAAACATTTGTTTATTTTTGTATGATGTATTCCCGTCATTTTGAGTTATTTTCCCGTGACCATTTTAATACATGCATAAGGGTGATTCGGCAGTTCTTTTTTTGCCAGATAAATGCAAATGGTGTTTCAAGCATAAAATGTACGAGTAAGGAATAATTTTTGAGCCGTTCTGCTATGTGAATCGGTTTCAGTCGTGTGAATCAGTTTCAGTTAGTCGTGTTAGTCAGTGTCAGTTAGTCATGATAGTCTGCCTATACATCAAGGTCGCCCAGTCGGACACAAGTGCAGAAAAGAAGAAACAGATGCAGTCAGAACTGTCACAACTCAAAGCGGATTTATGTAAGAGGGACAGAGAGATGGTGGATCTGCGGAAACAAGTGAGCGACACCAAGTCAGCGCTACAGGAGAAGATCGCTGAGAGCAGGAGCAATATCGAGAAACTGAGTCAAGCAAAAGAACAACTGGGTACTAGATTTTAACTTTTTGTTTCATTTTGATGTGTCAGGATGCAATAACAGCTAAAACTATAACCCATGATTAAAATATCTGTATTTGGCTTTTAATAATTTAAGAAAAATAGAAATAGAAAAGAAAAATATTTTGAAAATGTGAGAAAATTAGAAAAAAAACTCAGATCTGATGTTTTGCTTTGCTTTGTCTTAACTTATGACAACTTAAACGCGTTACATAAACTGGAGTGTTTTTTTTTTTTCATTTTTGGAAACAAATTGCTGAATGGACTCTTGTATGTATTGCAGAAGAATCAAACAGAAAATTCAAGATGGAAAAGAAAAGGCTTGAAAGTGACTTATCAGATCTAAAAGGTAACGGTGTGCATATTTTTTTTCAAACCTGCAGTGTAAGGATTCAAATTCAGTTATAGACCATATCCAGATGCTAGTCATCTTTAAAAGTCAGGCGAGGACTTTATCTCAGTGCGTCCGACGGAGTAGCGACGTAATAAAGGAATATATTTGAAATTTCAATGTATTTATTGAAACCAAATTTTCAAGTCAAATAAATCTTTTTGGACTGGGACAGTTAACGCTGGACTGATGTCACGCAATATTAATAATAATAATAATAATGATAATAATAATAATAATAAAATAGTGGCGAGTAGTGGTCGTAGTAGTAGTACTAGTGTAATGATAATGGCAATGGTAATTATAAATTATAGTATTATAGCCATCTGTAAATGATTTTATGTGTTAGAATACCAAGAAGAGCTTGTGAACGAGAAACAGTCACTGCTTCAACGACTGGAATTAGCTGAACAAAGGCAGCAGGTTGGTTCATGTAAAAAGGCGTTGGACAAAAAACATAGAACAAACGAGAATGTACATGATGCGATAAATGAGTGGTTTGTTTTAGTTGGGCGGTTGAGTGTGTGTGTGAGGTGTGTGTGTGGGGGGGGGGTGCTGTTCTTTTTATTGCTGGCTTGGAAAATTTATGTTCTTGCTGCCGTGTGAAAGGGGGGCGGAATGAGAGTAAAACAATGTAAGGAAGACCTAGCTGAAAAGTCTACTGCTTAAAAAAATCCAAGACGCACGATAATTGCTAAATAAGAGATTTAAGTCAAAATTTCACTTTCTGTGGTTAAGAAAATACTTTAAAATTTACAAAGAAATAAAGTTGAAAATATTCTCCATAATGAATGACGTTGAATCGAAATCAATATGCTTCAGAATTTGGAGTCCGAAATCGAGCGCGTTACAGCGGAAAGTCAGAAGCAACTACAAGTCGTGAGCGAGTCAGTGAGGGAGAAAGACAACATGCTACAGGAACGGATCGATAAGATTCTGGATGGCCTGCAGGAGGAGACCCCTAGTGGCGAGGACTGCAGGTCGTCGCTGCAGAAATACAAGTGGGTAATCTCTGGTGTTGAGAGTGTTCACTCGCAACAGGTCATACTGTGTCACTCGTAGGTCTTGCCCTGCCGTTTTCCTCCCATCCTCTGTCTCTCTCTGTCTCTGTCTGTCTGTCTGTCTGTCTGTCTGTCTGTCTCTCTCTCTCTCTCTCTCTCTCTCTCTCTCTCTCTCTCTCTCTCTCTCAGTGTCTGCCTCTTTCTCTCTCTCTCTTCGCCTCGCTTCCCTTCCCCTCCGCTCCCCTCTCCTCCCCTCTCCTTCTTTCACTCCTATCGCCATTCCCTCCCTTGGATAAGCGCAGGATAAAAAAAAAACAGACTTTCGCCATTTCTGGTAAATTATACATTTGTAGACATTTCATTAAGGGCGTTATCTTGTTTACTTTTTGCCACATTGTTGATTATAGCTGACCTTTGATTTTTCTACCCCAGAGATGTGTTGGAAGCAGAGGTGTGTGCCCTAAAGGAGGACGCAAAATCAAAGAACGCGGAGAATGAAGAACAGAGGGACTTCATCAGGTGTGTGGCAGCACGTTGGCTTTACGCCTTGTCATGGTGATGGGGTTATTTCTGTTGTTACGGAGTAAGCATACATAGACTCAGAGGTCTCAGGACCAAAATTATAAGCGGCTTCTTTGAAATTTGACTAAGTTATCTACCCCGATTTTGAAACGCCAGAAGTAATTAATAGTGATGTACTCCCAGTGCAGTTGGAATGAAACTATTTTGTTTAAGTCCCCATGTATATTTTTAATCTTACTTGGTTAATGTTACCTTTTTTACCAGCACCATATTCACTGCGACACTGCTGAAAGACCACACTGCAGTGCAATTTAGATAAAAAACATTATTTAAAAAAAGCCACAGAAACTTGATATCTTCGATCTTGTATTATTTATTTTTTAATGTGGCCTTGTCAACTTTGGCAGATTGTTTGTTTCAGGCATTTAAAGGGAGAATTATTCGCGGCCAAAGACGAGATGCTGCATGAAAAAGATGAGCTTTTCAGGGCGGAGTTAGAATTGTCTACTTTGCGCAGCGAACTCACACAAGTCAAAGAGTAGGATTATTTCTCAGTTGGATTTACAGTTTATTATTTTGGGTTGTGTGATTGGCGTTAGGATTATTAATAAAACTGAAACTATAAAAAGAGAGGTGTCATTTGCTTGTGAAGAGCCTGCGAAAAAAATGGAAATTGTTAATGTTTCAGAGCGGAAGAAATGCTGAGTGAAAACATAAAAAGTATGACCGACAAGTATCAGATATTGGAGGCTAACCACGGTAAGACAGACCAGCTTTCTGAATTATCTCTTCACTTTCCATGTGCTTTTGCCTGGCAAAAAAATTTAAAACTAGATCATTTCTAAGCCAGACTTTTGCGATTTTAGTTAGAATAGATATCGCCTCTTGCCCTTTGGAAGAAAAAGTTTTATTCACTTACTTTATTCGCTTAATCGTACTTAGTGTGATTTAAGTGTTTGTATAAAAAAAAAACTTACAGCGAGATTGGAATCTGAGACGCAGGAGAGAGAAGTGGCGCTCACACAAGAACTGACGCTCACCAAACAGACGCTGAAGGAGTCGGGCCAGGCGGTGGAGCAGCTAAAGCAATCAAATGTCACACTGATCCAGACGCTCAACAAAGAAAAGGTGCGGTTTGTTAGCCCTTTTTTGTTGGTGTCAGTGCTTGTGTTTCAGGATCTTATATGTGTTTGTGTAGTTGGTCATTGTCAGAAGAAAAACAATTCAGCTTTGTTTCTAAGTGATATATGTCCTGTAATTTAATCCCTATTGGAGAGCCTATCCCCTGTTACGGAAATATCTTCCAAATATAAATGAATTAGAGAAAAAAATAAATAAGATAAAATCACAAAATAAAACTACTTTTTTTTTTGTTCATATTTTTCAAATGAAGGGATCGCAGGGGCGTCCTTAGCACTTTAAATAAGACAGTAACATAGGTGTCCCATTCCTTTTGTCATTTTAAAATAATGTAAAATAGTTTATTTTTTGTGTAAAAAAAACTTACTTTTAAAAAAGTCCAATATATTTCCAGGAGGACAAATTTGAGGTAGAAAGGCAGGTGAAAGCGGCTGAAGCGTTGCAAATTCAAATGCTCCAACAATTGCTTAGTACGCAACAAGTCTTACAGATGACTATATCCAATCAAAAGCAAGCCACACCCCAAGAGAAACCGCGAAATGCAGCCATAACAACTGATGCAAAGTCTATCGTCTCGTTGCAGGAACAAAAAGAGGGTCTACAGTGCCGACTAGAAAAGACGATAAGGGAGGGAAAGGCACACGAAGATAGACTGTTAACGCGCTGCGCCGAATTGAGGGAGTCACTGACAGCCGCTGAAAGGGGAAAAGAGGAATTACGTGAAAAACTGGCGCAATTTGAGCTAGTTTTCAAACAAATACAGGACGATAAGGCGAGTCTTGAAAATCAAGTGGAAACACTGGAGAAAGAGTCTCAAGAACTGAGCAGTAGTAAAGCTACACTTGAGACTAAACTAGAGCAGCTGGAGGCGGCTATTCTCATGCGTGAGACGGAAAACAGGAGCCTGGAGGCGGAATACGGTACGCTCCGCACCACACTGAGTGAGATCGAGTCGCAAATGAGGGAGGCAGAGCAGGACCGGGCGTGTCTGCTGGCTCAGAACGAGCAGCTGATTCAGCAGCTGGCAGAACTGGAAGCTGTCATGAAAGATACGGAAAGCCATCGCGAGGCGTTGAATGAGAAGTTGTCCGATCTGGGCCAGCTGAGTGAAGAACAGGTTAATTCATTCTGTCTGAGCTATTCTCCTAAGTACAATGCTAAAGTGATGCTTGACATCGATATCTGTTGAAACTTGCAAAAACATGGCTGTAAGTTTTATAAAGTAGAAAGATTGTAGCAGACCTCAGTTATATGTGATAAAAAGTAAATTCATTTTCGAAATCGTTTACACCTGGTTGCGTTGGTGTTGAGCAGAACTATTGTCTGTTTTTGATTCACACAGTTACGGGAATTTTGTCCGTTATTTTTCAAGGTCTTAAAAAAAACATGGTTTAAAACATGGAATTATTGAGCAGTTTCTTTGTGCTAATGCCATTCTTTATATCACAGGAACAGAGTCTAAGCGCCAAGGAAGGAATAATAAATAGCCTTCAGGCCGAACTGTCAGAGACTGAGCAGCGCCTGAAAGAGACGAGCCAGGACCTGGAGCGAAAGCTAAAAGAAATCGACATCCTAGACATCCATAAAAACGACCTGAACACGGACTTGGACAAGGTTCGGGGCGAACTTCAAGCCCTGGGTGTGGAGCTGGATGATTTGAGGGACATTCACGCCGCAGAGATAGAGAGAAAGGAGAAGGAGCTAGGAGAGATGAAGGAGAGGGAAAGAGAAATGGAAGAAGGCATGGAGGAGTGGAAAGAGAAAGTGGCCAAAATGGAAGACGATCGTCTGCTTCTTGAAAGGCAAATTAACGGGTTAGTATTGATTTTTCCTTATTTGTTTCGATCGATGTTTACTCACTGTTATGAAAGAACTGATTTTCGATCAAGATTTATCAGGGGCTATTTGCATATCTTGTGCTCAATCAAACGTTTATCCAAATAACAAAAGAGAAATTAGAATTCAATTTCTTGGCAAAACTGAAAAAAGCAAGTAACCTTGTGATTTAAAAGGTTGTCTTAGTTACACAGGTTAAAGACACTAGGCTTCGACGCTGTGAAAAAAAGTAGGTTTCACCGGTGTTCTATAGAAAACCCTCATAAAAATATGTACTTTTACCCCTACGAAAAAGATTTGAGTTTATGGAGAAAGGGAACTGCAATTTAAGTATATGACATTGTTCGGTGTGTGCGTATGTTGCGTCACAGTCACGGTGAAGTGGTGGCCAACAAGGATAAAGAGATCCGGATGCTGCGGGAGATGGCCGCCCAGCTGGAGGAGGACGTCGCCAGCAGTGAGAAGCAGCAGCGGATGTTCACGGAGGACATGAAGCAGAGCGAGGAGTCGTGGAGGGAGCAGGAGGAGCAGTACAAGAAGGTGTGTGGGGAGGGGAGAAGTGTGGAGGGAGCAGGAGGAGCAGTACAGGAAGGTGTGTGGGGAGGGGAGGAGTGTGGAGGAAGCAGGAGGAGCAGTACAAGATCTTGTGTGGGGAGGGGAGGAGTGTGGAGGGAGCAGGAGGAACAGTACAAGAAGGTGCGAGGGTTGGGGGGGAGGACAGGGGAGGATTCGCGGAGGAAGCAAGAGGAGCAGTACAAGAAGGTGTGTGGGGAGGGGAGGAGTGTGGAGGGAGCAGGAGGAGCAGCACAAGAAGGTGTGTGGGGAGGCGAGGAGTGTGGAGGGAGCAGGAGGAGCAGTACAAGAAGGTGTTTGGGGCGGGGAAGAGTGTGGAGGAAGCAGGAGGAGCAGTACAAGAAGGTGTGTGGGGAGGGGAGGAGTGTGGAGGGAGCAGGAGGAACAGCACAAGAAGGTGCGAGGGTGGGGGGGAGAAGTCGTGGGGGAAGCAAGAGGAGCAGTACAAGAAGGTGTGTGGGGAGGGGAGGAGTGTGGAGGGAGCAAGAAAAGCATTACAAGAAGGTGTGTGGGGAGGGGAGTGTGGAGGGAGCAGGAGGAGCAGTAGTGGAAGATGTGTTTATGTGTGTGTGTGTAGGGGGGGGGTGTCGCGGTGAGGGCATGAAGCAGAACGAAGAGTTGTGGAGAGAGCAGGAGGAACAGCACAAGTTGGGGGGGGGGGGTGGGGTGGAGAGGGGGGGAGGACATGAAGTAGAGTGAGGAGTCGTGGAGGGAGAAGGAACAGTACCAAAAGCGCGCTTAGCTAGACCTCAGCGCGATAAAGGTATGTGGGAGAGAAAACGAGCCAAGCTAGGAGTTAACGCGATAAATGTGTACAGGCGGAAAGGGTGCCAAGCTAGACGTATACGGCATGAATGGGCGTGGTAAAAAGTGTGAAACTGTGTGAGTTCAGGTTTAAAAGAGATCAGTGTGTGGCGTGAAAATGTGAATGAGATAATGTACGAGACTGTGCCAGTCTCACTGTGTATAATGACTACGCTTATGTTGTTTGTGTTACTCAGGTTATTGCGCAGCAAAAGCAGGAGACTGAAAGACTCACCAACGAGCGCAATGAAATTTCTCAAAAAGTGCTCGATTTTGAACAGAGAATACAGAACCTGACAGAAGAGCTACGGCTGTGAGTCTCAGTATTTATTCATGAATTTACTGTGGGACTGAACTGTTTGAAAATATGGGTAAAACTTACTGCAGATGCTGTTTCATGACTGTGCAGCGTCTTTTTTTTTTTTTGGTCTAATGCTTTTGATATATTTCGCGTCATATCATGTAAAGTGTTATAAGTTAGCGATTTTTAGAAAAACAAAAATGTTCAGCATTGAGCTGTTATGGTGAATATACCTTCATATTTCAGAAAAGACGAGGAATTGTCGAAGGCGAAAACAGCAAACAGTGACCTGGATGAGCAATTGCAAACTTTTCAACAAACGCAGCAGCTTGTTTCTCAGCTCACAGACAAATTCAAAAGGTATAGTATGGATATAAATGATCCTGTTTTTTAAAGAACGGCAGGTTTATAATGTGAATCTAGGAAATAAAGCTTGCCACGGCCAGGAAAAAGTCAGGAAAAAAATGTGACAAGTCATGAATAATAAGGAAAAAAAATTTGAATGTAGAAATTTTTGAATTTTTCGATTTTTTAATATTTTTGTTGTTGTGTTTTATGTCTTCTAATCTGGTTCAGTTCCCTGCATTTGCCACTCCAAATGATGGCTGTATCAAAATATCGAGTGCGTTTTCTCACATTCTACACACTCAACGTTAATCCAAATATCAGGAAAAAAAATGTCACGAAAAATCGATTTCCAAGTTGTGGTAGTCGTGCTTGAAATAACAGTGGAAACAAGGACAGAAAACGTGAATAAGTCGTGTGGAGGCAGCAGTTTGATTTGTTAGAAACTGGTGGGATTCAGACCATTTCTGATGCTACTGATGTGTTCTAATATATATATATATATATATGCCGATATGATATACGCATTTTTAGAGCTTATAAAACTGACGATACGATACCGTTGTAGGCTGGAGGCCGAGAAAGCCGAAGAAACAGAAAAGTTAAGGTTAAAGCTAGCGGAGACGGAGGAAATGTATGCAAACTCCGTGCAGAGATGCGTGAAGATCGAAAGCCGGCAGGAAGCAGTTCTGGCGGAAGAACGAAAAGCGCACGAGAGGCTACTCGCGCAGAAAGACACGTATGGGCTCACTCTTGTTACTCAGCCCTTGATTCCAGGTGAAATGGGAGTCGTTTGGGTGGGGTTTGGGGTTCATTGAGCTGTTCATTTTTGCAATCAGGAGGCGCACTTGTAGTTTTTTTGTAATTGACCGATTCGTCGGAGAGAAAAATATAAATATTTTAAAAGTACAGTTGATTTATTTACAGGTCTTTGGAGCAAGTTCAAATGCGGCTAAGTGCGACCGAAGCAGAACTCCAAAGGTACAGTTTTGTCATTTTAAATAGACTATTTGAACCATGGTTTCACTTCTGTACGATTGCACGGTAAACTGATGGCAAGTAAATTTTTTAGAACATTTTTAACTCATAGAAAAAATTTTGTATATAATTTTTTTTTTTTTTATTATTATTATTATTATTATTATTATTGTTATTTTTTTTAGCATGAATGATTGCAACCTCTATGGCCTTTCTTACGGTGTTGGCTGAGATTTAATAGGCTCATTTGGATATGCAAATTACTGTATTTTACTTTCAATGTGGCATTTATGTTTCCTCGGCTTTGGGGTTAAAAAACACTTTGACAGTAATCGTTACTTTACTGTTCTTGAACATTCGCGGAAATTTGACTGTTTTTTTTTTTCTCTATATTTTTAGCGCCGTAAAGGAATACCAGACTCAGATTGAGCAGGATAGGCTAGCATACGAGCAAAAGCTCGCCCAGCTTCAAAAGGAAGTGCAGACGAGCCGTGAGAAAGTGGACACGACGTCCCTCGAAGCGGAGGTGGAGAAATGGCGCACCATGTACCAAGATCTGTTTGACAAAGTGGAGCCGTTCCAGGTGAGTAGGGGAGGGCGGAGATCTGGAGAGGGGGGGGGGGGGCGGGGGGGTGGAAATGGTGGAGTTAGCGGCCATACATGGAGTCGTTATGGCATGCCCACATAAGGTGCACATACAGCGGATGTAGAGATTCACTTGTATACTCAAACACAGGGATTAAGGGAGATATGGAGAGTGCAATGGAGGGGGGGGGGGGGGGGGGGGAGAGAGAGAGAGAGAGAAACTGCAATTGTGACATTGAGTGTCTGTGCTCAAACGAGCAAGGATTAAACTCTACCTCAATGAGTAACACACTTTGAAAAATGTTGTTCATGTTTGTTTATTTTTTGTCCCTTTTACTTCATGTTTATAATTGGCAGTTCACCGAATACCTTGCACATCAAGGCCATTCATTGGTTTTGAAAAACAAATTGCACTCAAGTAACATCTAATTTGTTGTTTAAGAGACTGGATGGGCTTTCTTTATAAAAACAGCTCGAAATGAAAAGGAAAGTGACACCGAGAACACAACTGGGGATAACCGGGGGAGGGGGTGTATAGCGGAGCAAGATATACTGCTGCACCGAGGGTAGAGGGTCGGAAAGGGCTTTTCGTTTGTAAAGACTCGTTCCCTGAGCCCTCGAGCCCTGACCGAACAAAAAAAAATGCGAGCATCGAACCGAAAATTTCGGCAAAATTACGAACCACATCGAAAACACAAATTTCAAATTTCACCAGTAAAAACTGAAGAAGAAAAAAGAGTTCCCCGTCGCATTCTATTCTTCGATATTTTTTTAACCAACAGGACCAACTGGAGGCGTTTCAGATGGAGAAAGAAGCGCTTCTTGGCATGAATAAAGACGCGAAAAGTGAGGTGGAAAAACTGGGCCGCGAATACGCCAAGCTGCTGGGTCACCAGAACCAGAAGCAGAAGATCAAGCACGTGCTCAAGCTGAAGGAGGAAAATAACAACTTAAAATCAGTCAGTCAAAGTCTCGCTTCTTTAAGTTGAAATAGTGCTTTTTTTTCTTTTGGGAGGTAACTGGTTAAAAAATTACAGTGACAGAAATAGGTTTTAGTCAAGGAAAGGAGGGGGAGAGGGGGTTGAAATTACCCGACGTAGCGAGCTTACCATCTATTTTTTTTTTTTTTTGAATACTCGGATTTTAAATATTTTTTCCGAATTTGGGAGGGGGTGGGGGTGTTGCAACCCGCTGAATAAACTTGGAAATAGCAGGTATGTGCAATACGTATTGAGAATTTTACACTGTCGGTGTTTGTATGTGCTGACAAACCGCTCCGTGCTTCATTAAAAGCAAAATTTTGTTGGTTTTCAGAGCATGCATTCTTTAGTGTAATTCCTCCCCTTTCCCGTGATTGACAGAAGGAGGAAGGGGGAGGGAAGGAGAACACGTTTTTACACAAACTTGATTTTTGAATTTTCCAGGATGTGACAAAATTACGAGAACAAACAATGAAACAAACGCGCCAGATAAAGAAATTAGAGGAAAAACTAGGCAAGACGGAGGGCAAGAAACGATTTGACCCGGTCAAGGCCTTTTCGTGTGGAAAAGAAAACGTCCTTGAAACTCCCCCGCGGTCGCCTTTTAAGGAAGGTAAGTGTGATTGAACTTGGATGTAGTTTTGTATCACCCTGCGTATTGAACTACAGTGGAACCTGGGGATCAGACCACCTCGCATGTGGGATCACCTTGGGAAAAAACGACCGCCGGAAAAATTTGGTTTTCCAACCAAACAACATTACAAATAGAGCTACTTGGGAAAAAGGACCAGTTTGGCGTAGTTTCGTGGGTAATCCGTATTTCCGAGGTTCCACTCTATGTCATTTTGGATAATTTTCGGCTGTTGTAAGCGATGTATAACAGAATTTGGAGGAAAGGGATTTGTCGTATGTCTTAAAACACAAGCAATATCAACAGGTTAAAACTATAAGCTGACCGGAACTGCTCTTTTACTTGAGGGTCGAATAATTACTTGAGACTTCAGAAAAACGAGCCTATTTATATTTGAAAAGAAATTATGTTAAATATTTATTTATTTTTTATTTGTTTATTTACTTTTTGAAAAGGGGGAGAGAGGGGGTGTTTTCTTTGTACTGAAAAAGTTAGAATTATTTACATCCTTTTAGTTTGAATGTAGTCCTTAAATGGTTTTGTTTTTTCAGGAAACAGAAAATAAATCCACCCGAAAGAAAGCATATCAGCACATTTCAACATCGTTCGACTTGCAAAGTCTACGAAATTCTTTTAAAAATGCAAAAACAGTAGCGAGTCTTTACGAAGTTCCATTTTCGAAGTGCTTGGAGCGTTAAAGTTTACCTCAAAGGTGTCGAAAATACAAAACAGGTGCAAACGTTGTCAAATATTTTCATGTATTTACTTGTTTTTGTTATCTGATTAATAAATATTAAGTAATATTAAAGTTGAATGCACCAGGGAGTTAGCCAGTCTTCATTTTTCACCAACAGTTCGAAGAAATTCGACTGCAGAATTGATAAGTTTATCCTGGCCACATATACACGCGAGTATGTGACGTAAATATTGGGAACTTAATTTGGCAAGATAGAACTTGAAACATAACCGAGTTGTGTTGAGGAACCTTCGCGCTGACGTCACATTCGGCGTCATTCACTTGTTAAGCTTATTGGACCTGTGCACGACACTGACTTTCCTACGAGACACCTTCATATACTTGACAAAACATAACACTGCAGCGTCATGTGTGTTCATCGGAGGATTCGTAGCTCACTTTTTCTCCGCGTTTTCAAATCCAAATTGTGTTCATCGTATTTTAATGACACTATTTTATGCATTTTGAACGTAATATTTACACTGAATTGCCTAGGTCCTCAGTATTTCAAAATGTCTTTCGAACTATATTCTTTTGAAATAACAAAACAATAGCACTACCTTAGAGGTCCGTGTTATAAGAGATGGTCCTGAACAGACTGTGTCAGTACCTTTTTTTCGCCCGAATACGAATTTATTACGGTCTGAAAAGCATACATTATTAACTTATACCAGTAGTCTAGTTTTGTACATAATGACTTTTACTTAATAACGTTGTGTATCTGTGTGAATAAGGCTAGCTAGTCATTTTAAGACAAGAAACAAATCCATGTAAAAAAATTGTGTTGTGCAGTTGTTTTTATCGTGGTTTTAATTTTTATTCTTCATCATTATGAATTTGAAACTGAGTATATGTTGTAAGTTTCTCGCTATGTAAATAAAAAGGCGCGTATGGGTGTGAGTATTTCGCGGACTGGACGCGGAAAATCTGCCAGTGTATTCCACCATGTTGATAGGGGAAGTTGTTGCGGAAAAAAGCGACGAAATGACGATATATTCTTAAGTATGAATCGAGGTACAGATGGCTGTTTATCTGCGCAAGCTCTGTTGGGCTCAGATCAAAAGGGAAGAGTAGGGAGGGGGAGGGGGGGGCGTCCGTCAAGGGTGTACTGTTGATCGTATTTTAATGTAAACCAAGTAGTTGTGGAATACCCAAATTTGTACATTAACTCTACGTCCCTTGATTCAATAGACTGTGGTGCAATAAAGGGATTTGTTTAAAAAAAAACTAAACATAATGCATTTAAAATGTTAACTTTTAAAAAATTCGCAAAATATAATAAACAAGAATCAAGAAAGAAAAATAAAGTAACAAAATAGAACTGACAGTGAATAGGGTGGTAATTATTACTGGATGAGAGAGCACCTGGATACCGGTCTATCGTATTGATCTGACTGTTGAATTATGTCCCACGCCAGTTTGCACTTTCAGGAATTTTCGATGGGGATTACGTTTCGACTGTGTGTTCGTTCGCTTAAAGTATACAGAAATGGACAGGAAAAACATCACAGAGCTTTGCTTTGAGATGTAATAAGCTCTCATACGAGTTTTGAAAAATCATTTTACTTGGTTTTTCTGCGTGCATAATAAGCTTTTCGTGAATATGCTCATGGCAAAGTTGAATTTTGTTATTTTTTCAGTTTTTTTTTCTATCGCTTCTTTATACGTTTAACCCCCAATATGTTTTATACGTTTAACCCAATATGTGGTAGTCGAAACGTCGAAACTTTTTATAGATTCCGAACTGCGAATTCGCTTATTGTAAAACCATAGAGATAAGACTAGGGAAAATTGGCATTCTTTCTGAATTCTGGTCGGGTCATTCAAATCCAAAAAGTAAGAAAAAAAAAGTAATTTATTTATTGGCTGAGTTAAAAACTTTCATGTTAGATTTTTGTAGATATAGTTAAAGATTCATAAAGTCCACGTGACAATAAATTAAATTTACGATGATTTTTATAATTCTAATGAACCTTGAACGAAGGGAATATATTTTTAATAGTAAAAATTGCTGTTGTCCATTTTTTGCATTTGTTAAAGTATTTATCTTTTGACCTTGAACAAGGCGATTCTGTTACAGCAGTTTCGTTTTGTGTGCCGAACAGAATGCTTAGGAAAACGCCTGTGAAATAAAAACCATTTTTCTTGGAATTCATATTTATTTCATTAAGATATTGTATTTCTTATAGTTGAAGACCCTGGGATTATTTGCAGAAATTAGTCGATAGAATTTTAATGGTATCATGAACTTCATGTCTTACTTTTTCTCCTTTTTCACCATGCATCATTGATGAATATTAAATAAATTTTAGACCAGTCAAGTCAAGATTTGTATTTATTTCCAGTAGCGATGTGAAAAACTATCAAATCATTGAAAAAATGTAGCACAAAAGCATTTGCGTTACCGTAAATGTTTCGTTAGTTCAAGATATGTGTTATATATCAGTATAATGACATAATTGCGATATTTATTTTACAAATTCAGTTAATCGACAGTACACTAATACTGATTCAGCCTAAAAATGATCACAATTTTATCGTTTAAAATGTGAGCCACTTTATAAACAGCCTTAAATGACACCGCATTGATCATTAAATGTTTCCGTCTTAAGCCATTAATCACGTAGGGATCACAGACTTAGTAAGTCTACTTCATCTCTGGGCTAAAACTCGGGGGTTTCTTATCAGCGCCGAAAAAAAACTAAGATTTTATTTTTGTTTTCTCCGTCTGCAAAAGCTTTTAGCTTTTTCGATAATTTCAGACGTTTCTGGAACAACTGTTTGTAAAGTATGTGTTTCTATAGTCAATGCTCTTTATTTTTCTTTTCGACTGGCGCCAAAGATGCCAAGGGCTCTTCCGTATATGGTAAGGGGATGAGGACTGCAAAACAGTTCATGACCGTGGGTGGCTATTCAGAATTACTTCTAACAAGTAAACCTTCGGCCTTGTGGCTTCAGCTATATATTACAGTCATTTATTTATTTTACGACGAACACCGTGTATTTTGCACCAACAATAAGCTGAATACTGGGTAAGTGCAATTCTTGGAACTCTACGGACCTTGCCATGGAATTCTTTGATTTGCAGTTACCCTTGATTGCTTTGATTAGAGGCAGTGCCAACACAAGCATAGCAGTTTGTGACATACAATAATGCATGCACAACGTGTAGTTTTGTTCATAAAATTAATACACATTGACTAATCTTTATTCCAAGCTAGTCATCAAAACTCGTAAAACCAATTTAGTTCACACAAAATCCTTAAAGCATACAGAAAACATTGGTGTGTAATAAAATATAATACTGTAGCTTAAATTATGTATTTCTATTTTAACAGATTTTTTGGTATGCTTTTATTTTTTATGTGTTTTTATTACAAAAAAAAAAAAAAAAAGATACGTGACAGATCTTAAAATAATAGAAGCATACAAGCAAACGTATGAACCAGTGTGTGAGCCTTTGCCTGTTTCCGTGCAATAATATGCTTCTTGTCTTTCACTACAATTGTACGATTTGGGTTCTTAATTTAATTGAAACAAAACAAACGGAAAGGAAACCCCGTTATCCAAAACTTTACGCGTAAAAATACGACAATGCAGCAGCGACGTAGGATGAAAACAAAGCAACAACGTGACCTAAGACCTCAACCAATCGGCTTGGACTGAGCATGACAACTGCCATAGCAGCACCAGCTTTTTATGTTGATCAGCAACGGATACAAAAACTAGAACCTCACTTCGCTAGCGAAATGTTAAACACTTGACAAAAATGAAAACGCACAAATACTTCCTTCAATGGGTTATTTCTTGAATAATATATTGCAAACAACACAGCTTGAATACGTCTTATAAGCCGGGTAGTGTTTGGTTTCTGTTGACTTAAGGTTTTATTGACTGATCTAGCATACGCCGTGTTATCTATTTACGCAGTGAGAGCTCGCACAAAGCTCAGTGAGCAACTGTGTGTGATGTGGGTTAAATGCTACGCATTTACTTGCAAAAAATACTCTCTTTTCACATGGCGTTTTAACAAAGAAAACGAAATCAAAGACGAAAATAAAAAGTGACATGCACATGTTCAGATCAAGTTCTTCATAAGTCCCAAGTTTCATGGTCGTAGGGCCCATAGTGTCAGAGAAGAAGAAGACACAAAAATCCGAAAAAGTGTCAAGAAGAAAAAAAAAGGACGAATTTTGCTCGCACAAATTCATATAACCCTTGCAAGCCAAAGGCTTGTCAAGTGTTAATTAACTTGCACTTTCTTAAGCTAAACTTTCTTTGTGCGAGTGAGGCCCAATCGTCCCTATGCTCAGAACCCTTAGTTGTTTGTAATGGTCACTGCACAACCACAAATACTGATCTCCGTAAAGGAGACGACGGAGTGGCCCGAACACATCCGGCTTGTCGACGATATGTAAGAATTTCCGTAGATCTTCTCGCTTGAATTTTTTACTTTTCTCGGAAATCATGGCGGCCAGTTGCTCTGGTTTTGACTTATCGGTATTGTCTTTGATGCTTGGGAATTTTGTGGTTATATCCTTAATGAGGTCACCGATGGACTGGGACACCGCTTTGGTCGAGTTTGCGTGTTGCGCTGAAACACTGGATTCCGCCATGTGACTAAATAATCTCAACACTGCAATCACGTGACTTCCAAATTTGGCAACGAAGTCCATTGGATTTCTGAGCCTGTATCCAGGCGACCTTGTTAAGTGGTATCCATCTGGAAATTCGCACAGCAGGTGCACGGCATGTCCGTCAAAAAGCAAACTCGACACAAATAATTTCAAGTCCTTGTCAAAGGAAAGGCCATCCTTGTTGACCGGTAGCATGATAAACAATCTGGGACAGCCGCTGAAATCTTGCCGCTCCCGCTCTTTGGCTGACTTTGGTTTCATGGTGGCAGCGGGCATACAAGAGTCATTTATGATTCCAGTAAGAAGCCCTCTGACATCGGGTAAAACATGAGCATTGGGACAAATAATGCGCTCGGTTTGGTTTTTCTCACGGGTTAGTGTTTTGGGATTGAATTTGTGCGGGAATTTGGTGTTCTGCATGTAGCAACCTGGACAAACTAGAGCGTCTAGATCAATGTTCCCCAGGCCTTCGTACGTGCCCACCACTTTGTTCAATATTCGTCCGCATTTGCGCATCATACAACAAGGCAAAGTCCCGCGCACTGTGATGTATATTGTGCGTTTGTGCGGCACCAGTTCATAATGCACTTGGTGAAGTAAGCTGGGGTCATTCTCTTTGGGATTTTCCGGTTTCAGTCGACACTCCTTGCATCCAATCCGATCCAGCCGTATAGAATCCACTATGTGATTTGCAAAATACCGGGCTTTCTCAACACTCACATTTGCCCGATAACGGAACACGGAAACGATCAGATCACTGAAGAGAGGGGGCGGTATCATACTCGGGAATGTCACGGAATAAGTTAGCTGCCTCGTGCCCTTGGGCGGCGACGGTGCCCAGACAAGCTCGTCCGGTTCTCCTATGGGCAGCTTGCACGGGAAGAGTTCCAGACTCGTACCAGTAATAGGCAGGCATAGGCCAAAATGATGCAACAGCGATAAGATTTTCTCGCGCATGTTCAACTCCATATCTGGCCACGCTTGCTTGACCTTTTCACGATCAATGAAGCCTTCGTTGCTTATCCCCGTATCCCGGTACGATACAACTGCGGAAAATATCTTTGCCAGCCATTCTGGATCTAAAATAACCATTTCTTCTAGTTCCTCAAGCTGTGGGAAATATAGGACGCTTCCTTGGGCTTTCAGAAACTGTAGCATATGTGTGAGTTCTGTGCGACCGGATATACCGTGCGCACGCGCAATCTGTGCGATTTCCGGTAGAGTGACGACGCAGTTATCTGGAGTCGATTCACCGTGGTTCTGCAATGAATGCCGCACATTTGCCCACCGGTGAGGTATCTCGGGATTCAAGCTGATGATGTTGTTGGCTAATTTATTGATAGCCGTCTTGAGATGTTCAATACTGGGATTAGTATTGAACTGAAGTCCGGTACTACCCACTGATTTGACACTGCTGACTTCGTAATAGCCCATGATATGAGGAAACGTGATGACATTTCCGGGGCCTTCATTAAAACTAGTTTCCTCCTCTTGGTTTTGCTGGGTATCATATCCAAGATTGACAAAGCCCGCTGTACCGGAACTTGTTGATCGTCGCAGGCAGCGTGAATCCGACTGGCATATAAGGCAGTCTGACAGCCTCTCGCCGCGAAAGTACGATCGGTGGTGATTACGCGCATTGATCAGCAACGAGCGCAGCTGCTCCCAGATCTCTTCAAAAATCTTTCTGGTCATGGTGTCGTGGTCCGCGTGAGTACCGACTATGATTACCTGCGAATTGGGCACTTTGCTGAAGATATACTGCAACCATAGCTGCAGCCTCCCCAATAAAAAGCTGCTGCGCTCAACATTCGAGATACAGTATTCGGCCAGGTTGAAACAGGCAAGATATAACGCGCCTTGCGTGATGAAGAAATTGTGGGTCTCATTGAAATCGACGTCACCGCCGCAGTCGAAACATCGCAACGTCAGTTCGTCCAGCTTGATGTCTTTTATGTCGACACCATCGGTTTTGGGTGTCGTTGGCGAGCGTGGTATGGCCCAGAAAGTTCTTTTGATAGCCTTTAGTAGTGTCGTCTTACCGACACCTTCTTGCCCAACCAAGACAAGCTTGACTGTTTTGTTTGGGACCGGGTCTTCTTGTAGAGAGTTGAGGTATTCTTTCACTTCGATTGCTCGCTCTGGAAAGTCAACTGGAATGTTTTGGAGAGGATTCGAATGGAACGAAATCTTCCGCAACTTCGTCATAGCCGACACCGTTAGAGGCAACTGAGATAATTTATTATTATCTACCGTGAATTCCTCTAGTTCTGACATCAGTCCAATGTCCAGTGGAAGCTCAGTTAAGAAATTATGATCACAATAAAAGTTCTTCATATGAACACACTTGACTATTCGCGACGGTAACCTCTTCATGAAATTATAGCTACAATCAATCCATACTAGAGTCTTGTGCAATTGATCAAGTTCC
Source organism: Protula sp. h YS-2021 (assembly GCA_949752745.1). Lineage (NCBI taxonomy): Eukaryota > Metazoa > Annelida > Polychaeta > Sabellida > Serpulidae > Protula > Protula sp. h YS-2021. Next base: position 29,871,703 of record OX457025.1, read on the forward strand.
GATGGCAATTTCCTGATATGATTATAGGCGCATTTGATTGTTTTCAGCTTCTTGCATTTCACCAGGGTATCCGGAAGGCTATCCAGTTTGTTATGTCGTACATCGATCAGCTCCAGATTCGGTAATCCGTCCAGTCTGAGCTTCAGTATCGAACACGATACCAATATCAATGTTTTAAGTGTGTCATAATTAACAGCGTCCATGACCTTGACCATCGTGTTTAGTACCGTCACAGATTCAGACTTGGCCTTGCTTTCGAAGCGCTGGAAATTCTTCATATTCATCTCGCCGAGGATGTTGAGAAAGAAAGCATGTTGTACGGGAACATCAAGAATAGAATAGAGAAATATAGCCATGTCATCCGCCCGCTGCCCGTGGGCTACTAGCAGTTGTACTACGTCGCAGCCTTGCTTCTTGAGGCCTATGATCTTGGTACAACTAGTCACTTCGTCCACGACATAGCTCGGCTCACTCGCCTTGGATTTCCGCCGCGCACGCATCAGGATGAACGGCTCCCTTGGCTGAAATTGCAAACACACATCTAACAAATAACCTCATAATCTTGTGTGAACAGCAGTTCTAAGACACTATCAACTATTTATTTATTTATTTGAATGAAAGAAAGAAAGAAAGAAAGAAAGAAAGAAAGAAAGAAAGAAAGAAAGAGAGAACAAAAGTGAGTCTAGCCCACCAATGATAGTCGGCAGGGCTGAAAAGAGACACTCCAAATACTGGTAGTAATCAAACAGAATATACATTTTAAAAATAGCATCGGGTTATATGATATAAATTATTTTCTCGTCATGCCCAATCTGCTGGATTAGGTTATATCCAAGTGAAGGTTACAAGGTAAGCTTATTGGCCGTGATAATATGCGATGGGAGTAGAGTGGGGATGGGGGAGGGGTCTTATTAAATCATTTTTTAGTAAAGCCAGCACCGCACTTGGACAAATGGACATTTCAAGGTCACACGTTCGTCAAAACCCTGATTTGCGCGTGAATTTAAATAACAATTGTCGAATTTGTTTAATTTTTGAATAGGAGAGCCTTGGGTAGTGTGGAGAAAGTCATATGCACATGGGATAAAAAGGTGTTGTAGAACATACACTAGGCAATTATTTTCTGCACAGAAAGCTGTTTGAAAATGATACACTATGCTTTGTGTAGGATTGGCAAGTATAGTATGGTGCAGATAATTGGGTACATCAACGTGAAAAAAGAAAGGCTGAATTAGAGGACAGGTTTTAAATTATTACCACACATTAGCATTCAAGAAGGGGGAACAGTTCCAAGGTTATTGTCTAGATATTTAATTTGAAAGATAAAAAAAATGTACCCTCTTATAATTACGATGTCATAGTGTTGATTCAAATGATCAGAGAGATAAAAAGGAGATAGAAATATAGAACGCATGCAGATTAGCATACAGAGAGAGAGAGAGGGAGAGAGAGAGAGGAGGAGGAGGAGGAGGAGAGGGAGAGAGAGAGAGAGAGAGAGAGGAGGGGCCAGAGGGGTCGAGATTACTTGTCTGTTGTGTTTATAAAACAACACTCACGCGGTTATCCACGGAATGCATGTAATCGAGCAACACCCCGACAGTCTGTATGTGGCCACCTTCCACTGCCAAATAAAGTGCATTTCTTTTTCTCTGAAACAAAGGGAAAAAAAGAATTAAAAAGTCTAATGGTTATGAAATCGGACTGATTTTTACATTTCAGATATTATACTTCTTCACCTAATAAAAAATCCCCAAGAAAAAAAAAACAAGAATGGACGTGGACATTATGTCAAGCTGTAAAAGCAAAAACTTTAAAGGAGAAAGCTACCAATTCGGACAAATCTTGTAGAGGGCTTCCTGGGGAACATTGCCATCAAATTCTAAAGCAGAAATGTAGCATGTACAGGTGTAGCACTTGAAAAAGCGAAACGCTAAAACGTGAGTACCGGGTGAGGCCGGGACCTCTCGCTTCTAAAGCTAACACGTTACACTCCTCAAAACGATCAGATGAGAAATATAGATGGCGTAGCATTTTGAATCATGTTGACCCACACACACACACACACACACACACACACACATATATATATATATATATATATATATATATGTATATATATATATATATATATATATATATATATATATATATATATATATATCGGCTGTTATATATATAACAGCCGATGGATAGACAACAAGATATGTGAACAGTTCACAGACGAAAGTCGGCTGGCTAAAAACTGAAAGAAAAGTTTTTGTTGTTACAGACCATGTGTCTTCAATCTAAATGCTTTTTTTTCAGCAGGTGAACTGAAATGACTCTCCTAATCTGCACACCAAATTGACAACCAAAGCAAATTATTAAAAAGAAAACTCCCCGGACAATATTTGCACATACGTTCGCCAACGTGAAATTGAAATACCTGTATTATATTTATGTTATTCTTCACAAGATATCAAATTCATGCAAATGAGCTTTACTTTAGGTACAGGAATTATATGCATAATATTTTGTTCGCTTTTTACATTTCCGTTGTCACGTATCGCAAAGATAACCCGAAGACTATTACTTCCCTATAGAAAATGGCCTACAATTATTGTCTCGTCAATCTGTGACTTTTTTTTTTGTCGAAGTCGTAAAATTTAATTTTGTTACAGGACAGAGTCATGTAATTTCTTCGTCGATGAGGCAATAGGCAGTAAAGGTTCTTGTCAATTAGATCAGTTAGAATATTACTGTGAAACACCAAACGCCTGGATTTCAAAAGGGACAGCAACTAAAGTCTTTTTGAGTTTTAGTATTGTGATTGTCCAGATTTTAAATATAAACATATTTGTTTACATTTTACAATCCACATACCACTTGAAAGAAAAGACAGTGTTTACAGAAACAAACAAAAATAGTGATTTTTATTTTTGTCTCCTTTCTTTTCTTGTTATAAAACAGATGACCTCTGCGGAGATCTTTCTGTTACATATAATTAAACAGCGGATGGGTATTTTAAAAAATAGTTCTTCTCTTTTATGAATACTATTTTCGAGGAATCCCCAGTGGGTCTGTGGAGTACAAAGGTATCATTCACAACAGATCAAACCGCCGTAGAGGTTGGCTGTTGGGCAACAACGCCTTTCCTCTAAAAGGGGCCTTTCGCATCTCACAACTCGACTGCTTGTTCCACCCAGTCTTTCCTTTGATTCACTGTCTGATATGACAAAAGGTACCTGCTTTATAGCAGCTTAGCTACTCAGCAGCTCGAGCAATAAAATAACACGCAATCGCGAACAAAGGTTGATTAAATAATTGGGACTTAATAAAGATTAATTTTTGTTGTAGCTCGCAGGAAGTACCTACGTTACCTTCATTCCCGACACATGCTCATTTTATTATCTAGGTATTTGATCACAATCGTAAAAAAATGAATAGTATTTCAAGTCACTTCAAATACGAACTCCTTATCTGCTAACAAGTGCTTCTTATCAGCGGTTCAACATTAAAATAAAAAAAAGAATAATGTAAGTGTTTTATCACTTTGACCATGCGCACATTGTAACAGATGGCCAAGCAAAATTGCTAGATTTGTCTACCATTCCTTTGTAGTTGTAACAAATCAACATATTTACTATTTATCAGATGACATTTACAACACAAAACACTCAACCTTTTGAATTTTGGAGAATCGGGCAACAACAATGACAGCAGACTTAATTCTCGTTAGAACACTACCTGATCACACTAACATCCTGTACTCTAAACGGATATTCAAGGTCAAACGAACCGACGAGTTAAATTAGAGGAAATGTTTTACATTTGTGAAGGTGTACATCATTCTTTTTTTTTTTTTAGACGTCTATAATGTTCTATAAAGATATCATTTCCGCTCAACGGTTTTATGCACGATCTGAGGTTTCCTTGTCGTTAAAACAAAACAAAGTCGACAAAAACTAAACCTCAGCGGCCATTGATAAAATATTTGCTAACCCTTGAGCACCAGCGAGGAAGTTATGCGTACCACAATGTTATACAATTTGGTGACATAAACAATTTTTGCGTAGGAGAGGAGTCAGCGGGGAGGAGGTCATACGTTCGTGACGTTCGCGTAGCAGCAGCGTAATGTAGACACTGTTGTATGAAAAACTGTACAAAATCCTATCTTTTTTACATGTATTTTTTGTTTTCCTCGTCTCATAAACGTCTCTATATATGGAAACTTTAACCTTACAAAATCAGACATCAGGGGTCACTAACGGTGATCTCACACCATATCACTGTCTCTTTTGCAGCTAAACAGTATATGCCCAGTGAGCATTATGGCGCTTCTCAGACGTCTATCTGACGTTTCGATGTCGTTGGGCCTATTCCGCTTTCTCTGAAAGCTGCAAGACCCACAAAAATAACAGCAACGTCTATACAACGTCTTTTTCGCGACTTTTTCAAAGCAACGTCTTAAGCAAAATAAATAGTTCGTTTTATCGCTCACCGAGAATAGAAGTCATGATAGAAACTAGAACTATATGCATAGCCCACACATTCCCTACAGCCCCCCCCCCCCCCCATCAGTTAAACACGGCCATCAACAGTTAAAACAAGAGCTGATTTTTTTTAAGTTTTTAAGTTATCGTGTTAACAAGCTGTTGATGACAGACCGACAGACCGAAACACGGTCGATCGCATATATTCCCCACAGGTTCTACCTGTGTGGAATAAAAAAAACGTTTGTTACCTACTTCACCAACGGAATGTTTGAGACAGATACGTGGACAGCGACTTTAGTACCCCTTGGATGGGTATGTATGTTAGAAGGAAGACGATCATAACCTTACAGGAATGAATCTTTGCCATACGTCTACATGACGTCATGCTCTCGGCGGTCAAACAACGTTGCTTTTCAATGATCTATTCAATTTCGTTCCTTCACCGTCTACATAAAGTTTCGGAAAGACGTTGTTTCCGATTTTCGTTTTAGAACATAATCTAACGTCTATTCGACGTCTGGTATGGAACGGTGCATGCTTGCTTGGTACATATGGTGCAAATTTGACTTGATTTGCACTGGTGGCAATAATTTCGCCCACATACTTAGTTTAATACCCCACAACTATGTTTCACTATTTACTGGTCGTAAAGAATGCCAGTCTTAGATGCAAATTAAATCTAAAGCGTTCCAAAAACTTTTTAGGGCGACTGGAGGGTGGAGAAGGCGGATAAAGCCATAACTTTAAACTGGGGGTGAGAGGAGTCGACACTGGGACCAGCCAAACTCCGGAGATATCCGTAGTAAATTTCCGGAAGAGCTAAACATCCAAATCTTGGTTTGGGTACCATAAAAAAAGAATATGTTCAATTTGATTGCCGTTTTAACCATGCGTCTGCCACTGTCACTGTAATATTACTACTTTACTGATGTTCAGCAGCCTGGATATTTTCTTACCTCATTTCTTGCTTCGACATCGGCCCCGTGAAGCAGCAGGAAACGTATGATCTTTGACTGACCCTCCGTAGCCGCCCTCAGTAACGCTGTATTGCCTTTCTATAAATGGGAAAAATGTGAAACTTGTAAAGAGCCCTGTATAAATTCATTGTTGACATTGGCATTTAGAATGACATAAACATGTAATTAAATGTTTTACACGCTGTGTAACTTTTAACCCAGCCCATGTTTAACAAAGTTAAAAATAAATACACAAGTGGCTGGAAAACCACCAGCACGCCGTTTGAGCTGGCATGCCAATTATTTTGAAGTCCTTTTCACGCATTGATTAAAGCCACGCTTCGCTGATTCGTCAAAAAAAAATGGTATCTCCTTCAAACATACCTCGTCACGTCCATTAATATCGTATCCACTTTTCAAGAGCTGCCTCGTCCCTTCGACGTCTCCGTGAGCCGCGGCCTCGCCAAGTAGGTGACCCTCGCCGTATTCGGCACTGCTGTTCGTCAACAGCGAAGCCCCGCCCACTGAGCTGCTCTGCGAACGGACGCTGCCCTCTGGCGGAATAGCAGGTATCACTGCATCTGGATCCGTATACGGAACAGCAGCACCTTGTGCTCCAGATTTGCTCGGTGGTCCACTGTCTTTGTCACGTTTTTTGGTACTGAACTTCGTTCCAATTTTACGGAACATTTTCTCTCCATTCAGATTAGCCCCTGTCTGCAAATGCGTGTAATATTTTTTATAATCAATTAAAACATTCTTATGAAAAATGCGCGTCACAACCCGTAGGGGACGGAATGGGGTGGGGGTGAAGGCTTTATGCGATTTTTTTTCATATCATTTTACCAGTTGACCCGTGTTTTCTTGCGGGAATTTATTTGAATACTCAAACTTGAATTAGAAAGTAAAGCAAAAATTAATAAAATGGGAAGTTTGTTAACTGCTAAATTTATCAGATCTCATGTTTTCCTCCCTTCAGTCCCCCCCCCCCCCCCCCCCCGACAGTCGAACTCCCTACTCCACCACTCCAACTCTTTCTCCCTTCCCCCTTCTATGGTGTCAGGGATTTTATTCCCAGGGCTATATAAGGGGAACGTTTCTTCAACGATTACAGCGCAGTTGGCCTACGGCTCACATTGACTACGGCTCATAACGCCTACGATTTCAATAGTTATTCTGACGTGAAATAAACAGAACTGAAGGTTACAAATTCCTCTTTTTTCCATTGCTTTATTTTTTCAAAAGCACACTTATACAATGAACTTAAAAGAAAAATCTGATCGCACTCACAAAAACTGAACTTCAGTCTTAGAAATCCTGACTAATATCTGGCTAATATATAAAGTTTCTCAATTTCACTTAAAACCTGGCACTTTTACAAAGCAACTATAAAATCGAAGTGTCATCTTTTTAAGGAGAAATTTTGTCCTGAGTATATACTCAGCAGTTGACACATATTCCGGGGGAATAATCCAATTAGCGATGGCCTCATTATGGAGATCATTCCTGGCTATGTGTATATACTCTATGGAACTTAAGACGATATACCCCGGAGAAGAACTGACCTACTCTGTGAATGTGTTGAAAATACAGATGTTCTTGCAAATAACAGGCGATATGAGCGGTAACACTCAACAGCAAAACCTTGCATGACAAGTAAACAATTAAAGAGATGTTTTTTCACCACTTACAACTCTTATCAGCTGCTGATCTTTGGATCAGAAATGTTGTGAAAATTAATTCAAGATGATGGTCAGTCTTTTTATGCGTCAAACTGAGGTATAATTCAGAGCTTAATTTTTGAATGATATAATTCAAATATAATTTTTGAGAAAATGGCGTTTCTTTTTGGTCCTGAGTCAATGACGGTCAGTTTAACAGTTTAACAGTGCACCTCAAGCACTTCTTCCACTGAAGGATTTCCACTGTAGGCTTCAGGCGCAATGCATATATTTCAATGCACACTACACTTTTTGCATAAAATTCGTAAAATAATTACCTGTATGTCACTGCGGCATAATCCATATTGGACAAGAATATATCATGTTTTCCTGATGTTTACTGTAACATTCAGCTGAACAATCTTCACGTACAGTGTACTAGCGTGCAATAAATATAACTCATGCACCACACAATATACAAATGGAATGTGTGTTTATTATGAAGTGTCATTATGTACCTGTGCAAGAAAACATGACAGTGTTCCACCCCAGTTCTTTTCTATGGTCCTCTTCAAGTACACCCTTTTTCTTGCACGGTTTTATGCTTATTTAGTCAAAGGGGGAGACCATTTTTTCAAAGCTGAGAGAGACTTGTAAGCATAAATGTGCGGAAAAAAAAATGCCGTTTTAAGACCAGGGAGTCACTTGCGTACATATTGGTTATCACACGTGTCCATGACATTTCAAAAAGCCTGCTAAACGCAGTATGCCAAGTTCCATAAATACCCTCCCATTTTTTTAAACCATACGCGGTTACAATTTTAAATTTCTCCCCTAAACGAGAGTGTCACATTTAAACATAAAAAGGTCTTATGTTCACCACATTAGGTATAAAAAATACAGGCATACTGGAACTAGAACGCACGCTACCGCAATCATAGCTCGAAAACTGGGCTTTACATGGAGAAGTGTTCATTTCTTGGGTCCCTCTTTTTGTTGAACGCGGAGTGCAGTTCAGAAAGAAACCCCCTTTGTTGGAAACGCGGAGTACTGAATTACGAATCCCCCCTACCTTTTAACGAAATTGCCACTGGCTCCAGAATTACCCCTCTTTCTCTCCGTATTTTATCACGCACAGGGAAGTACATCTGCTACCAAGTGCCCCCCCCCCCCTCATGGAGTGAAATCTAAGAGTGTGGAATCGATTCACAAAGGATATAAAATCACCTTAATGCAGTGTCAAAGTTTATATTTGTATGCTTTAATATGAATCAAGCTTCTGAATTATGGGGGCGATATTTTAATTCCTTTAGGCATGGCGGATTGCTATTGTTTAAAGAAGTTAATTTGCTGGAATTTTCTGGTATTTTTGCAGTAGGGCAGAAAAAAACAAATGGCCGGACATTTTACCGCATCTAAAGAGGCAACTGAAAATTACATCGTCCAAAAATGACAGAAATAAGAAATACTGACCTTGAAAGTAGAATAGACCTGCTTAACCTTTATAAGGGTAATTTTCCGCGGAAAAATGCAATCTTTGCCTTTTTTGTTACAAAAAAAAAAAAAAAAAAAAAATTGCAATTGCAAAAGTGAGAAAATATAAATTGATAGCGTCACACATTTGTCTTGTTCATGATTTGTGTAGCCAAGCGGAAGTCTGTTTTAAACTAATACGGGGGAAATTTGCTTGTTTCTCATTGCCCGGTCGGGTCACTGAAATCTCAAATAAAAAAATGACCCGCCCGGGTCTAAAAAAATTTCGAGTACTAAACTTGTATAAAAGATCAAATTTAAAATAAGACGGATTTAGCAGGAAGTAGGAAGCGTGCTGAAAATGGCCTTTCAGAGGAGAAATTTATTGTGAAAATTTGTGATCTCGCCTTCACGCAAGAAGCACTCCAGATGCTTCAAAGTAGCACTTAAAAAGTTATAAGTGACATGGGATGTAAACATTTTATAAAACTTTAAAATAATATTTTACAAAAAATACGAAATAGCATTTTTGGTAAATACCACGTCTTCGAAATTCCCCCCCCCCCCCCCAAAAAAAAAAAAAAAAAAAAAAACAGCCCAGGCCGGGTTTAATTATTTGGAGAAAAAACTGTTAAAATAGTCGTCCGACCGGGTAGAATTTTCTGAAAAATTCAGATCAGAAACAAAGCCATTTTTTCCGAGCCTAATGAAAATTAAATTTTGAAACAAAAATTACCGTTTTCTCCTGAATACTGGGTTACCTGTTTAAACGAATCCACGACAATTTATCTGGTGACAATTTATCTAGCGACGATTCGTCTGGAGATAATATGTCCAAGTGAGATTAACAATTAATCTAAATTTTATAGAACTATTTTATAAAGTATTTGTAGTGGTTTGGGGTTGTTGTAGATCAGGATCTAAACCCACCTCTCTTATATCGTCTGACTCACCAACGAAAAAAAAAATATTCCAGCTTACTCAGGATCAAATTATTCCAGCTTACTCAAATCAAGTTTAGTGACCACCACATTTTAGGAACACTCTGTTAAGGACACCCCGCCATTAGGGACTGAATCTGATAGACAGTTACTGCCCTTAATAGCGGGGTTTTACTGTGTATGAAAAAAGTAGATCCGGTCGAAGGAACATTATTATTTAGAAAATTATCTACACCCGGATATCTGCGAGAATTTCGGTCAGACCTTTCTATTTTCTTTTTCACTCAGAATAACGTAGTAAGGACCGAGTAGGTAGGAGCCCAACCATATATTTGAATCAAGTTGTGGGCTAAGTATTTCGGAAATATATAAATACAGAGATTAATTGTGTATCTTTAAGTGTGTTTTTAAAGCCAAACAAGCTCCAAATAGACAGATTTCAGTTTCAAGTTTCTCGATTTTCCGAGACGCGCTCTCGTGGACACCGTCTCTGACCCGTTTTTACTCTGTTTGGAGATGCATTAATTTTTCCGAGACGTCCAAAAGAATGTACGGGAAGTTTGTATAGACAACTCTGAGGTTGCGCTTGCAAAAATGATAAAAAGTGATTCGAAAGTGACATTTCTCTGTGAATATTGAATTTTGATATCCTAGCAAATGTTAATAAAACTTATTTTAGCACTTCTGGTGCTAAATGTAGTGGCAGTCAATATGCTTCGAAGTGTAACTAGCCGACTAAAACGGCTTTTAAACATGAGACTTCCATGCAAAATGGCGGTTTCCAGCGGTTTAAGTTTGTGTCAGCATCTGGGAATCAGTGACCTCGGTTGCAAGGCCAATCTCGTCCAACATTGACTGGTTCGTGTTGGGCCATGACAGCATGGGTGCAAAAGGTACATATTGACGCTATTAAAATTTTTCCCCGTGGCCTACCAGAAAGACGGAGTGGACGGGGCGGGGGGGGGGGGGGGGGGGAGGTGAAAGTAGGATTGATTTTATGTGGATTTGCTGTAGTAAAAAAAAAAACTTGTTATTCTATCGAGCGATCTTTTCAGTCAGTTCGATCACTTCAATGACATGTTAAAAAAGTTTTTATTTGGTGGTGGGGGGGGGGGATCAATGATACTTTCTAGTGTTAAAAAGGAGATCAAACAAGTGGTAAAGAACTTTCAAGCATTTTTTCATCTATAGTAAGCACCTTTTTGGGTCAATCTTGAACTGTATATACCTGGCATCTTCAAGACCTAGTGTTCCCATGGAATGTCCCTTTTCTTAAGAGAGAGAGAGAGAGAGAGAGAGAGAGAGAGAGAGAGAGAGAGAGAGAGAGAGAGAGAGAGAGAGAGAGAGAGAGAGAGAGAGAGAGAGAGAGAGAGAGAGAGAGAGAGAGAGAGAGAGTATGTCTATGTATGTGTGGGAGTGTTGGGGAATGGGGGGTAAGTTGATGAGCTGGTCGGTAGGGTTTGAACTAAGCAACCCCCACACACCACTTATCCATAATCATCACACGAATATTCTAAATATAATCAAACGTCTTAATAATAAGAAGAAAAAGAAGCATTCCTTTCAAATAAAACATTCGTTTTAGTTTAAAAAGTAGCAACATTTGTCATTATATTCTAAGTATCGATAGTCCCTTTATTTATTTATTATTTTTTGCACAGGATTAGTTGCCTTGTATATGAATATTTAGCCACACGGAGTCTAAAACTTTAATCCTTAATGTCATATTTTTTCAGCGTTGATTCACGCATGCCTGTCTCAGGATGAAACGATTGCTGCAGATCATAGCTTCCGTTTCATCATCATTCGAGGCGACACCATGTCGTTGTCGATTTTGCTAGTCAGAAAATAGATAAAGCTATGGAAGGTAAATGATGTAAACAATAGAGCAAGGAGCGTACACTGTAACATCAGAATTACCATCACCAATGCGACTGAACTGAGGTGTACTGATTTAAGGAATGGCTATAGTTGTGAGAGCCTCATAATACAGGTTTATGTAGAATGGAAATTTTAAAGAGTAGTCCTATTTGTCAGGTGATCCCATTTTCGGGATGGTCCTATCCCGAGGTTCAGAAAAATGAATGTATAAGAATATATACATAACTAGACAGAATTCCGCTACATAGCGGAATTCGCCCACTTGCAGAAACCATTATAGAAAATATTTGTAAAACCATGACAAAAAAGTCACGCATTACCCCTTCTTTATCGGTGCTTTGATCCAAGGGGTGCAAAATGAACCTACAATCCCTCTATCTCTAACCGTTTTCGAGATAATAGTTAACTTCCAGTTTTTGACCTTGTCCGTGACCCAGAAGGTCAAGGTCACCGAGGTACCTTTTGTATAACGTTGTTTAGGCTCAAAGGGTCTAAAATGAGCTCCAAATCGCTCTATCTCTAACTGTTTTCGAGATAATAGTCAACTTCTGGTTTGTGACCTTGATCGTGACCCAGAAGGTCAAGGTCACCGAGGTTCCTCTTATGTAACGTTGTTTATGCCCAAAGGGTCGAAAATGGGCTCAAGTTCCCTCTATCTCTAATCGTTTTCCAGATAATAATCAACTTCCGGTTTTTGACCTTGACCGTGACCCAGAAATTCAAGATCACCGAGGTACCTCTTATATAACATTCCTTAAGCCCAAATAATCGAAAATGAGCTCAAAATCGCTCTATCTCTAACCGTTTTCGAGATAAAAGTCAACTTCCCGTTTTTTACCTTGACCGTGACCCAGAAGGTCAAGGGCACCGAGGTACCTCTTATGTAACGTTGTTTAACACCTCTTTGGAAAACTACTGATTGTCAAGGCATATCAGACCTGATTTGTATCTGTTAATTTTCAGTTCTGTTGAATGCATGTGCAAAACACGGCTGCTGTTATCTTCATTCTGGACTGCCTGTGTGAAAATGTTAGGGTTATCATGTCTCTCAATGCATATGACTGGTGCAATCTGGCGATGAACACTTGTAAAATGCTTTTTTTTTTTTTTTTTTTTTTTTTTTTTTTTTTTTTTACGTTGTCGTGGCCTGAGCCGAAGTAGCGAAACAGAACAACCAGTTTAGTGCGATATATGGCCGGGACATGCCTGGCGTTTATTTAGACCGCTAGAGATGATTTTAACAAATAATTTGCATACATAAATTCTAAACCTTTAATGGCGAAAGGCCAGATACGGCAATATACTCCTTAAACACATACAACTTAAAAAACAATGATCAGAGAAATGAGGTGACGCTTCGATGACGTAGCGCATTCAGCATAATCAGACCCGGTCAAACGAACACAATGGCGGTCGAAAGATGGACACATTATTTACACTAAGCACTCATACTCACAAAAAACATTTTAACTCGAGTTACAATGAAATATTTGAATGGCCTGCTTTAGTCATTTTCGTACTCATTTATGTCGCTGCACACGCATTAAGATTGGACAAACTACTAGCCAGAAACGTTGTAAAATGCGGCGCGATCCAGGCCCCCAAACACAGGGCCCAGTACTGCCACAAGTGAAACAGGAGACGTCGTCGTCGTTGTTAAATGCCAGATTCTGACAGAAAAGAGTAGGGATGGGTCGTTTTCAAATTTTTTCAGGGTTGAGGTGCTATCACGACTCTGCCGGCATTTGAAATTTCAACCCAGTTAGCACAGAAAAATTTTCCCATGTGGGATACGTAAGGGTTTTAATTGGGATTTGCATGGGAAGGTGGGAAAGGGGAAAACCCATATTAATCCCGTGGAGAAAGGAGCCATTTCTGGGTGGGAAATGTCTGGGTTTTCCCACCCTGGGAAACCCCCTGTAAAATACACATGAAATATGTATGGGAATGCCCATGTAAATCCCACCCGGGGAAAACCCAGGTGGATCCCAACTGGGAAATGCATGGATTATGCGTGGGAATTCGGACCATGGATTTTACCTCGATTTTTGTCTCATTCCCATGCAAATCCCTGCATGGGATTCAAAGGCCAAAAATAACCCTGGGTTTTACACGGGTTTTACTTGGGTGTGCTTACCGGGAAATATCTCAAATGTGCTTTTTAATCATGACTGTGATAATATTGAAAGAGTTTTCCCGTTTTATATGAATATAGAATTGACCAGAATTCTGTGTTTTTTAGAAGCTGGTCTTTTTTTTTATATAGCTTGTATTTATGATTTTATACTCATTACTTTTGCTACTGAAAAAAAACTGTATTTGAAATTACAATTGTTAAAGTATGTGATAGCATTTATTTAGAAATCAAACAGAATAAATAGAGAAATAATAACAATCATAATCGAATTACCACACATTTGATAGAAAACGATACTAATTTTAAAAAGAAACTGAAACCTTTTTTATTTGCTTATCTGTGATTTTTTCCTAGTCATATCAGTTTTTTTTTTTTTTTGTCTTATTCTATACCTTTTAAATTATATTCTATATGTGTGCCTTGTCTTAGAATATCTATTAGATTAAGGCACGTTAAATCTCTTTTACAATTACATTTACATTTACATTTACACCCAAACTACTTTTTAATTTTAAAGTGAAACATTTGGAACAAAAAGAGTTTACGCAGTTCCTTCAAACCCAACACCCCCGCCCCCTCCTCTTTGAGATAATCCTAGGTCATCAGACTGTACGAATACCTTCTTCCCGCTTCAAATCTGCAGCGCCCTTCATTTTCTCGTGTTTTTGTTTTTAAACTAAACATTTTTAAAGGCGTTAAAATGCAGTACTTATAATTAGCACGAGAGACTTCACTGGGAGCGTCCAGTTGGACTCGTCGCGGCTCGTTCGTCCTTGACCTTTTCGTTTACATCTATGACGTCATATGCCTACCGGAAGCACTCAAAGCTTGCATGACAACTCTCCGCTCACGCTTGCACAAGTGAAAAATATTGATAAAAAGTTGAAATTCTCTGTGAATATCGAATTGCGACTTCTCAGCAATGCTGAATAAACTAATATTAGCACTTTTGGTGCTGAGTGTGGTTGGAGCCGACGCTGCAATGGATAGCGGGCCCACAAAATCCGCTTTAAAAGATGGAAATTTCCATAGAAATGGCCCATTTCCGACAGTGGATGGTTTTGCCAAGATCTGGGAATCAATGGCTTCAGCTGTAAAGTCAATCGCATCTAAAATCTACTGGTTGTTTGGCGGAACAGACGGCACAAATCCCAAAGGTACTGGATAATGACTTTTTATGAAAGATAACTTAAGAGATTCTAGGATTTTTCTGGGGTGGAAGGAGGGAGGGGCGACTTGCAGGGTTGAGGACGAAAATCGAAAATTTTATTAACATATTCAGTTTTTTTTTAAACAGTACAGTGCGATCAGGACGGGGTGGTTGGAGGGTAATCTCTGATTCATTCTCCTGGCCCTGGTAACTTCGATAGTTTAGCAACTCGAGTAAATGACGAATAAGAAAATAACTGAAGGGAAAAAGGTAGAACACTGGTTAATTACAAAAACACAGTCAAAGAACAAGCGTTTCAAGTTTCATAACCTCCACCACTCCCCCCCCCCCAAAAAAAAAAAAAAAAAAACGCAAAAAACAAACAAACAATAAAGCATCTAAATAATGATCATTTTTATCCTGGCTATTCACGTGTTATTTTGAACTGGGTGGTCTTTATCTTAATAATTTCTGGGTAAAAAAATAGCATCCGGGTGCGGCTAACGCTATATGTCAGTAATAATCTTCACACCTAAATAATAATTTCTATTTAAATAAAAAAAAATAATTATTGTATTAAATCTTTCGTACCTAGATTATTCTTTGTTCCTACTTTTTCAGTGATGATGGACGTATGTTTGCCTGGTGACGAAAGCATTCATGCTGACCGCAGTTTCTCAGTAATGAGAATTCTTGATGACGTTATTGTTGTCGATTTCACCAGACAGAAGGAAAAAACTATGGAAGGTAATAAATCCACACGTATCTCTCATTGATAGGAAGGAACGTGCACACTTTTCAGCTCCTTAATGACAACTAATGGCTTTTTTTTTTTTTTTCAAACCGCAACATGTGCAATTGAATTGCATGGTTGATTGCAACAAATTTAAAAGGATTATATTTTCATAGCACGCTGCCAGCACCTCCACCCCCGCTCCTGACCCTAAGAAAAAAAACAAAACAAAAATTTAAAAAAAAAACAACAACAACAAACAAAAACAAAAAGAGAAAAAGAAAAGCTTTTATTTATCACTTTAAAATGTTTGTTCATGTGTGTACTATGAAAGCGGAGATCTTTATAATTTCTATGTAAATAACAATAATAAAAAAAACAGTAATGACAAAAGCCTTCATGCCTAATTACTATTGTTTGTCTTTTTGTTTGTAGTGTTGGTGAACATTTGTCTGCGCGGTGACGAAAAAATTGATGATGACCGCAGTTTCTCATTGATGAGAATTCTTGATGGCGGCATTGTTGTCGATTTAATTAGACAGAAGACGGATTTGGACAAAAACATGGAAGGTAATCAACCAATATTAAGTTCTTATTATACAGTACTCTCAAAATTTTCAGCTCTCTCATACAGGTTTTTTTAAAGGATTTCGTTGATTAAACTGTAATTTGTTTATTAAATTGTTTAACAGGATTTTGTAAATATGTCAGTGCAATCTATGGAATTAAGCTTTTAAATTTACAGTCAAATGGATAAAAGAATATTATTATTAAAATTCAAGTGCAACTTTAAAAAAAACACCATTTGAAATGAAAATTTAAACAATATATTTTAATTTTCAGTTCTGCAGAATGTGTGCATGAAGGATGGCAGGGACCAAACTCCTGCCCTCTTGGTTGTGCGTGATGGCACGGTCATTCTGAATTTCCAAGTAGAACCAAAGTCGATCTCTGACCTTTACCCTGAAATGAGATTGCCTGTTCCATCGCTTCTCCACAAGCCGGTGGCCCGTTTCTTTTTCATTATGGACATGAGTAGAACTCTTGCACTTCATGCTGGTTTATTGCTGAATGGACTCTGCGACGCCGTCATTGAATTTGTGTTGGAGTTTCTAAAAACACAAATACGACATATTTTTGCCGATCTCAGCCTTTTTAAGGACTGCATCTGTGAAAAGATCAAGGTTATTTATTCTTTGGGTGTGGATGACTGGCTCAACATATTTTCCTTTAAATGGTTATGTGCTATTGCCATTTTTATATATATCGCTGTTATATTGCCAATAATACGTCCTTGGGAATTCCGATCCCCGACGGTTGTGAAATTACGCGTGGTCCGGTATGATGGGCCATCTTCACCCCCGGGATGCCTTCGCCCCCTTCAGAAGTGGACAAAGTTATCCACAGTCGGAGGTATCCCAGGACACCGGACATCGGAGCACGGCTTCAAGTGCACAGTGTATTTAGACTGTTCCCACTTATTTTGAAGAATATTCTTAGAAAACATTTGTTAATTACTGAGATAAATGTCAGGTGGTTTTTGTACAGAATCTTTGTAGAAACTCATTTGTAGTTTATTGTCATAATTTTTTTATTGTGCTTCAAAATTTTAGTAAACAATTTGCAAATATTTATACAGCAGGCCTCTGTAAATTTATAGTACGGCATTTTACGGAAAAAATGATAGTTTTTGAACTGATGTATTAATCATTTACTTAACACAAAACTGACAGTGGTGTGATATTTATGATTGCTAAAAACAGAGTAATTTTTTATACAAATTTATACATTTAAAACATATACTTCGCATTGTAAAATATGGGTGGTGAAAGAAAAGAAATAAAAAATCATGGAAAAAAAATTGGATGTACTTGTGTTCCACTCTTCTCCTCTTTTTTCTTTCTATGTTACGATGAACGGTGTTTTGACGTCCACTTCCCCTTGTTTAATTTGTGCTCGGTATTCGATAATATTGACCTTTACGTATTCGAGCATTTTTTTTCTTCATTCTGACAAGTCGGGCTTTTATTGGAGTCCACCCCCTCCCCCCCGGGTTTTAGGCCGCCGGGGGTTTTAGTCGGGGGGGGGGGAGGTTTGGGCCGAGGGGGGGGGGAGTTTCGGCCTGTTCCTATTTTATTCGTGTTTGGCGGTAAAATATCTTGTTCATTTTTTTTTCGTGTCAAAATACAAATACGCAGAGCATCAATGTAAAGGCGAACAAAAATTCTGCACTTATTTTACGGATGTATAAATGAAAAAAAAAAAGGTAACCAGTCGAAGCATTCCAGATTATTCTCTCTTTACATCTATTCTGAACCAAAATAAATAAATAAAAATAATCATAATAATAATAATAATTTGTCCTAGCCCCTTTTATATTATATACGAAGTTATCGAAAAATATTTCTCCCACGGCAAGAAGGGTTGAACACTTGATCACTTTTTCATTAAAAAAGTTGAAAAAGTACGTAAAGATATATAGAAAATATTTAAATTTTTGTTTGACCGAAGAGGCTATTTAAAACTTAAAATTGTGCGTTGCGAGATTGTTCGACGGTTTTCTTAATCTCAGTCTGAACTGTGAACGATATCCGTTGCGTCACAACTGTCCAAGAACATAAACACCACTACCTTAAATTTGACACTGCTTTCGACGTTACCGGTGTGATGACTTACTCTTGGTTGACAGTACGACACGCCCAATAGCAAGTTACTTATGTAACGACAAGCAAACAACAAGCATAACACTAGAACATAATTACATAACAGTAGCAGATCAAGGGAGACTGGGGTGAGGGGGGTGTCAAGGGTTGCAACCGTCCCCCGTAATTCGAACAAAAGATTAAACTTGTTTAAACTTCATTAAACGTGTTTTCACAAAAGACTGCTAAAGCTCGCAACCTTTGGTGATTTTTTTAAAGCTGACCAAAAGCCCGTATCTGCCACTGCCATAATGTACTCAATTAGTATCAGATGTGACAAAAAAATATGTTAGTTAATGCCCTAAAAGTGTATTAATATTTTCTACCTCCTCCT